>CAUYUJ010020025.1:50000-65000 GCA_963575745.1 Prorocentrum cordatum
GCGGCTGCGAGCGGTGCCACTGTGCATCCGACCAAACAAATGCAACATAATTAAAAGTCGCGACCGGAGCCCTGGGCCCCGTCTCTCTGCAGCAGTTCTCGAGCCCGATCGACCTGTGAGTTCCCGGGAGCCCGAAGCTGGGCGAAAACGCCCGTTGCAACAAACATTGCAACGCCAGGATCTGAAGGGGGGCGGGGCTTCTGCTGACTCTAGTCCAGCTGGGTCGGGGGACCACAGGGGTAGGGAGAGGGGGATGGGGGAGGAGGTGGAGGAGAAGGCGGAGGAGAAGGAGGAGGAGAAGGAGGAGGAGGGACGAGGAAGGACGAGGAGCAGGCGGATGAGGAAGAGGAGGAGGAGGAGTAGGAGGAGGAGGAGGAGGAGGAGGAGGAGGAGGAGGAGGAGGAGGAGGAGGAGGAGGAGGAGGAGGAGGAGGAGGAGGAGGAGGAGGAGGGAGGAGAGGAGGAGGAGGAGGAGGGGAGGAGGAGGAGGAGGAGGAGGAGGAGGAGGAGGAGGAGGAGGAGGAGGAGGAGGAGGAGAAGGAGAAGGAGGAGGAGGAAGAAGGCGAGCAGAAAGGCCAGAGGCCTCTTGGATGCCTCTCGTAGTCTCTTCGGATTCCTTTCGAGAGCTTCTTGGAGTCCTCTTGGGGCGTCTTGGGGGTTTCTTGGCAGTCCCGGGGGCCCCTTGGGGCGTTTTGGGTGTCTCCGGGGAGCCTCTGGGAGCCTCTTGGGGGTCTCTTGGGAGCCTCTTGGGGGCATCTTGGAGGCATCTTGGGGGCCTCTTGGGGCCTCCTGGGCAGCTTTTTGGGCCGTCTTGGGACACCCTTGGGAGCCTCGGGAGCCATCTTGGGGCCATCGTGGGGCCATCTTGGGGCCAAGAGCTTTCGCAAGAGAGCCTCGAGATGCACAAATCACTGATGTCCCATAGTTTTGTCCAGGAGTTCCCCAAGATGGCCCAAGGTCTCGCGCACGTCGACTCCGAACCGAAATTTTGGTGGTCGCCGCGGCGATCGCGGCGGCCGCAAGTCGTGGCGCAAGGCGTTTGTCCAAGAGTGGCTTGTCCCTTCCCAGCCTCCCCCCCCAGCTCTGCGATGTAGACGTAGCTCATACTTGACAGTCGGGCGACAGAGAGTTTCCAACTCATGTTCGACATGGGCAGTCATGCTTTTTCGGCCAGGTCCTGGCCAAATCCGATTCCTTCCGTGCCGAGAACCTCTTCTTGGGTCGCCTTGGGGGCCTCTTGGGCAGTCTCGAGGCCATTCTGGACCGTCTTGGGACCCTCCCGGGGGCCTCTTGGGCCGTCTTGGGCCCACCTCGGAGGCACCTTTGGCCGTCTTGAGCTGACGGACGCCCAGGAAGGCGAGAATGCGATACATCAATGATCCCAGCCCTTCCGGGCCCTTCTGGAGGTCCTCTTGTGCCCTCTTGGGCCCTGCTGGAGGCACCCTGGGCCGCCTTGAGGCCATCTTAGGCCGCCTTTTGCCCATCTTGGACCGTCTTGGGGGCCTTTGTTGCCTGCCTCGGCCGTCTTGGAAGCTCGAGTGCGTGAACTCGTTTGTCACGAGGGATCGCGGCCTCGGGAGCGCGGATCCATTTTTTGTAACCAATCCCTGGGTGGGTCCCCAGCCGATTGAACATTGAAATATTCAATCGGCGACCTCAATATTTGAGTTCAAAACCTCGGAATTGAATTCGGCCGCCGCCACTTCAATATTGGAGTTGGAAGCCCCAAATTGAAGTATTCAAAAGGTTGAATTCTGGACTCCAGAATTGAAATATTGAAATATTGAAATGTAAATCTCAATATTCAGTTTTACCTCAATATTGGGTTTCAAACCCAATATTTGGGTTTGAACTCCAATCTTGAACTTACGAGGCCGTAGGCCTGGCCAGAGGAGAAAAGGGAAAAGCTCGCACTTCCAAGGGGAGAGACAACGGGCAGAGTGGGGAAGGGAGAGGAGGTGGAGGAGGAGGAGGAGGAGGAGGAGGAGGAGGAGGAGGAGGAGGAGGAGGAGGAGGAGGAGGAGTAGGAGGAGGAGGAGGAGGAAATATGCCTCGAACCTCCAGTTTCGCAGGCCAATCGAAAGTCCAATTTTGGACTTCCCAACCTCGGAATTGAAAAACCCCATTATTGGGTTTCGGAAACCCCAATATAGGGGCTGGAACCCCGATATTGGACCAAGACGTCAATATTGAACCCCAAGATTGGGAAAGATCAATGTCAATCCGGAGTTTGACAACTCCACTTTTGTTTTTTTTCGATATAGGAGTTTGGGGACTCCAATATTGAAGGTGGGGATTGATCTTTTTCAATTCCGGAGTCGAAGCCCCAATTTTGGGGACCCACCACCGCAAGTGGAGGAACAATTTTTTAACGAGAGATCGTGGCCTCGAGGAGGGGGGGGGGGTGCTTGCGACACTCTGCGACGAGGTGGGGTGTCCTCCATACTCTGCCGGACGGCCCCTGGCACTCTGCCGCGCCTCAGCGTGCCAGGGGGCACGGTGGCGGCCGCCAGGAATGTTTTCACAGGCCCGTTCGCGGCCAGTTTGTGGGAATGTCTCAGGCGGTTCGCTTGTTTTCATGCCCAGCATCCTTGGCTTTCAGAGCAGATTTGGAGGATGTCTCGGGCGGGGCGCTAGTTTCAGCTCTCGGTTTCTCGGCTTCTCGAGCGTGGCCTTCTCGCGCGCGCCCCGGCCCGTCGAGCGCAGGAGGGCCGCGCCATGGCAGGGGCACGAGAGGCCGGAGTCCTGCACCCGCCAGCCGCCGCGAGGCGCTTCGAAAGCGCCTCCTCCTCCTCCTCCTTCTCCTCCTCTTCCCTCCTCCTCCTCCTCCTCCTCCTCCTCCTCCTCCTCCTCCTCCTCCTCCTCCTCCTCCCCTGCTCCTGCTCCTGCTCCTGCTCCTCCTCCTCCTCCTCCTCCACCCCCTCCTCATCCTCATAGCACGGCGCGCCCGCGCACGGCCTGTGCGAGCCCGATGTCGGGCGGCGCTCGCTGCTGGGCCGAGGAGGGCCAGAAGGGCCTCCTGCCGCGTCGCAGGGGCCTCGTCGGCCTCGCCCTCCACACTTGCCCATCGGTCGTTGAGAGTAGGCATTTTTGGAGTCCCAGATCCCAATCTACATTAATAAGCGCCTTCCTAGGTCAGATCGAGCGGCTTCACCTTCTCCGTCCTCTTTAGGGGGCGGGCGGACACCCATTCTATCCCCACCGCCTTCCAACTTCATGTTTCTACCTCTTCCGACCGACGGGTACTCAATCTGAATGCTACTCTCCTCTCTCCACTGACTCTGTCCAGAAGATGCCCCGCCCTCTCCGCGCATGGTATTGTAGCGGCCTCCGGCCAGTGCCGCCGATCCAGGGTGCTACCGATTCTGCTTGCAACGGATGACCCTTTATGTTTATAAAAGTAGAGCACTCGCTCGAGACATCCTCATAAGATAGAGAGGTTGAACTCGCTTGGGCAACCTTCGGATATTCGACAGTGCCGATCTCGCGTGAGCAGCCAAACTCATGGGATGTCCCCTCCCACCTTCCGGGCCTGAATGGCGTTAGCCATGGCGTCAGCCCCCGCCCCCCCCCCAACTCCCCTGTCCCGGGCGTGAATGGCGTCAGCCATGGCGTCGGCCCTCCCCCCCCTCCCCTCTCTCGAGCCTGAATGGCGTGGGCCATGGCGTCAGCCCCCCCCCCCCCGACAGAGTGAAGCTTGAGCGAGCTCCCCCGTCCCTCCCCCCTCCCGGGCCTGACTGGCGTCAGCCATGGCGTCAGCCCTCCCCCCCCCTCTCCCCGACTCCTCCCTCGCGGGCCTGAATGGCGTCAGCCATGGCGTCACCCCCCCCCTCCCCCCTCCTGGGCCTGAATGGCATCAGCTATGGCGTCAGCCGCCTCCCCCCCCGACAGCGAAGCTTGAGCGAGCTCCCCCCCCCCTCCCCCCTGCCGGGTCTGAATGGCGTCAGCCATGGCGTCAGCCATGGCGTCAGCCCCCCCCGCTCCCCAATTCCCTCCTCCTGGGCCTGAATCTCCCCGGCCTGAATGGCGTCAGTCCCCCCCCTCTCCCGGGCCTGAATGGCGTCAGCCACCTTCCTCCCTCCTCTCTCCCAGGCCTGAATGGCGTCAGCCCCTCACCCCCCCGACAGAGCGAAGCTCCCCCCCACTCTTCCTCCCAGGCCTGAATGGCATGGGCCATGGCGTCAGCTCCCCCCCCCCCCCCCCGACATTGTGAAGCTTGAGCGAGCTCCCCGTCCCTCCCCCTCCCGGGCCTGACTGGCGTCAGCCATGGCGTCAGCCCTCCCCCCCCATCGCGGGCCTGAATGGCGTCAGCCCCCCCCCCCCCCCTCCCCTCCCCCCGGGCCTGAATGGCGTCAGTACCCCCCGCCCCCCCCCGACAGAGCGAAGCCCCCCCCCCCGTCCTCCCTCCCGGGCCTGAATGGCGTCAGCCCCCCCCCCTCTCCTCCCTCCCGGGGGGGGATGAATGGGGTCAGCCCCTCCCCCCTCTCCCCCTCCTCCCTCCCGGGCCTGAATGGCGTCAGCCCCACCCCCCGACAGAGCGAAGCCCGCCTCCCTCCTCTCTCCTGGGCCATGGCGTCAGCTTCCCTCCCCTCCCCTCCCAGGCCTGAATGGCGTCAGCCCCCTCCCCCCCCTCCCTCCCGGGCCTGAACGGCGTCAGCAATTACTCAATATGAATACTACTCTCTCTCTTCCCCTGATGCGGTTTGAAAGTATTAGCCCCCCCCCCCGCGTAGTGTTTTTAACACACAGGATTCCCCGGAGTTGGGTTTTCGCTTGCATTTTTTCCAAAATGCTGCTCTCGCTGAGGCGCTGGCCTCATTTTCGGGCCCCGCTCGTTCCGAATCGTGCTCCCGCTGCAGCGCTGGCCTCATTTCCGTGCTTCCGCTCGTTCCGAATCGTGCTCCCGCTGCAGCGCTGCGTCATTTCCGCGCTTCCGCTCGTTCCGACTCGTGCTCCCGCTGCAGCGCTGGCGTCATTTCCCGTGCCATGCCATGGCATGCAATGCAATACTAGGTCGATGCTACGCTTTGCGGTGCTCTTCTACGCCATGCCATGCCATGCTCTACAATGCATCGCATACCCTTTCGGGATCATTGCCCTGCTCGACAACCGACTGTGCGAGTAGAGAGGGGATCTACGCCATGGTAAGGGATGGGAGGGAGGGGTAGGATGTCAGATATGACGCGAGCGCACCTAGCTTGGCCCCCCCCCCTCCCCTCCGCCTCCGGGCCTGAATGGCGTCAGTTCCCCCCCCCTCCCCCGACAGAGCGAAGCCCCCCCCCCCCGTCCTCCCTCCCGGGCCTGAATGGCGTCAGCCCCCCCCCCCCCCCCGTCCTCCTCCCTCCCGGGCCTGAACCTGAATGGCGTCAGCCCCCCCCCCCCCCCCTCTCCCCCCCTCCTCCCTCCCGGGCCTGAATGGCGTCAGCCCCCACCCCTCCTCCTCCCTCCTCCTCCTCCTCCTCTCGTCCTCCTCCTCCTCCTTCTCCTCTGCTCCTCCTCCTCCTCCTCCTCCTCCTCCTCCTCCTCCTCCCTCCTGGCGGGGCCTGAATGGCGACAGCCCCCCCCCCGATAGACCGAAGCTTGATCGAGCTCAAGCCCACGCTCTCAGAAACTCACACGTTGGATCGGCGGATTTGACGCAAGATTGGGACGACAGCGTTTTTGTCGTATGTTCTCTTGTGTACACTATGATTGTTTGCCGTTTTTCGAAATGGCGCTCTCGCTGCAGCAGAGGCCTCATTTTCGGATCGGCGCTTTGCTCCCGTCGTTCAGAATCGCGCTCTCGTCCCAGCGCGAGCAATGGTACTAGATCCCTTTTCCATCTTTGTCGCCCACATCATTCTCCTCCTCCACCTTCCTCTGGTCCTCCTGCTCTTATCGCTCCTTCCACTCCAGTTCCTGCTGCTGCTGTTCGTCCTCGTCCTGTTCCTTTCTCATCCTCGTTTTCCTCCTGCTCATTCTCTTGCTCATTCGCCACCTTCTTCAATGTACGCAGCTCCCTTTTTCTGATTGCGCATGACACGATGGGATCCCCTTTGGAGTTCCAGGTCCGCTATGGCGAGCTTCAGCGTCTAGAAAAGAACAGCGCAACGGGAAGGGATGGGTGGGAGCGGTAGGACGTCAGGTATGGCGCGAGCGTATCTTCCTTCCTCGTTATCCTTTCGCACCTCCTCCTGTCTCTCCTTCTCTGGCCCTCCTCCCGAGAGGCACCGCAAGACGCACGGCGGGGGCCAGGCCGCGTTCATGCAGGAGCTGTCCCCTTGGCTGCAGCAGGAGCTTCTCGTGTGTTTGCGACCCAGGGCACCGGGGCCTCGGAGGAGAGGGAGGCGAGGGCGGGATTGTCGGGCGGGGCTGCAACCAGGAACCGCTCCCCGTGTCGTTATGCCAGTTCTGGCTCACGACGCTTCGGCGCGGCACGCTAACCACGCCGTGGTCCACAAGCGTCAGTGTCCCGAGCTTTTCCCAGCCCGCCGCCCCGCGGAACTGAGCGACACGCTATCAGTTTGCGGGGCATAGCGTGTCGCTGGTGCAGCCGCCGCGACACGCTGAGAAAAAGCTCCTCGCCGTAGGACCAGGATAGATCCTCCCAGAGCGGCTCAAAGCGCTCTCAGAGCTATTTGGGGCGCTCTGGAACGGCCGTTGGCGTGTCGCTCCGCCGGTCTGTCAGCCAACATTTGCATAAACATGCATTTTTGGGTCCGCGCGGATTTCTTGGATCCGCGCCAGGCCCCTCTCCCTGGCGCGCTGAGCGCGCCAGGGGCGGTGCCGCAGGCGCCGCCAGTTGGATTCCGGCGCAGATGCAAGAAATCCGTGCGGAACTCCAAAGGTTAGGGTCGGAATTCTACTTAGCGTGTCGCTCCGCCGGTTGTGGCCTACCACGCTTCGGCGTGACATGTTATCCACTTCCCTTGTCCCCAGGCGTCAACGTCCCAAGCCCAAGCTTTTCCGAGCCTCCGACTCCGCGGAGCAGAGCGACACGCTATCCGCTTTCAAGGCATCTCGTGTCGCCGGGGCGGCCAGGGCGACGCGCTATCCAAAAGGTCCCCCGTATGTTTATGCCGCTGCCTCTTATTCGATCACGGACGCACGTCGCAGGGCCGCGCGTCACCGGACGGGCTTCGGGATCTCCAGCTCTGTTCGGGGCGGCGGCAGAACAGCTGGGACGGCTGCCAGGGCGATCGACGGGGCGCTTGGCGCTACTCGGGGCAGCGCGGAACGCTGTCGGCGGGTCGCCGGCGCTCTGCTGCACCACCCTCGATGGCATCTGCTCCAAGTCCCCCGTGCGCCTCTTTCGCCACTCCGCCCGCACCTTCCATCCGGTCCGAGCGGCCTGGGAGGGTCCAACCATGAGAGCGGCCCGACCTCTTGGAGACGCGCGCGGGCCGGTCGAGCAGCTCAGGGGCGCCAGGCAGCGAAGTGAGCCTGGCAGGAGGCGGGAAGAAGAGGGCCAGGGCGGCCGCGGAGCAGACGCAGTCTGCGGGGGCCTCCATCGGCAGGCTGCGGCCCAGGCGCGCCGGTGTCCGCGGGGCAACAATGGGGGGGGGAGCTCAGGGGGGGATACATCGAGCTGGAATCGGCGATACATTGCCGATGGATTGGCGATAGGCCCCGATGGCAGATCCGCACGTTCCTGGGCGAGGTGGGCTATCGGGCCCCTATCGGCGATGAATGCGTAGTTGGTGGTCGATGCGTCCCCCTGGACATGTCCTCCCTTACCCTCTTGGCCATCGCGCCAGGGAGGCCCCTGGCGCTCGAGGTGCCGCCAGAAGGGGCTCCCGGAGCCTGGAGCCGCACGCTGCTCTCCAGACCGATCGCGCTCGCCGGAAGGCTGTTGGACGTCCGAAATCCTGGCCACGCGCAGAAGGGGGTATGGGGGAGGGGGGAGGGCTTCTTAGAAGCACCCCTGCCTCTTAGAAGGCGCGGGCCTTCTTTGTAGATGGAATGCCGGCGCCTTCTGATAAGCAGCCTCCTTCTAAGAAACCTTCCCCCCTCCCCCTACCCCCTTGTGCGCGCCGCCAGAAATCGCCACGGGAGGGGTCCCGAGGACAACCGGCCCCGGAGGAGGAGGAGGAGGAGGAGGAGGAGGAGGAGGAGGAGGAGGAGGAGGAGGAGGAGGAGGAGGAGGAGGACCCCGCGGCGTTCTCCAGGACTAAGTGCTGCACCCCGAGCCGTCTACTGACGGCCCCGAGGCTCGTGTGGGTCCCTGGGCTCCCTCTGACAACGGCGAGCGCCTTCCAGCACCGCGTTCCTCCAGGGAGGAGGAGGAGGAGGAGGAGGAGGAGGAGGAGGAGGAGGAGGAGGAGGAGGAGGAGGAGGAGGTGGAGGTGGAGGAGGAGGAGGGGGAGGAGGAGGAGGAGGAGGAGGAGGAGGAGGAGGGGGGATGAGGAGGGGGAGGAGGAGGAGGAGGAGGAGGCCCTCGTGCCAAGACGGCGACCCAGGAGATCACGCGGCACCTGGTCGGGGAGCTGATTTGCTTCCACCCGTTCTTCGCTAACATGCCCCCGCAAGCGCTGAACCACCTCTGCCTGGACTCGCGGGCGAAAGGGGGGTTGGGAGCAGGCAGGGGGACAGCCATCACGGGTGGGAGGGGCACAGCGTGAGGACGAGCGACGACGAACGCCGAGGTCAATGAACGACGAACGACGACGAACGACATTGAACGCCGAGCTCAACGAGCGACTAACGATGGACGGACGGCGCTGTGCCGAGCTCCGCGAACGACGAACGACGGACGGACGGCGGCGCCATGCCGAGCTCCGCGAACGAGGAACGCTCGACGGACGGCGGCGCCATGCCGAGTTCCGCGAACGACGAACGACGACGGTCAGCGGCAACGTTAGGGGTGGATAAGCTCAGACTCAGGCTGAGGGGGGCTACAGCTGACCTTCCATTGCCACAGCTCCTGGAGATCTGGGGGCGCGCCATGGCTCGATCTCAGGCCAACGTACGTCCCTCCTCAGGCTGCCCCTCGGACGGCGGCGACCGCCGAGCTCGGCGAACAGCGAACGACGACGGACGGGGGCCAACGCCGAGCTCGACGAGCGACGAGCCACGGACGGCGGCTTCTTCTTCTTGCTGCTGCCCTGTGGACCTCTGGAGCCCTGCACCCCTGCCCCAGGACTGGCTCTTCGCCCCGAGCCGTTCCTTTGGCGGCCCCGGGGCTCGGCGAGGGCCCCAGGGTGGCGAACAACAAAGGCCCATCACCTCCCGCCGTGACTTCTCGCGCCGCCCACGGGCCCGGCACGGCGAACGACGAGCGGCGCGCGACGGGCGGCGAACGCGCGAGGGGCGCCGGCGCAGGTCGGGGGCGCCGCGCCCGCGCCGACAGTGCGCGCACGGCCCCGCGCAGCGCCTCGTGCTCGCCCCCGAGGGGGGGCGGGCGGGGACGAGCGTCGGCGGGTCGGCGATGGGGCCTCGGGGGACACGGTCGGGGACTTTGGCTCTCAGCTGCTCGCGCCGCGTGCTCTGGCCCAGCGTGCCTCGGCGCGACGCGCTGTCCGCGCCTCGGCCTGCGAGCGGCAGCGTCGCGAGCCGTTCCCAGCGCCTCCTGCTCCGCGGAGCGGAGCGACACGCTGTCCGCTCGCAGGGCACCGCGTGCCGCTGGGGCCGCAGTCTGCGACACGCGAAGAGATGGGCCCCCCCAGGGACCAGGGCCCCGAGGACGTGCGGCCTCAAGCAGTGAAGGTTCAGCTTGGGGTCCCTCTCCTGCGGCAGGTTCGTGTCGTGACGACCCCGGCGTTGGTTTCTGACAGCGCGCGTATCGGTCAGCCTCGAAGGACCGGCGGGTTAGTGCCAGGGCCCCCTCTCCTTCCACAGAGCTCTTTGCGCCCGGCGGGCCACGCTGAATCGCCATCTCCGGCCCGCCGATGGCGAGACGGAGCGGAAGCGAATCACAGCACGCATTCTTTCACATCGCTCGCCTGCTCCAAGAGCCATTGTCTGCAGCTCTCATGCCTTCGGCGCCCAACAGACGATTTTGATGTCAAAGGGTTGACGCGGGAAGGTCGCTTTGCATGCGTGCGAAGCGCGTTCAACTAAACGTCCTGAATGCGGCGTCCCGCAAGACGCGGGCGTCTACGCACTCGTGTCGACTATTCGTTGAGATCGTCGGCAGGCGCCCCGTTCGGGCCATTTGCGCCCTGTATAGGGCAAGGGCGCGGGGGCCAACAGGAGGGGCCCGGCCCCCCCCATTCCATCTGAGGCTGTTGCGCATGTAGCTCAGTGGTGCTTTGAAGTTTGACATCTGATAGGTTTACAAGTCGGAGATTATCTCATGTACGCGTGGCTCCGAGGGCGAGCATTTGAACCTATGACGCTTGAAATCCAGAAACCGTCGGGCGTCGTCAAATTTTCGGAGATACAGTATGTGCCTGGGCCAATAGAGCAAATTGATGGCGCTTCAATTTCAGAATGACACAGTTCGAATGATTTCAAGCTTCCATCGCTTTCTGAAATGACAAACGTTGAAACTTGTTACATCCACAAATCCGTTTCAACAATTTACGGTTTTGACATCATGTAAGTATGAAGCGTGGAGGTTTCATATTGTTTGGAGTTTGAGCGCTTGAACATGGAACAATTTTTACGCGGAGCAGAAAGAAACAGGAATAACCGACGAGCGCTTGTATGTATAATGATTGTTGTAAGTTTGAAGCAGGGGGCGCTCGCGACTTGGTCAATCGTTTTTTCCCGACAGCAGGTCGGCTCACATATTTTCGTGAATTTGTCGTTGCGGTCAGAGAGCGTCTACAAGAGCGGAAAAGAGGGACCTTGGTAAAATACAATGGCTGCGCAGTAACATTCGTTGTTTGTTCGACCAAGAGTGCTCGCGTAAGTGCAATCATGGTTTCTGGATGCGCGCAGGCGGCGAAAAGGGGTGGGATGGGACGGTGTTCCATTAATCCGTAGTTGCGTTGCGGCTTCCTCGTGCGTTTTGAAACTAGAAAATTCGCCTTCAGGCGTTCGAACAGATGTTCGTTTGGGGTTTGGCAGGGCAACGGAGGGGGAGCAGGAACGGCTGGCGAGAAAACGCGACTTTGCCGCAACGGTTCGTCATGTGCGCAGAGCGCGGTCATGGTCCTTCTCCCTCTGCCGATCGCAAGGGTCCCCCATGAACCTCTCCGTGACCCGCGCGGGCCCCTAGGTGTTTCGTCATCCTTCCCCGCGTGTCTCCAGCGACGATCTTCCAAAAGTGCTCCTGGAATTCAACAACCTGGAGGGCATATGTGGTTTCTCCACTGAGGGGGATCTGCTTTTGCGCCCAGTCCTCGGGGGACGGGGTATCTGACGACAAACATTGGCACGATGACACCGACGAACGTTGCGACGACGACGACGAGCGGTGCGGCGACGACGGCGACGAGTGTCTTGGCGAAGACGGGCACGAGCATTGCGATTGCAACGGCGACGACGGTGATGACGACATTGACGAATACTCGGCGGCGGTGGCGAACCTTGCGACGACGAAGACGAACGTTACGACGGCGACGGCAGCGACGAGCTTTGCCGAGACGATGGCGAGCGCGACGACGACCACGGCCACGCGGGGAGTCGCGATGACGACGCCATTTAGTTCCACGACGACGACGACGAGCGTCACGGCGACGACAGCAACGAACGTTGCGACCACAACGCCGACGGGCGTTACGACGACGACGACGACGAGTGCTACGGCGACCAATGTGGCGACTGCCACGAGGGCGATGGCGAGCGTTGTGACGACGGCGGAGAGCGTTCCAACGACTAGAGCAACGGGCGTTACGATGATGACGAACATTACGGCGGCGACGACGGCCACGGTCTCTTGGTGCGTTGAATGGCGGTCGTGGTGTAGCGGCGCATTCGTTTTGGGAGCTTTCACCGACGGCATGATTTAGTGGGAGGTTTTCGGAGGAGGAACGGTTGGCGGAAGGAGGATGAGGACGAACATGTGTTGATGGTGGTGCTTCAGAGTTCCCGGGGCCTTCCCCTGATAAGCACAAAAACCGACGACGATTTTGCACACGATTTTGCAATGCGATTTTTTGGGGCGACTTGCTTGAGACATCTCGACACAAATATTGTTGGCCAATCTTGTATACGAAATCGTGTTGGATCGGGCACCAGATTGTAACTCAAATCGTTCTCTCTGGGTCCAGGCTCTCCTTTCAAAATCGTGGTGGCGGTTCGCGGACCCCGCATTCAAAATCGTAAGGGCGGGTCTTGAAATCGTAGCCAAAATCGTGGTGGGGGAGGTTGAAAATCGTAGGGGCGGATGTTCAAAGTCGTAGCCAAAATCGTTGGGGCGGAGGTTGAAAATCGTCGTAGAGGTTATGGTTGAAGGCCACGCCTGCCTGGCCTTACGGCTGGAAAGGTTTGGCCTCAAGCACCTTGCCTTGAGGCCAGAATTTTCGCTTGAAGTGTCCGGCCTCGCGGCCGGGGCAGTTCAGCCCCACGGCCTTATTTCGTCATGGAGCGGTCAGTCTATGTATATAGTGCCATTGGCGGCGAGGCAGCTCCAAGAAGGCTCCAAGAAGGCCTAAGGGGATCCTGAGAGGGCTCCGGGAGGGCCCGGGAGGCCCCGAGACACGCCCTCGTGGGCCTTAAACGTTCCTAGAGTCCCCCCACGGTAGAGGACTTGAAACGGACGTCTGAGATGCTCTACCGCGGGGGCCCCAAGAGGGCGCCAGGAGTGCCACAAGACAGCTCCAGGATGGCCATAAGATGGCCCCGAGAGAGCTCCAAGAGGGCCCCGGAGGCCCCAAGAGGGCCCCAAGGGGGCCTCGAAGGGTCCCCCAAAGCAGTGAAAGTGAAGTCACGCGAGCGCCCTTTCGCGTGACTGAACTTTCACTCACCTTGGGGGCCCTCCGGGGCTTCTTCTGAACCCCCACAGCCGTTCCTAGCGGCCCCAGAAAGGCGAATTAGAGCCCCAAGGAGGATACCAACAGGCCCCCAAGAGGAATGAAACTTATGTCACGCGAAAGGGCGCTCGCGTGTCTTCACTTTCACTGCCCTTGGTGGCCTTTCGGGGCCCTCTTAGAGCCCTATTGGGCCTGAGGGTTATCCGGCCTTGTGCGCCACAATCATGCGGCAGCTTTCTGGTGATATGCGCTTGCGCCTCGCAATCGCGACGCGATTCCAAGGAAATGCGAAGTTCCACTGCCCATGCGCGAGCACAGCGACCGTGCGAAACAGTCTCCTCACACGGTGCTGGCACTTTTTGCATTGCATGTTTCTGATATGCGCTGTAAAACAATCAAACCAGATTTCGATACATGCGTAGATAGCGCTTAAAACAACAAGCTTCGACTCCGACCGCTCCAACACGCAAGCAGCTCTAGTGAGGCAAACCCCAGGCGGTCCTGAAGAAGGCTTCGGAGGGCCCCCCCTGGGGCCTCGCCGAGTCCCCATCATACAGACCTAGAGAGCCCAAGAGAGCTTCAAGAGAGCCCGAGAGATCCCCAATACGTCTTCCCACCGTCCCTCCCTTGCCTCCCAGTCTCCTCTCCTTGGCTCCCTCCGCCCCTTTCCGGCGCCTTCCTCCCGTCCTCTTCGCTCTCGTTCTTTATGCTCCCACTTGCTTCCCCTGCGGAGGATGGGGGTGGGAGGAGGGCGGGGGTAACTGCAACCGGTCTTCCCGCCGACGCGGAGCATGTGCAGGCAGTTCCCGTGGTTGGGGCGCTCCTGGCTGGCGATCGCCCTCGTCGTCTTCCGTTTTGCCCGTGCTCTTTGCATACCGCGTGGACATGCCAAAACAAAATCAGTATAGCTTCAACCGGGCAGCGAAACCAGTTAGGAGAAACTGCAGGTCCAGTCACCCACGCAGGTTCGACTCGATGATTCGATTTGTTTAAATCGAATATTTTATGTGCGCGGCGGCAGTGTTAAGGTGCGTTTAAATTCGTTGCTTAGGGCGTTGACCCCAGGGTGTGTGCAAATCGTCTGTTCCTCCTAGGAGCTCGCCAGAATGTTATCTGACCTCTTCGACCCCACCTCGTGGCGGTCAGCGTCGCTCCCCCTTTCTCCGCCAACCCTTGCTGCGCCCATTTCTCCCGTGATGTTTCTTCCGACCGTACTCGCGTCATCGCCTCTGATTTGGGGTCACGAAGTGTTTTATGGAAAAACTATGCTTTTCCGAAAAAAGTGAGGTCAAAATCGTGGCAGGGTTTGTTGGGGCACCAGGGCCACGAGCAGCTTTTCTGAACCAGAAGTCCTCCGTTGTTTCACTGTCAGGCCCCAGGAAGCCAGGACACATATGAACCAGGACACGGAAACCAAGGAAGCGACACCGTTTCCTGCAAAGTCACATTTTCCAACACCCGTGCGTTTGTTGTTTGCTGCACTGCAGGATTTGGGTTTGTGTCTGGGTTTCGGGGGGTCTTGCAGGCTTTTAGGGCCTGTGTCCGGGTTTATTCTGGACGTGTTGCACTGCGGTATTTTGTTCGTGCCGCCGTTTTGTAAAATTGGTTTCGATGGATGTTGGGTGTCCGGGTCTAGCGGCTAGCGTGTCCGGGTTTACGGGGTCCTGACACTGAAGCATGTGGGCGACTCAGCAAAACGGGGTCGTCTGCGCCGACATTCGCGCGTAAGCTCCCCGCGTAAGGTCGCGCGTAAGCGCCCTCTCCTAAAATGTGGCGTGCCGCACTGGCGGCCCGCGTAAGCCGCCGCGTTTGGTCGCTGTGCCATCTCGCGTAAGGCCCGTTTCTGATCCTCGCTCGCTTGGCAGTGGCCCGTAGCCGTGTGTCGCTGGTGAGCCCCGCGGTCACGCACGCACTCAGCAGCACGCGCGTGAGCATCAGCACGTGCGTGCCCGTGCGCCATGGTGCGCACGCTCTTGCCACCGTGGTGCACGCCGTGGTGCACGTGCGTGCCCGTGCGCTTTCGAGCTCAGCACCTCGCATGCTCGACCGTGTGCGTAGGTTGACAGGAGACACGTGGCGCGGGGACGGACATCAGTCAGGAGGGGAAGAGCACATAGACGCAACTCATTGTCGATTCCCAGGAAAATATGGGAGACTATGGA
>CAUYUJ010020025.1:67500-95000 GCA_963575745.1 Prorocentrum cordatum
CTCACACGCTTCGTGGCCCCATAGGGAACCCCACCAAAGGCCCCAGTGCTGCCGCCCGCATGCGTCACGCACACCCAATTCGGCACACACCCCTCACACGCTTCGTGGCCCCATAAGGATTTCCACCGAAGGCCCCAGTGCTGCCGCCCGCATGCGTCACGCACACAAAATCCGGCACACCCCTCACACGTTTCGTGGCCCCATAGGGAGCTCCACCGTCGGCCCCAGTGCTGCCGCCCGCATGCGTCCCTCACACCCAATTCGGCACACCCCTCATACGTTCCGTGGCCCCATAGGGAGCCCCACCGAAGGCCCCAGTGCTGCCGCCCGCATGCGTCACGCACACCGAATTCGGCACACCCCTCACACGTTTCGTGGCCCCAGAGGAAGCTCCACCGAAGGCTCCAGTGCTGCCGCCCGCATGCGTCACGCACACCCAATTCGGCACACCCCTCACACGTTTCGTGGCCCCATAGGGAGCCCCACCGAAAGCCCCAGCGGCGCCGCTCACATGCGCATGCGTCCCGCACACCCATGTCGGCACATCCTTCACAGGTTTCGTGGCCCCATCATCCACCGGAGGCCCCAGTGGCGGCGCTCACATGCGTCACCCACACCCACCTAATTCGGCACAACCGTCACACGTTTCGTGGCCCCATAGGGAGCTCCACCGAAGGCCCCAGCGGCCGCGCTCACATGCGTCCCCGCCACTCATCCCGGCACGCCCCTCACAACAACAGTTTTCGTGGCCCCAAAGGGAGCTCCGCCGAAGGCCCCAGCGTCACCGCCCGCATGCGTCACCACCCGCACCCAATTCGGCACACCCCTCACACGTTTCGTGGCCCAATAGGGAGCTGCACCGAAGGCCCCAGTGGCGGCGCTCACATGCGTCCCCGCCACACATCCCAGTACGCCCCTCACGCGCTTCGTGGCCCCATAGGGAGCTCCGCCGAAGGTCCCAGTAGCGGCGCTTACATGCGTCTCTGCCGCCCATCCCGGCCCCCCCCCCGCAGCAGCATCATGTTTCGGGGACCCATAGGGAGCTCCACTGGAGGCCCCAGTGGCGGCCCTCACATGCGTTTCCGCCACCCATATCGGCACGCCCCGCGCGTGTTTCATGTCCCCATCGGGAGCTTCACCGAATGCCCCAGTGGCGCCCATCTCGGAACACCCCTCACACGCTCCGTGGTCCTATGGGGAGTTCCATTGAAGATGAAACCCGCAGCTGCGGTACTGACAACTGCATATGGTTGGGTTCTTCGCCAGGCTAATTTGAGCAGGTGGACTATCGGCTGGCTAGGTGGCAAAGCCGAGTAATAAGGAGTAGGTAACCAGGAGGAGGAGGAGGAGGAGGAGGAGGAGGAGGAGGAGGAGGAGGAGGAGGAGGAGGAGGGGGAGAACGAGGATATGGATCACGAGGAGAGTGAGGAGGAGGAGGACCAGGAGGAGGGAGAGGAGGAAGAAGAGGAGGAGGAGGAGGAGGACCGGGGCGAGGAGGAGGAAAAGTAGGAGGAGGAGGAAGAGGAGGAGGAGGAGAAGGAGGAGGAGGAGGAGGGCGGTCCACGAAGTCACCCCACTCTGCCGGCCTGCACAGCAGCCATCCATCCAGCTGGCCCGCTCAGCGGCCAGCCGAAGCACCTCGCTGTCGAGCCCTTCGGCTTTCAGTGCTGCTCTCGGGCACGGCGCGGCCGGGCGGCATTGCGGCGGTACGGAGTTGCGGGTAGCATGGGTCACTGGATGGAGCCTTGTACTAGCCCCTTCCAAGCCGAAATGGTTGGCCCTGGCCGCCCGTACACCCATCAGAAGTCTGAAAGAAAATCTTCCAACTTCATGGGCTCCAGATTTCGTGGAAGAAAATCATGATTCCTCTCGCTTCGCGGGGTGCACGTCCGGAGCACGTACAGTCACGTCGTCGCGGGGCCTCTTGGGAGCCTCTTGGGGGCCTCCTGGAGGCCTCCTGGGAGTTTCTTTCGGCGCGCTGCGCCGCAGTTCGCCCAGAGGGGGGAAAATAACATTACACTCCAGTCGCTGTGTGGCCTTTGGAGGGCTTTTTGAGGGCCTTTTGGAGGCTTCTGGGAGGCTTCTTGGAGGCTTTTTCGGGGTCTCTTGGGGCCTCTTGGGGGCGTCTTCGGCCGTCTTGGGGCGCTTTTGCGCCGTTTCGCCCCCTCGGAGGCTGTCTTGGGGGCCTCTCGCGGCCGCATTGGAGCCCTCTTGGGGTCCTCTTGGGCCGACTTCGCGGCCTCTTGGACCGTCTTGGGGGCCTCTTTGGGCCGTTTTGGGGCCCTCCTGGGCCGTCTTGGGGCCCTCTTAGGTGTTTTTTGGGCTGTTCTGGGGCGATCGATTCTGGAAGCTGCCTGGGCCGTCATTGATTTTTGAGAATCGAAAAAGGGGAGAACGCGAAAAGATGGCAAAAACCATTGGAACATAATGATTTCGGCTTCCGGAGGCGCAGTTGTAGGCGCTCTTGGGGCCCTCTTGGGCCGTCCTTGGAGCTTTTGAGGCCGTCTTGAGGCCGTCTTGGGGGCCTCATGGGTCCCCGTTGGGAATATATTGGGCCGTCTTGGGCCGTCTTGGGGCCGTCTTGGGCCGTCTTGGGGCCATCTTGGGCCATCTTGAAGCCCTTGAGGAGTCCCCAGAGGCCCAAGAGGCCGAATATTTTGATTTTCATTGGTTTTTGTATGTTTTTAGGGCCCCAGAAGGGGGGGCGTCACTTTGGTCCGGCGGTGTGGCGCAGCTCCCAGGGGGGGGGTTAGGGGGGAGACATAATAATGTAACACAATACAACATGTGGCAAGTATGCAATCATCGGATAAATTTGATACGTTGCAGTACGGCGTTCGCTGAAAAACGCTGCCGCTCAGCACGTCACCTCTGGACGTGGATTCCTCTCGCTTCGCGGGGTGCACGTCCGGAGCACGTACAGTCCAGTCGTTTTGGGCCTCCGGGAGCCTCCAGGAGGCCTCTTGGGAGCTTTTTGGGGTCTCTTGGGGACTTCTTTGGGGCCTGTCCCTCGTCCTTTTCATACTCTCTCCCCATCTTCCCTTCCGGCGCCGGCTCTAATCATGGGCGCCGCCGTGACCAATTTCCACCTAGCTGGCGCTGCGCCGCAGTTCGCCCAGGGGGAGAAACATAACATTACACTCTAATCGTTGTGTGGCCTTGTGGGGGCTTCTTTGAGGCCTCTTGGAGGCTTCTTGGGGACTTCTTGGAGGCCTCTTGGGTTTTTTTTTGAGCCCCGTGGGGGCCTCTTGGGGCCTCTCGTGGCCTCTTGGGGGCGTCTTGGGCCGTCTTGGGGCACTTTTGCACCGTTCCGCCCCTTCGGAGGCCGTCTTGGGGGCCTCTCGCGGCCACCTTGGGGTTCTCTTGGGGTCCTCTTGGGTTGACCTGCTCGTCTGCCGCCGCGTGACTTTAAGGGTAGCTCTTTGGGAAATGTCATAGATAATCGGGAGTATAGCCTGCGCCTCAAGGCACGCTCGCCCTATTTGCCCGGATACCTGACTTGGTATCCGCTATGTGCGTGAAAGGTCATTACATCGATCTTGTCATATCTTACTCATCCACACCCCATATCGTATTCCTTCGACATGGAATTGGATGCAATATGACCGACCAGAGTCATTTCAGGCCAAAAGCGCAGCACTTGAAGCGTAGGCGGGGAGACCCGCAAGATAAAGCGCCTCGTAGACTTGACAAGGCGCTACAAGCCCTGCCCCAGCGCGGCAGCGCGCCCGATAACCACCCATACCTCCACAGCTTAGGGTTGGTTATCTTCGCCATTATATGTTTTGCGCTGGGAGCGACGATCGGGCACATGCGCCGAGGAGATAATAGCACCGATGGGCAAACACATGGCCCATACTGGGACCCCCAGAGGCAACGTGCCCTTTCGCGAGTACGTCTACGAGGTCAACGCGTGGCTTAACGTCACGAGTGGACGCATGACGCCACAAGCCCAAGCAGCCGCCATGCAACCCGGCCGGGGCGGCCTCGCGAGGACACTCGCCAGGAGGGTACCACCTCACATCATAAACTATGGTGCGGACATCGATGGTGTCCACACCGACCCAGTAACATACATCAGGTTCCTCCTGAGCATGAAGTTCGAACGCCTGGAAGATGAGCGCCAGCTCACCTCAGGCACTCAGCTCATCGACTTCCATGTGCCTCACGGAGAACGAATCGACGTAACCCTTACTCGGTTCGAAATGGCACGTCTTGAGGCGTAATCGGTGGGCTTTGACCTTCCCAACTTCCAACTGCTCACGACTATCCTATTCCGCGCCCTAGGCGTTGGCAACCAGCGAGCCATGCAACTTTTATAACCACCCAACCACCAAATGCCCCGAACACAACAACAATATGAAGAACTGCGTGAGGGGATGCGCTCGATGGTCCATTTGTCAGAACGGTATCCTGGCAACGCAGGATCAGTGTGTGGAAGGGGAAGGGGAACTGGCAGTGGACATTTCTATACTACCTTAACCTCTGAAGCTCAGCCAGGCAACGGGCCCGCAAACATATGGGCCGACGATCCTGGATAATCTACTGCCCTACTAGCAGGGGATCGATCACAACCAAGCTAGGCAATCAGCCCTCCTCCTAGAGAACCTCAGCCTCACCGCTCTCTATGGGGAGAAGCGAACCCCCTAAACGACGGTGTAGCCGCCTACCTTGGTAACGACGATTTCGACTCCGGCACCGACGCCGACACGATATCATCAGATTGCATCGAACCACTAGACTGGTCAGATATCATGCAAATGGAAGGTGATAATCAGCGTGCCGAGCATCTATTTTGGTCATTACAACAAGCAAAGCGTAGGTGGAGCAGGTTTACATGAAAACCAGTGCGTCGTGTTAGGAGGAGGATACGGAGGAGATTCAAAGGAAAAAGGCAAAGGCAAACGGGGTCGCCGAAGGTTGAACGGACGAGGCATCACGGCTTTCCCCCAGAGGCTTTCAGCTGATCAGTATGATGATATATTCTTCGGGGGAAACAGGCAGTAGAAAAAGGCCGTAGGGAAACCTCAGGCAAAGGCAAAGGCAGGCGGGGAAACCCACGAGAAGGAGACGGCCAGATCTTGAAGTGCCATGCGTGTGATAGCACCGATCACCTTGTGAAGGATTGTCCAGTGAAAGGGGATGGAAATGGTAGATCGTCCGAAGTCCATTTAGGCTCAAGTGAACCTGCTGTTGAGTATCTGAGCCTCCAAGACTTCGAGGCTGTGGATCAGATATTTTCACTTGGGTAAGTAACATGGGCACTCTGGGCGAGATCGAGGCGCACGGCCATGGGCTCTACGCGTACTACCTCGAGTACCTCCGCAGGTTCGTCTTCGGAGCCATCGAGCTCGCGCCTGTGGGGAACGGAACGCTGGGAAACCAGCCCCTTTCCTTCTTCGGCTGGATGTTCGGCAATCCAGGTAACATCATGGCCTACGAGAGCAGCGACGAGGACGTCACTGTTGAGGCCTCACCTTCGGAGGTCGAGTACAACCTTCGACAGCAATCTGACCTCGTGCCTGGAAACAGGCCTACTCCAGTGCATCCGCCAAACTATTGCGAACTGATGGAATTAGAGGCTCAAGCCTTCACCGTGGGCGCGCCAGGCAATCCTCACGAGCCACCTGGTATGCTCGCGCCGGGCGAGTGCGGACCATACGCGGTGCTGCAGACCCTCATGCAGATGCACGCCGCCCAAGCTGAAGAGTATTCTGATAGTCAACAGAGCGTTGAGGGCGGGCGCATGATGCTGCAAGACTCCGATGTCTGACACGACTCGGACTTGCTGCTGGCGGCCCTCGCTCTCATCGGCAGCGTGCTCCCTGACGACGTGCAGCGGCACGTATGGCATGCAAATGGGCATTGGCGCCAAGCCCTTGAGAGGGCTATCGCGTTGCGTGGACAGGCGCTTCCTCCGCATGGATGGGGTCTCCAGGCGGTGGGGCTACAGCCCAACCACACGGCCATGCGTAACGTCATCGGGCAGCCCTCCTATGACTATGCTCAGCTGGAGGCGCGCGCCGCGCTCGCCAACGAGCCTGAGCCGACCGCCGTGCCGCCGACGCCGGGACAGCCTAGCGGTGCCCAGACGCCTCTACAGGAGGGGAACCTGCCCGTCCCCGGCTGGGCCAATGACCATTGTCATCGGCAGTCCTACTTTAGAAGTTGAAGATGATGACGGATGTGGATTGTGCGAGGACGAGGCCACCATCCCCATGATGGACGTCAATTGCGAAGACGAGGAGGTGGACTTCGATCCAGACAGTCTTGACGCACAACCATCCGCACAAGAGCCAATCATGCCTGACTCCAGTCAGCAGGGAGACCTGCCTGCCCAAGATGCGCTGCTTACGCCTACCCAGGAAACCACGTCAGCTCCTGCTCAGGCTACGTCAGCAGCGTCGTCCGACGAACAGGCCAGGAGGTCTCGCTCACATCCGCGTCTTAAAGGCGATCCGCACCCCCATGGGCGGCTCCCACGTGAATGGAGGCAGGCAGCCCCATCAGAGCACGCCGCTCGACAGGGGGGCCGGCTGCTCGCCTTCGACGACCCTAGGCGCCAAACGGGTGGGCACTCTGCCTTTGGACAGGCGACGAACATTCGACGTCCTGATAAAGAAGCAGCGCGGAGACAGCTGAGAGCCATCATCGAGGAGCGCCGCCGCTACAGGCCCAACGCGGCCTGCGGTCCGTGCTCACAGGAGTTCCAGGAACTTCAGCCCTGGATGTCCTGTAGGCCTCAGTGACGTCTTAAGCCCGAACAGGGGCCGCACTCCTGCAAAGGAGGGTCATCCACCTCTTGTGCCTATGACCCAAGAAGAGATCGATGCGATCAATCGCCGTCTCGGATCCATGGGCCTCAACAGCCCTGCTGCTCAGAAGACTCGATCTCCGCGGGGAAACCTGCCTGGTGTCTCCAGTCAGGCTCAAACGTGCGAGATGACGAGCGACGACGAGCATGAGCTTCAACGAGCCGCAGCAGAGACAGAGCGCAAGCGAGTGGCAGCAGAGCGCAACCGCGAGGCAACTGGCCGAAAGCTGCTGGAGTCACAAGCTGAAGCAAAGAAGCCACCAACGATCGCAGAGGCTAAAAGCGAGACTCGTGAACATAGGACGCCTTCGGGCGAAAGACAGAAAGTTCCTACCCGCTCAGAGGAGCTCGGGTCCGATGTGCTGATGGGGAAGCCCCTCTCCGAAGTGCCGAAGTCACCGATTCGAGCAATGCCTGCGCAGAGACCTGACCCCAGGCAACAGCCTCAGGACGCCCTGGAGATCCGCAGGCGACAGCCTAGCCGGAGTGGCTCCATCGCCAGCAAGGCTAAGGCGTTCGAGCGTACAGGGTATACCCCTACGCCGGCCTCGCCAGTGGCGACACGCTCCAAGGCGTCCGAGGAGGGCGCTTTGCCTCGGGGTTCCTGGGCGCCTAAGATCAGGAGCAGCGCTAGCCGAGAGACGCCGCGGGGAAACCCGCCAGGCGCTGCAGCCGCAGCATCCTCATCATCAGGAGCTGCAGCCTCGTCAGCGGCAGAGGCTCCATTGCGGGGAAGCCCGCCAGGGGGCAAGCTGCGCCGCCCAGGCGATACCTCCTTCACGAGCGGGAGCCAGGCGTTGATCAACGATCGTCGTGCTCTACGGAAGCTTCCACAGATACGTTCGTTTGACGAGGCGCTTATGGAGAGCTGCAGGCAGAATAACATCATTCCTAGCATCAACTACAAGCTCAAGCAGCTCAGTAAGTGCCTTAGCAAGATCTGTAGGCACGCGCCTGACAGACCGAATAATTCAGCGTGGAGGCTGAGGACGTTCGACGACCACGATGGATGGATCAACCTCCACGAGCTCGCACACGAGTTCCCCTGGAACGACGGCATGCGGCGCGACGGGTACAACCCGAAGTACGACGATGCCAAGATCGTCGCCGAGACCTTCTACGACAGAACGGTCGACCAGATGGCTGCCATCATGATTGCGATCGTCCACGTCCGCGAGGCGGACTGTGAGGAGAAGCAGCGTCTGCAGTTCAAGGTCCTGATGCGACATTCTGGCACGGCCGATTTGTTCATCCGTGCTTCGCAGGGGCACTCGTGAACGCTCAAGGCCCCTTGGTCTCTGTACAAGTTCATTGTACTGCGCGACAATCCTGCCGGGAGACCGGCCCCATACCCCGACGTTGCCATTCACGGCGCGCGGTGGGCAGCCTCCGCGGGCATCATGTGGATAGGCCTTTCCTGCCGCAGAGAGCACAACACCAAGAAGAAAGGAACTGGCCGTTCACGCATCCACTTTGTTCCAACGCTTCAGCGTCGCGACGTGCAGAGTGGATGGGGCCCTAATTCCGAGATCATCATCTCGGTGGACTGACAGCAGGCTTTGAAGGACGGGGTCGAGTTCTGCGGGTCCGACAACGGGGCGTTGCTATCGGAAGGGGTCGACGGCATTATTGAGCCGTATTATATCAACTACGTGGAGGAGATCTCCACAGGTAAGCAGTGGCGGAACCCACACCAATTGGGTAGTCGCCGTGCACGCTGTTCCACTGCCACGATGATGGCGCCAAGCAGGTGGAAAACGGTGGGCAATTCGAGTATTGTGTACAGAATGTCTCTCTGGCGTGATGATGAGCCTCCTACGGCTTGTTGTCAGAGAGAGTTGGGGGGCCACTACAACCCAACAGTGCTGGGGAACCAGCCCGAGACCCACCAGATCCTCATGGTCAACGAGAGCGAGGCGGGGAGTGCGGCTCCAAGCCGTGCTCCAAGCCAAGGGCCTAGTGCCATATCTTGGCAGGTCCTCAGCACTTCAGATTTGGATCAGATTGCGGCTGCTCTAAGCCCTGAGCAGGTGGAACAGCTAGCGGACAGACTGTACCAACAAGACCCCTGGGCCGCGGGTCAGGGAGCTACGTCCGCCATTGTGGCACGCAACCGCCAGGCCGCGCAGGGAAACCTGCCCGTTAACGGACTCAGGAGCGACCTGCCCGAGCCGCAGGGAGACCCGCAAACGTTCGGCCGCATCTTCGGAGAGCCCGCTCGTTTCGAGCAGATGCCAGGGAGCACCTCGCGCAGCATGCACACGCCGAGGGGCATGACCCCAGTGGCGACAACGCCGGTGCAGTCTCCATTCGGGACTCCTGGTCGGTCTGCCCCGAATGGCACTCTCATGGAGCGAATTGCTGCGGCCAGAGCTGAGCATGGCACAGCTCGTTTGGGCATGATGCCGCCGGGCACGCCACCGAGTTTGCGGGGAAACCCGCCTGGCACTCCAGTGCACCACCGACATCTAGCCGACCAGAACATCTTTACTGGAGTGCCTGATGACTACCGCACACGGGTGGCGGCTGCGGTACAACAGGTGCAGAGCCACAACCTGCCCCACCCGAGCGGTCAGAGGTGGAGACCAGTCTGGTCTTGGGAGCCGGAGGGTCCGAATCCATTCGACCCTGCTCGGCAGCGAGCCTTTATCCCGGCCTTCAATGCTCATCCGAGCATGGCCCAAGGCCAGAGGCCAGCACCTGCTCCAATGGATCCGCCACTGTACCCAGACGGGCCAAGAGTCCCGAACAGGTTTGTTCGCGAGACGGCGGATCAGTTTCATAGCCTCACGAACGTGCGCTGCAGCGATCAGTCCATGTACCCGCACATGGCATTCATGCTTGCACCGACGACGCCAGAGGTGGCCGTCCAGCCTACTGCCCATTCGAGATCATCAGGCAGTAGGGGGTGCCAGATTACATCAGGCAGACGTACCAGACTCAACAGGCGCGTTTCAGACGCCAGCAGGCGGTGCAAGGTGTACGTGACCAAGCACGCGCAGCAGCACTTGAAGTCATGAGGAGCAGAGGCTCACCCATGCGAGGAAACTCGCCAGCCGTGTCGCCCGCAGCCATCACAGCGGCAGCTACTCCAGCAGTGGCCGCCACAGCTACTCCGCAGGAGATCCTCCAGTTGCCTTCCTGGACTCTGAAACAGTTCTGGGGCGGCAGCGGCGAGTGTACCCTAGGGCGGCAGACGTGGAAATCTATATTGGGATGGAAGACACCTGTGCGGTATGCCTCGAGGAGTTTATGCCGAGGGAGAGTATCTACCGTTTGAGGTGCAACCATCTGTTCCACGAGGAGTGCTGGAACTCGAATGTGTTGGGCCATGTTGCGAACCGGCGAGAAGGAGATCCTCAGCAACTAGTATGTGCTATCTGCCGAGCGCCAGGCATCATAGCGTCGTCATTCCCATGGACCGGCTCCGTCACTCAGGCCCCTGAACAGGCAGCGAGGGAGCTGCGAGAGTTGAGGGGCATGGTGGAGGAAATGACGGCCAGCATGCTAGACAGGCATGCAGCACTGCCCCAGCAGCGGGGGAACCCGCCGGAGGAGGTGAGGGCGCCGATGGAGACGGGATACTTCGACCAGCTTATCCCGATGACAGCGCCTCAGCAGGGCAACCTGCCCAATACCCACCCCACTTGTGCCGATCCTTCCAACTCACTACGAGCCTGGAGTCGGGCAGGTGGCTCCTCCGATGTCACCCCAGGGCGGGGGTGGGGCCGAGCTGCCACTGGGCCCTGAACAGCTGCGTGAGCTGCGTGTTCGCCACTTCCAGACCCAGATGGACAACGCGCACACCACGTTCATGTTGGACGCCGATAATCCCGAGAGCGAGTCGTTTGACCTCTCAGATTCTTCAGTGGCGACAGCGGCAACGGCAGTCAGGGCCGTTGAACTCTCAGCCACGAATACTGAGTTCGACGAGTGGTTGCAGCACAGGGATCACCTTACAAACGAGGGATTGCAAGACATCGCCGTTCATTCATATCTGACGCTGACGCGACGCACCACTCGTGAACAGTATACCAGCATACGCGATGAGTATGCTAACTGGCGGGAGGAACAGGGCGCTCACGCCCAGGACGTCGTACTTCCAGTGCGTCGACCTGGCACGCGTGGCCGCAGGAAGGCCAAGCGCCAGCACGATGCGGGGAAACCCGCCAGGAGGTGCGACCGAGATGCGGGGAAACCCGCCAGACAGCGCAGCCGGCATGTAAGAGACGGCGCACATAAAGCAGCCGAGCAGGACGTTTTTGGAGGACGGTGGAAATTCGATCCTCATAGACGTGGGCTCGGAGATCAATATAATGGGAGAGAACACGAGCCGCAAATTCGTCCAGGCTGCTGAGGCACACAATCGTCCGTGTACGTTTGAACCCCGTTCTCGATTGAACATCAACGGGGTAGGCGAGGGGTCGGCCCCAGCTGATACCGTGGGCACTTTCAGCATTGCCTGCGGGTACCAGGGCTCGACCCAGCTCGACTCGCACAAGACTAATATTGTGCCAGGCTGCGGCAAGGACCTGCCTGCAATCCTGGGCCTCGACAGCATGCAGGACATGCGCGCCACTATTGTGCTCGAGCGAGGCCAGGAGAAGCTGATATTCCCTGGAAAAGGACAGGTCAAGATGGAACTCCCCAAGGGCTCCAAGATCATGCCTGCAACGAAGTTGCCATCAGGACATCTGTCAATCAGGTGTGATCGATCTGGGGCCGCGGGGAAACCCGCTTCAAGTACGAGTATGACATCGTACCAGACGGTGCTGACAGGCGAGCCATCCCCCGCGCAAGAGCGCCAACAATTGCAGGGAAACCTGCCCCAGGGGCTGCTCGCGATACTCGCCAAGGCGACGATGAAAGGCGACAGCATCGACGATCTGGAAACGTTCGATTGCTTCGTAGCCAGGACACTGGCCCAGCATGGCGGAGTTGCACCCATGGATGCTGTGAGGACACGCTGGTAGATAGTGATGGGGTACACGAATCACGAGCTGCAGACGGTCAACGACGCAAGGTCGAAGGGCCTCCTGAAGCAGCTGATGAATAATCCATCCATGCTGGACACGTTTGCGGAGCAATCCGTTCTGAGGCTACCGCGCGCTGCAGCGCGGAGATCTAGCATTTGAGAGAAGCTCAGATGTTGGCAGATGTGGCATGCACATCTTCTTTATCTTGAAGATGGCAGGGCGACGCTGCCCCCTCGTCGCCTTGCTTGATGGCCGAGAGGCTAGGGGGTAACAAGGACAGCGGGGCAACCTGCCATAAGAAAAGAGCTTTCGTTATCGAAGATACGAGAGAAGCTTGCGCTGACCTCCGCACCCGACGATACTCCTGTGACCGCATTTCCCACAACGAGCTCATGACGACTGTGGGCACAGAGTATCTGGGTGCGGTGTTTACTGGGGACTATGCTTTAATATGGGTCAGTACTCCGGGTGACTGGTACGCACGGACCCCAGGTAAAAGAGTAGCCCCACACTGGTCGCGCATTCAGAACCTTCTGACGAAGGCCAGGAAGCTCCGCATGACAATTATAGCGTTTGGTCCCCCAGGATACGTTTGGAAGTTGTCTCCAATTCGTAATACTCTGGAGGATCTTAAGTTGACGGTAATACGGATGCGGTTGTGTCATTTCGGTATAGGATTCAATATGCAAGACAATACACCAAGTGGTACATATGCAGGTTGCCACATCAATACCGATTAGCTCTAAGCTGTGGGCATGTACGTGCAAACTGGCGGTACAACAACATGTCCTGGATTGGTACGGCCAAACGGTACGACATGCCGAATGGAGATCACAGACACGCATCACACTCATTCGTCACCTCAACGATAGGATCCTGGGGAAAGGCAACACTACGCGCGGAAACTCGCCGGTATACCTAAATGCCTACACACGTACGGATCACAACATACATCATTATGCGACGACCAATAAAGAGGGACCGAAGTGGTCCGATGATATCCGACGTGTAACGATTAACCTGGATACCAATACGGTTATCCGGGATATCGCAGTAGCCGATCAACCAACGGGATATGATTGGCATGCACCACTACCTGCAGGGGTTGCCAACATCAGTACACGGATGTACTGGCAGCCCGAGGAACTGGTCATGCTCGGCAACGAGCTTGCTCAATCACCACAGAAACCTAGACGCGTCATCATAGATGACTGTCCTTCCCCCCTCCCGACTCTGGCGATTGTTGCAGGTACCCACTCATCAACGACGATGGGCACACAGACCGGTGAACATGACGAGCAAGTCTTACCTACGGAGTCGCGTATCAAACAGAAGGAAAGCTTAAAGCCGAAAAGGAAGCAGGCATCAATCCTCGCCGCATCAAACAGCACGTTGAGGATGGAAGCGATGATTGCGGCGACGACTTGTCAGGACTCGGACAGGATCTTATGGCGACCTGAAGCACTGTCCCTGTCGAGCTTAGCTCTGACGAGGAAGATGACCTGTTTCTTACCCCCCCACATCTATGCCCGATACACGCCGACATATACAGCATAGTGGCTACTCTATGCTATGGCAACAACAATTGCGTGGATATGGTGGAGCTGTTCGGAAATGAGGGTGGCATTTCAGAGCTTGCCTTCTCAAGAGGTCTCTCCTCAGAAGGCAATCTAGACAAGACCACGTGTGTCGACCTGGGAGATCCATCGGTGCAGCGAGCTGTGTAGACCACTACTTTGCAGTATGCTATGTGCGAGTAGCCACCCTACAGCCTAACTGCCGCACCACAGGACCACCATCCTACTACAACTGCAAAGCCAAAGATTCCTCTCGCTTCGCGGGGTGCACGTCCGGAGCACGTGCAGTCACGTCGTCGCGGGGCATCTTGGGGGCCTCTTGGGGGCCTCCTGGAGGCCTCCTGGGAGTTTCTTTTTGGCCTCTTGGGGAACTCTTTGGGGCCTTTCCCCCCTCCCTCCTTTCCACGCGCCCTCCCCGTCTTCCTTCCAGCGCCGGCTCTGATCATGGGCGCCGCAGTGGCAAACTTCCACCTGGCTGGCGCTGCGCCGCAGTTCGCCCAGAGGGGGGAAAATAACATTACACACCAGTCGCTGTGTGGCCTTTGGGGGGTTCTTTGGGGGCCTATTGGAGGCTTCTGGGGGACTTCTCGGAGGCTTCTTGGGGGCCTCTTGGGGCCTCTTGGGGGCGTCTTGGGCAGTTTTGGTGCGCTTTTGCGCCGTTTCGCCCGCTCGGAGGCTGTCTTGGGAGCTCTTGTGTTGTTCTGGAGCGATTTGTGAAGCTGCTTGGGCCGCAAAGGCGAGAACGCTAAAATATTACCAATCCAAAGGGGAATCAATGATTTTGGTTTCTGGAGGCGCAGTTGTGGGCTCTCTTGGGCCCTCTTGGGCCGTCATTGGGGCTTTTGGGGCCCTCTTGGGGCCGCATTGGACGCTCTCGGGGCTGTCTTGGCCCGCGCAGAGCCCATCTTGAGCCGTCTTGGCGCCCTCTTGGCCCCCCGAGAGGCCCAAGAAGCCGAAATCATAAATGGTTTTATAGGTTTTGGGAAGTTTTTTAGACCCGGGAGGGGGGTGGCCACTTTGGTCCGTTCCTGTGGCGCAGCTCCCAGGGGGGCTATGGGGGGCAGCACGTGCGCTGGCTGATCATCGACGAGGTGGAAAACGTGTCGGTGGAGCTGCTGGACGCCGTGCACTGGCAGGTGAAGGACTCGACGAGGGACAAGGGAAACCCCTGGGCCGTGGACGCGCGCGTCCCCAAACAGTTCGCCATGTTTGGAGGGCTCAACCTGGTGCTGCTCGGGGACCTGTGGCAGATCCCACCCGTCAGGAGTCTCAGTATTGCCGCCAATCCATTCGTCAAGCGGCCCGCCAACGTTGGCCGCATACTGGAGATGTTCTGGACCGAGGGCATGCCGCACTCGGCAACTCACCGCTGCGCACTGAGCCAGTCGCACCGCTGCTCAGACCCGTGGTGGAGGAGCTTCCTCGCAGAAGCGCGCGCGGGGGATCTGTCGGACAGGATGTACGATTTCGTTCACGGGTTCCCCACTGATGTGCCCGGCTCCTGGATGCCCGCAAGCCCCGGCAGTGCCGAGGCCCGGGCGGGGCACCTCGGCTGCGGGAAGGCGAAGTGCCGCGCGCTCTGGTCAGTTGAGTGGCCACGGATGTTCGGAGAAGGTCGGCCTTGGGGCGACATGCGAGCTCTGGAGTGCGCAGATTGCAGCGCGGAGCGCCGTCGGCGCTGCCGCGTCGCCTCTCAGAGCGATGCCAGACAGCGGGAGGTGACCACGGCGTTCGTGGACGCGCCGTTCGCGCACCCGTACAACGCCCCGAAAAGCAGGATTTTGACACTGCGAGCGGCGAATGCGGCAGCCAATGCTGGGAAGCAGCTCCTCTGGGTGGTGGCGCGCGACGTCCCCCTCACTCGGGGCGACGCATGCAGGTCGAAGGAGTCGCTCGCGAACGCCAGGCAGAACTGGCTCATGTACCCAGAGAACAAGACTGGCGGAGTTCCTGGTGTGCTTCCGATCTTCCACGGGATGCGCGCTCGCTTCACCACGACGGAGAACGCGGAGGCGGGAGCTTGCAAGCACTCCTGGGGGACCGTGACGGGCTGGGTCCTCCACCCCGAAGACGCGAAGTTGGTGAGCGAGCACAGGTCTGAGCCAGAGCTGGTGCTGCAGCACGTGCCCGGCGCGATCATGGTGAGAATCCTTGGGGGCACGGCGCGCCCTTTTGGCAATCAGCCGGCGGGTGTCTTCCCCGTGATCCAGAAGGAGGTGTCATGGGATCGCAGCCCCGGTTTCAAGGCCATGGTGAAGCGCGCGGGATTCCCGCTTGTCCCGCACTTCGCCGCCACGGCCCACTGCGTCACCGGCGCCACGCTGCCGCAGGCCATCATCGACCTCCTGGACGCGCGCGCGACGCCCCGTGCGTCCATGGCGCCCACGGGCTACGTGGCCATCAGCCGCACTAGGAGGGCTGACGACCTGATCATCACCCAGCCTTTTTCCCCCATGCTGTTCCGCCAGGGGCATCAGACGGGCCCATGGCTCCTGCGCCCCCTCACAGCAGGGGAGATGACGACGGAACAGACGCGAGCTGGCTGGGCCAAGGCAGAGAAGGAAGCCGCGTCAAGGTCGTCGAAGAAGTTGGTGGACGCCACGTTCCAGTGCGCCGACTGCCACCAGCGAAGAAAAACTGGCAACTTCCCGGGGAGTGGCATGAGGGCGAGCGACCCCGCGGAGCACGCCGTGGCGGTGCCGAGCCAGGGCGCGTGGAGGAGGTGCGCCCTCTGCGCGCAGAGGAAGGCCGGAAAGGACGTGCAGAGGCCAGCCCCTCTGCCCAGCGAGCTCCGTTGCTTTGAATGCGGCAAAGCCAGGCGCGTCTCGGAGTACGACAAGAAGATGTTGGAGCAGTTGCGCTCAAATGACGCCCTCGAGAGAGCGGTATGCCTGGCGTGTCGCCCCGCGCAACTGCACCGGCCACCGTCGAAGATAGGTGCGTTGTATACGTGCTACCAGCGCGGGGGCCTGAAGGGCATGGAGCACTTTGACCTGGGCCGGCTGAATATGCATGGGGGGCCCGAGTGCGTTGCGTGCAAGGAGTGCTTCGACCTGCGCATGCGCCCTCCTTGCGGGAAGTGCGGGGCGAGGCCAGAGAGGAATCTGCATTGCAGTCAGAGTAATTACCAGTGTGAGGCCTGTAGATTCCCGAACTGCGACGTCTGCAAGGTAGCCCCGCGGCCGCGAAGCACGAAGTGCCTGGCGGCCAACAGGCCGTCGTGGACGTGCCCGGCGCGCCCGCGGGTCGGTCACTGCGTGGTCTGTGGCGCCCCGTCACCAGACGCGGCCAAAACTGGTCGGCGTTCTGTGAACTGGGAAGGGCCGAGGTACACGTGCGACGCGTGCCTCTGGGCGCCATGAAGCGCGTGCAAGAAAACGCCGCGGCCGCACGACCGCTGGTGGACAGTTCGCGCTGCCCCGGACTGGAAGTGCGCAGATTGCGCGAAGACGCGCGAGCGAGGGAAGAGGTGCGCATAGTCTACAGATATCGCTCCACCTGGCACCTGCCGCTATCATCAGGGACGTCGTCGTCATCGTGTCTAATTGCGGGAAGAGGCCCGCCTGCGCCCCCGTCGCACGTGTCATCCTCTCGGTGGCAATTTTGGAGGCAGTTTGGGCCGCCATGCCTCCCTCTTGGGGACTTCTTGAGGCCCCTTGGGGGCCTATTTGGGGCATCTTGGGGCCTCTTGGGGGCGTCCTGGCCCGTCTTGGGGCGCTCTTCCGCCGTTTCGCCCCCTCGGAGACCGTCTTGGGGGCCTCCCACGGCCGCCTTGGGGCACTCTTGGGATCTTTTTTGGCCGTCCTAGGGGCCTCTTGGACCGTTTTGGGGGTTTCTTTGGGCCGTATTGGGGCCCTCTCGGGCCGTCTTGGGGCCCTTTGGAGGGCTTCTCGGGGCTTCTTGGAGGGTGCTTGGGCCGTGATTGGCTTGTCAGCGCCGAGAAAGGCGAGAACGCGCAAATATTCCCAAAACCGTAGGAAAATCTATGATTTTGGCTTCTGGAGGCGCTCTTGGGGGGTCCTCTTTGGACCCTCTTGCGGCGTCTTGTGAGCTTTTGGGCTCTCTTGGGGCCATCTTGGGTCGTCTTGAGGCCGTTTTGAGACTCTCTTCGGCCGCCTTGAAGCCATCTTGAGCCGTCTTGACGCCCCCTGTGGGCTCCGAAGAGGGCCCAGAGGCCGAATTCAATGATTTCCATAGGTTTCTGTAGGTTGTTGAATTAGTGCACGAAAGGGGTCGGCGACTCGGCGGCGGCCCTGGGGAGGGGATTAAGGGGGGAGACATCGTAATGTAACACAATACAACATGTGGCAATTATGAAATCATTGGAAACATTGGATACGTTGCATTAGGGCTTCCGCTCCGCTGCGCGACCTGCCTCCGGCAACACGTCACTTCCGGACGTGGATTCATTGGCTTACGCCGCTTCGCCGACCCCTTGGGGCGGCAGCAAGAGTGAAATACAGAACTCGCGGAACGCGCGCGGTCGCTGGGCAATCTTGGGGTGTCGGCCTGTCCTGCGTAGCGTGTGGGGTTCAACGGGGGGGCCTTGTAGGGGATTGTTTTGAAGTTTTTCGTTGTCTTATGTGAGTTTCTTGAGGCCTTCACGGGGCCTGCAGGCCGCCTTTTCCACCTCCTGGATAGGCTCGGGAATCGTTGAGACCCCGCTGGGGTTGCGTCCGGCCAGAAGCTCGAGAGTGTACCCAGCTGTGTCGACGAGGAGCTTCCTGAAGGCCCAGAGGGGGGCGGAAAGCGCCCAAGAACTGGGAGTCTCATGCCTCGAGCCTCGATCAACCCCGTGTTCCTTCCTTTGCGAAGGGGTGGCACCGGCCAGGGAGGTCGATCCTCATCCCGGACTTTCACCGGTGGTCCCCGGCACCGAAAACGAATTCTGGAGGCTGAATTCGAGGAGATGCCTCGGGTGGTCGAAAGACAATGGAAATCTGTGAGGCATCGGCGGCGACGACGAAATCATTCCCAACCATCCTGTGGTGTTGGGTCCTCGTTGTGAAGGACCGGTGGCCCGCGTCTCCTCTTCTCCTCTCCTCCTCCTCCTCTCCTCCTCCTCCTCCTCCTCCCCCTCCTCCTCCCTCCTCCCCCTCTTCCCTGCGTTTCACCCACCCAGTACAGCGTTTCGTAGCCCCATAGGAGCTCCGCCGAAGGCCCCAGTGCTGGCGCCCGCATGCGTCACCCACACCCAATTCGGCACATCCCTCACACGTTTCGTGGCCCCATAGGAGCTCCGCCGAAGGCCTCGGTGCTGCCGCCCGCATGCGTCACCCACACCCAATTCGGCACACCCCTCACACGTTTCGTGGCCCCATAGGAGCTCCGCCGAAGGCCCCGGTGCTGCCGCCCGCATGCGTCACGCACACCCAATTCGGCACACCCCTCACACGTTTCGTGGCCCCATAAGAGAGCTCCGCCGAAGGCCCCAGTGCTGCCGCCCGCATGCGTCACCCACACACAAGTTCGGCACACCCCTCACACGTTTCGTGGCCCCATAGGAGCTCCGCCGAAGGCCCCAGTGCTGCCGCCCGCATGCGTCTCCCACATCCAATTCGGCACACGCCTCGCACGTTTCGTGGCCCCATAGGAGCTCCGCCGAAGGCCCCAGTGCTGCCGCCCGCATGCGTCACGCACACACAAGTCGGCACACCCCTCACACGTTTCGTGGCCCCATAGGAGCCCCGCCGAAGGCCCCAGTGCTGCCGCCCGCATGCGTCACCCACACCCAAGTCGGCACACCCCTCACACGTTTCGTGGCCTCATAGGGAGCCCCACCGAAGGCCCCAGTGCTGCAGCCCACATGCGTCACGCACACACAATTCGGCACACCCCTCACACGTTTCGTGGCCCCACTGGAGCTCCGCCGAAGGCCCCAGTGTTCTGCCGCCCGCATGCGTCACCCACACACAATTCGGCACACCCCTCACACGTTTCGTGGCCCCATACCACCCCCTGGATTAAAAAATTGAGATCGGAGCTACACCGAAAGAACCGCATCCTGGTATTCGCCCGTCGTTCGGCTTTCGAGCCGCGACTTTCGATCGGGACTGGATCCTGGGAAGTCGATGGTCGCTGTTCGACCGGACCTCTATCCTCGACCCTCGAAGTATCTGGGGCCCTCGATCCTCGATCCTCGAGCCTCGATCGAACCTCGATCATGGATGTTCGATCGGCCAGGCATTCTGGAGCCTGGAGTTTCGATCAAGCCTGGAACATCGGTTCTCGATCGTCGCTCTTCGATCGGCCATCCAGCGTCGAACTTCGACGGATCGTGGCCGCTCGATCCTGGCTCCTCGATGTCCGAACGGCCCTGGATCCTCGACCCTCGATCTCCGACCCTCAATCGCTAGGTGGTTGTCGAACTTTGATCGGCCGTGGAACCCAAAGCCTCGTTTCCGATCGATATGGGTTCGCTCTTCCACAGTCGGTCCTGGGTCATCGATCGTGTATCCTCGATCATCGATCCTGGATCGTCGATTCTGGACCGTACATCCTGGGTCAACCGCGTCGCCCCAAAATGACCCTGGGATCGAACCTCCCACAGGGGGGCCTGCGACCCGACGCGACCTCAAGATGGCCTCAAGATGACTCCAAGACAAACCTGTGAACCGAACGATGCAACGGCCATCCCTGCGGACATCCGCCCAGGCGCAGATAGGACCGCGCGCGCGAGGCTGTGGCAACTGGAATCTGACTTGCACGGAGAGCATGCGACACGGAACAATCAAATACTGTGATGATAAGAGGAGAGAGTGGGAAGAGGAATAGGTCCGCGGCGTCTGTGTGAGCGTACATGAGACCAGAAACTCGAATGTCAGGAAGTCTCAAGCGAAATCGTCGTTTTCTGGTGGCATGAGATGCGACAAAAAGTAATGTGTGAGGAAGTCCCACGCGAAATCGCCACTGTCTGGCGGCCTCAAAAGGGACCGGAATATTTTTTTGAGGAAGTCCCACGCGGAATCGCCACTTTCCGGTGGCATGGCAGAATTTCCGGTCGCCCTGGAAGGCGACCGGAAACTTTTTTTGAGGAAGTCCTAGGCAGAATCCCACTTTCCGGTCGGAGCCCCATTTGGCCTTTATAATATTAAAAGGGATGATGGAGGCACCGGAAACTCCGGAATTGGCAACAAATCCAACATTGTCCCGGGGCCCCGCTGCCTAACGGGAGGCAAACCACGTCTACCTCGGCCCCTGCGGTCTCCACTTTTTAATCCAGGGGGTTGTAGGAGCCCCGCCGAAGGCCCCAGTGCTGCCGCCAGCGCCCGCATGCGTCACGCACACCCAAGGCGGCACACCCCTCACACGTTTCGTGGCCCCATAAGAGCTCCGCCGAAGGCCCCAGTGCTGCCGCCCGCATGCGTCACCCCATACCCTTCACACGTTTCGTGGCCCCAAAGGGAGCTCCGCCGAAGGCCCCAGTTGGTGTGCCCGCATGCGTCCCGCACACTCATTTCGGCACGCCCCTCACGCGTTTCGTGACCCTTCGTACGTTTTGTGGTCCCATAAGGATTTCCACCGAAGGCTCCAGTGGGTGTGCCCGCATGCGTCCCGCACACCCATTTCGGCAAACCCCTCGTACGTTTCGTGGCCCCGTAGGGGGCTCCACCGAAAAAAATATATTCACAATTGCGGTATTCACAATTGCATATGGTTGGGTCCTTCGCCATGATATTTCCCAACCGTCCTGTGGTGTTGGGTCTTCGTTTTGAAGAGACGGTGGCACGCGTCTCCTCTTCTCCTCTCCTCCTCCTCCTTTCCTCCTCCTCCTCCTCCTCCCCCTCCTCCTCCCTCCTCCCCCTTTTCCTTGCGCTTCACCCATCCAATACAACGTTTCGTAGCCCCATAGGAGCTCCGCCGAAGGCCCCAGTGCTGCCGCCCGCATGCGTCACCCACGCCCAATCCGGCACACCCTCACACGTTTAGTGGCCCCATAGGAGCTCCGCCGAAGGCCCCAGTGCTGCCGCCCGCATGCGTCACCCACACAAAATTCGGCACACCCCTCACACGCTTCGTGGCCCCATAGGAGCTCCGCCGAAGGCCCCAGTGCTGCCGCCCACATGCGTCACCCACACCTAATTCGGCACACCTCTCACACGCTTCGTGGCGCCATAGGAGCTCCGCCGAAGGCCCCAGTGCTGCCGCCCGCATGCGTCACCCCCACCCAAGTCGGCACACCCCTCACACGTTTCGTGGCCCCATAGGAGTCCGCCGAAGGCTGCTGCCGCCGCACAGGTCACCCAGTGTTGCCGCCCGCTTGCGTCACCCACACACAATCACACCTCTCACACGTTTCGTGGCCCATAGGGAGCTCAGCCGAAGGCCCCAGTGCTGCCGCCCGCATGCGTCCCCACGCCCATTTCGGCACACCCCTCACACGCGTGGCCCCACAGGGAGCTCCGCCGAAGGCCCCAGTGGCTGCCGCCCGCATGCGTCCCCACACCCAATTCGGCACACCCCTCACACGTTTCGTGGCCCCATAGGGAGCTCCACCGAAGGCCCCAGTGCTGCCGCCCGCATGCGTCCCGCACACCCAATTCGGCACACCCCTCACACGTTTCGGAGCCCCGCCGAAGACCCAGTGCTGCCGCCCGCATGGGGGCACACCCTCCGCCGGAAGCCGCCCCAGTGCTGCACACCCAATTCGCCACGCATAGCTCCGCCGAAGGCCCCAGTGCTGCCGCCCGCATGCGTCACAACCCAATTCGGCACACCCCTCACACGTTTCGTGGCCCCATAGAGCTCCGCCGAAGGCCCCAGTGCTGCCGCCCGCATGCGTCACCCACACCCAATTCGGCACACCCTCACACGTTTCGTGGCCCCATAGCGAGCTCCGCCGAAGGCCCCCTGCCGCCCGCATGCTCGGCACAGTTTCGTGGCCCATAGGAGCTCCGCCGAAGGCCCCAGTGCATGCGTCACGCACACCCAATTCGGCACACCCCTCACACGTTTCGTGGCCCCATAGGGAGCTCCGCCGAAGGCCCCAGTGCTGCCGCCCGCATGCGTCACGCACACCCAATTCGGCACACCCCTTACACGTTTCGTGGCCCACCTCCACCGAAGGCCCCAGTGCTGCCGCCCGCATGCGTCCCGCACACCCATTTCGGCACACCCCTCACACGTTTCGTGGCCCCATAGGGAGCTCCGCCGAAGGCCCCAGTGCTGCCGCCCGCATGCGTCCCGCACACCCAATTCGGCACACCCTCACACGTTTCGTGGCCCCAAGGGAGCTCCGCCGAAGGCCCCAGTGCTGCCGCCCGCATGCGTCCCGCACAGTCATTCGGCACACCCCTCACACGTTTCGTGGCCCCATAGGGAGCTCCACCGAAGGCCCAGAGTGCTGCCGCCAGCATGCGTCCCGCACACCCATTTCGGCACACCCCTCACGCGTTTCGTGGCCCCATAGGGAATGCGTCCCGCACACTCATTTCGGCATACCCTTCACACGTTTCGTGGCCCCATAGGGAGCTCCACCGGAGGCCCCCGTGGGTGTGCCCGCATGCGTCCCGCACATCCATTTCGGCACACCCCTCACGCGTTTCGTGACCCCTCACACGTTTCGTGGTCCCATAGGGAGCTCCACCGAAGGTTCCACTGGGTGTGCCCGCATGCGTCCCGCACACCCATTTCTCTTCACCCCTCGCACGTTTCGTGGCCCCGTAGAGGGGCTCCACCGAAGGTCCCAGTGCTGCCGCCCGCGTGCGTCCCGCACACCCATTTCGGCATACCCTTCACACGCTTCGTGGCCCCAAAGGGAGCTCCGCCGAAGGCCCCAGTGGGTGTGCCCGCATGCGCCCCGCACACTCATTTCGGCACACCCCTCACGCGTTTCGTGACCCCTCGCACGTTTTGTGGTCCCATAGGGAGCTCCACCGAAGGCCCCAGTGGGTGTGGCCGCATGCGTCCCGCACACCAATTTCGGCACACCCCTTCACACGTTTCGTGGCCCCGTAGGGGGCTCCACCAAAGAATATATGCACAACTGCGGTATTCACAATTGCATATGGTTGGGTCCTTCGCCAGGATAATTTGTTTCCCAGCCATGCTGTGGTGTTGGGTCCTCGTTTTGAAGTGACGATCCCCGCGTCCTCCTCTCCTCTCCTCTCCTCCTCTCCTCTCCTCCTCTCCTCCTCTCCTCTTCACCCGCCCAGTACACCGTTTCGTGGTCCCATAGGGAGCTCCGCCGAAGGCCCCAGTGCTGCCGCCCGCATGCGTCACGCACACACAATTCGGCACACCCCTCACACGTTTCGTGGCCCCATAGGGAGCCCCACCGAAGGCCCCAGTGCTGCCGCCCGCATGCGTCACCCACACCCACTTCGGCACACCCCTCACACGTTTCGTGGCCTCATAGGGAGCCCCACCGAAGGCCCCAATGCTGCCGCCCGCATGCGTCCCGCACACCCAATTGGGCACACCCCTCACACGCTTCGTGGCCCCATACGGAACCCTACCGAAAGCTTCAGTGCTGCCGCCCGCATGCGTCACCCACAACCCAATTCGGCACACCCCTCACACGTTTCGTGGCCCCATAGGGAGCCCCGCCGAAGGCACCAGTGCTGCCGCCCGCATGCTTCACCCACACCCAATTCGGCACACCCCTCACACGTTTCGTGGCCCCATAGGGAGCCCCACCGAAGGCCCCAGTGCTGCCGCCCGCATGCGTCCCGCACACCCAGTTCGGCACACCATTCAAACGTTTCGTGGCCCCATAGGGAGCCCCACCGAAGGCCCCAGTGCTGCCGCCCGCATGCGCCCCGCACACCCAATTCGGCACACCCCTCACACGTTTCGTGGCCCCATAGGGAGCCCCGCCGAAGGCCCCAGTGCTGCCGTCCGCATGCGCCCCGCACGCCCAATTCGGCACACCCCTCACACGTTTCGTGGCCCCATAGGGAGCCCCGCCGAAGGCCCCAGTGCTGCCGCCCGCATGCGTCACCCACAACCCAGTTCGGCACACCATTCAAACGTTTCGTGGCCCCATAGGGAGCCCCACCGAAGGCCCCAGTGCTGCCGCCCGCATGCGTCCCGCACACCCAATTCGGCACACCCCTCACACGTTTCGTGGTCCCATAGGGAGTCCCACAGAAGGCCCCACTGCTGCCGCCCGCATGCGTCCCGCACACGCAATTCGGCACACCCCTCACGCGCTTCGTGGCCCCATGCAAGCTCCACCGAAGGCCCCAGTGCTGCCGCCCGCATGCGTCACGCACACCCAATTCGGCACACCCCTCACACGTTTCGTGGCCCCACAGGGAGCTCCACCGAAGGCCCCAGTGCCGGCGCTCACATGCGCAGGCGTCCCGCACACCCATTTCGGCACATCCCTGACAGGCTTCGTGGCCCCATAGGGAGCTCCGCCAAAGGCCCCAGTGCTGCCGCCCGCATGCGTCCCGCACATTCATTTCGGCACACCGCTCACACGTTTCGTGGCCCCATAGGGAGCTCCACCGGAGGCCCCAGAGTGCTGCCGCCCGCATGCGTCCCGCACACCCATTTGGGCACACCCCTCACGCGTTTCGTGGCCCCATAGGGAATGCGCCCCGCACACCCATTTCGGCATACCCTTCACACGTTTCGTGGCCCCATAGGGAGTTCCACCGAAGGCCCCAGTGGGTGTGCCCGCATGCGTCCCGCACATCCATTTCGGCACACCCCTCACACGTTTCGTGACCCCTCACACGTTTCGTGGTCCCATAGGGAGCTCCACCGAAGGCCCCAATGGGTGTGCCCGCATGCGTCCCGCACACCCATTTTGGCACACCCCTCACACGTTTCGTTGCCCCGTAGAGGGGCTCCACCGAAGGTCCCAGTGCTGCCGCCCGTGTGCGTCCCGCACACCCATTTCGGCATACCTTCACACGTTTCGTGGCCCCAAAGGGAGCTCCGCCGAAGGCCCCAGTGGGTGTGCCCGCATGCGTCCCGCACACTCATTTCGGCACACCCCTCACGCGTTTCGTGACTCCTCGCACGTTTTGTGGTCCCATAGGGAGCTCCACCGAAGGCCCCAGTGGGTGTGGCCGCATGCGTCCCGCACACCCATTTCGGCACACCCCTCGTACGTTTCGTGGCCCCGTAGGGGGCTCCACCGAAGAAGATATTCACAATTGCGGTACTCACAATTGCATATGGTTGGGTCTTTCGCCAGTATAATTTTCTTCCTCTTCTACCTCCTCTTCCTCCTCCTCGTCCTTCTCTTCTTCTTCTCGATCGAGGTAGATGCCCGCGGCCGTTCACACACATATATATATATATATGTTTGTAAATGTGTGTATATATATTTATATGCAAGACTGCATTGGCACTTCGCGCCATGCGCTTTGTTCCATACCTTTTCTGGCAAAGCAATAAATCATCGCTTGCTTCAGCGGTGGGGGACCTCGAAGCCTGGGCGGGCGACCGACTCATTTTTCTGACATCCTTGGTGCCTGTTGACACCGCGTTCGCCCGATGCGCTTGCACGCTTGTGCGCAGGAGTGGGTAAAGAATGATGATGTTTCCGCGCGGGAAGGTCCTTTGAGGAAGTAAGGGGCGTTCGCATGACACGCCGAAGAAGTCGAAGTAGCTCTGGACAAATCGATGTTTGGTAGCTTCCTGAATGCCTCGGAGGCTCCAGGCACTCAGGAAATCTTCGGTCGTCGAACTTTGAATCTAGATCCATTGCCTGTCTCTCTCGATCGAGGAGCTTCAACCTCCTGCCTCGGCCCTCTTGGGGCCTCCAATGGCCTTCTTGGGGGTCTCCCATGGCTTTCGTGGGTCTCTCTTGGGAGCCTTCTGGGGGCATCTTGGGCTTCTTGCGGGCAGTCACGGAACTCTCTGGGGCAGTCTTAGGGCCCTTTTGGGCCGTCTTCACACCTCGGGGGGGCCTCTTGGGCCGTCTTTGGGCGATATCGGGGACCCATCGGGCCGTCGTGGACGCTGCGGAATCCCAAACGGCGGATATGCTAAGTTTATACATTTTCGCGAGGGAATGGGACGATGTTCGCTTCTTCGGGGCTCTCTTAACAGCTTCTTGGGGCGTCTTGGGGGCCTCTTGGGCCGTATTCGGACCATTGAAGTTCCTATTGGAGCGCTCTTATGCTGTCTTGGATCTCTCTTGCGCCTCTCCGATAACCTTTCAGATCGCCTTGAGTCTGCTCGCAAGGCCCGGCAAAGCGCCCTGGGGGGCTCGGAAAAACAGGGCCAGCGGACCTTTTCCAAGGGCGTCCAGGGGGCCGCTGAGACGTCCGAAAAGGCGTCCAGGGCGTCCCTGGGGGGGGGGGTCCGGTTTAGGGTGTGTGTGTGTGTGTGTGTGTGTGTTTGGGGGGGTCCGGGTAATCAAACTATAAGATCGGAGTATGTGTGTGTATATACATATATACACATATCGAAGACGCCTACGGCGAATCACCGCCGCCCCCTGCCTTTGTGGAAGCGCCTATGTGGCCGAACGTTGAGGCCAGACCTGCCAAGCCATCGGACCATGTGTTCCCCGAATCGGTTTGGAAAGCCTTCGGGGAACACGTGGGCGTCTTGATGGTCATCGTCGCCGTCTTGGAGGCCTCTTGGGCGATCTTTCGGCGATCTTTGGGGGCTCTTGGGCCGTCTCGGGCCGTCGGAAGGCCGAAAAAAGGGAAATGCCCAAATCCATCAAAAACCTTTGGAAAATCAGTGATTTTGGCATCTTTTGGCCTTCCTGGAGGCCCTCTTGGGGGCCTCTTGGGCCCTTTTGGGCCAGCTTCGAGCCAACTTCGGCCATCTTGGTGGGTTCCTGGCACGTCTGACGCCGTCGGGAGCCGTTTTGGGGGCCTTTCTGGGCCAACGGGGGACCCTCTTGGGGCGCTCCAGGGCCGTCTTGGAGGCCATCTTGGGCGTCTTGGAGGCCATCTTGGGCGTGTTGGAGGCCTCTTGGGCCGTCTTGGGGCCCTCTAGGGGCCATCTTGGAGGCCACTTGGGCCATCAGGGGGCTCTCTTGGGGGCCTCTTGGGCGATCTTGGGGGCTTCTTGGGCCGTCTTGAGCCGTCGGAGAGCCGAAAAGGCGCAAATGCCAAAATCCTTCAAAAACCAAGGGAAAATCAATGATTTTGGCCTCTTCGGACTCTCCTGGAGGACCTCTTGGAGGCCTCTTGGGCCGTCTGGGAGGCCTCTGGG
>CAUYUJ010020025.1:100000-165968 GCA_963575745.1 Prorocentrum cordatum
GATGTTGATGATGCTGCTGTTCATGATGATGATGATGATGATGATAATGCTGATGATGATGATGATGATGATGATGATGATGATGATGATGATGATGATGGTGACGGTGATGGTGATGCTGGTGGTGGTGGTGGTGGTGGTGATGCTGCTGATGCTGACGATGAGGCTGATGATTGCGATGCTGATAGTGTGGTGGCGACGGTGCCGATGCTAATCATGCGCATGATGGTATTGATGATGCCGAGGATGGGTACGAGGATGAGGAAGGGGAGGAGGAGGAGGAGGAGGGATGCGGCTGCTGTTGATTCGGATTGAGATGCTGTTGATGATAATGCTGATGATCAGGATGCCGAAGACGATGAAGGATCATCATTCTACTGCTGCAGATGGTGACGGCGATAGTGATACTGCTGCTGATGATGATGCTTCTGCTGATGATGGCGATGCTGATGCTGATGCTGATGCTGATGCTGATGATGATGATGCTGATGATGATGGTGATGGTGATGGTGATGGTGATGATGCTGCTGATGATGATGATGAGGATGATGATGAGGATGATGATGCTGCTGCTAATGCTGATGACGGCCATGATGATGCTATGGGTAAGGATGATCATGATGAGGAGGATGATGATGATGATGATGACGATGATGATGATGATGATGATGATGATGATGATGATGATGAGGATGATGGGGATGTTGAGGGCGATGATGATGATGACGAGGAGGATGATGATGATGATGATGATGAGGATGATGATGATGAGGAGGATGAGGAGGAAGGGTAAGGCAAGAGGGCGAGGAGAAGGGGGAGGAAGGGAGTGAATGACCAGTTAGGTGCACTCGCGCCATATCTGACATTCTACCCCTCCCACGCATCTCTTCCCAGTGCGCTTCTCTATCCGCGGACGCGTGTCGTAGCCGCCCTGAGCGCCATAAAATACCCCATCGTGTTATGTACATCCGAGCAAGTGGGGCAGCGTACCTAAGGGGGGGGGGAGTTGTCGGATGAGCAGGAGGATGAGCAGGAGGTAAATGAGGAAGGAAGGATGATGGTGATGAGGAGGAGGAGGAAGAGGAGGAGGAGGAGGAGGAGGAGGAGGAGGAGGAGGAGGAGGACGAACAGCAGCAGCGGGAATTGGAGTGGATGGAAGGAGTGGGAGGAGCAGGAGGACCAGCAGAAGGCGGAGGAGGGGACCCGGGCGAGAGCGGCAACAATGAGGAAGGACCCGGGCCCAGAAAAGAGGCCCGCGCCGGGACGAGAGCGTCATTCTGCACGACGGGAGCAAAGCTCCCAAAATGTGGTCACCGCTGCAGCGGCAGCACCATCTTGAGACACCAGAGACGTTCTGACCGAAAAGCCACAGGGAAGATCAAATAATGACATCCAGTTTAAACAACTATAGGGAAGACCATTTCATGTAATCCAGTATTGAAGACATGCAACGACAACCGTACGCGGAAGGGGCGGGCCACTCCCCAGCAATCGTCGTGGGGTAGATGGGAGGAGGGTTGTATTCATATGGGGTAAGTGTTGTTGGGGTGGCGCGAGGGAGGAGGCAGCAGGCAGGAGGGAGGAGGGAGGAGGGAGGAGGGATGAGGGAGGAGGAAGGAAAAGGACAAAGAGGAGGAGGAGGAGGAGGAGGAGGAGGAGGAGGAGGAGGAGAGGAGGAGGAGGAGGAGGGAGGAGGGAGGAGGGAGGAGGAGGGAGGAGGGAGGAGGAGGAGGGAGGAGGAGGAGGGAGGAGGGAGGAGGGGAGGGGGAGGGGGAGGAGGAGGGGGGAGGGAGGAGGGAGGAGGAGGAGGGGAGGAGGGAGGAGGGAGAGGGAGGAGGGAGGGGAGGAGGGAGGAGGAGGAGGAGGAGGGAGGGAGGAGGGAGGAGGGAGGAGGGAGGAGGGAGGAGGGAGGAGGGAGGAGGGAGGAGGGAGGAGGGAGGAGGAGGAGGAGGAGGAGGAGGAGGAGGAGGAGGCGCAAGAGAGGAGGAGGAGGAGGAGGAGGAGGAGGAGGAGAAGGAGGAGGAGGAGGAGGAGGGAGGAGGGAGGAGGATGGCGACGACGAGTCTGAGGTTTTTCCGCCGCCCGCTGGGGGAGCATGCCCGGAGGCAGACGATGCGCATGATGTTCTTCGTGGTGTCTGGCAAGCTGGGCGACCCTGGGGGTGGGCGAAGATCCCCGTGGAGGAGGAAGATGAGAAGGATGAGAAGCAGGGAGGTAGGACGAAGGAGGAGGATTTGAAGCAGGACGGAAGGATGTGGGAGGAGGAGGAGGAGGAGGAGGAGGAGGAGGCGGAGGAGGAGGAGGAGGAGGAGGAAGAGGAGGAGGAGGAGGAGGAGGAGGAGGGAGGAGGAGGAGGAGGAGGAGGGGGGGGAGGAGGAGGGAGAGGAGGGGGAGGAGGTGGCGGGGGGCAGCCCCACCCCGTGTGCTGCGAGGGCCGCAGCCCAGCCCTCTCGCTCTTCCCTCTCCGGGGGAGGCGGCCTCCGTCTGCCATGCGGTCGTTCCTTCCGCTTCTCCTTCCTGGCCCACGTGGGGGGCGTAGCTGCCTCGACGCGCCCGTTTTGAAACGCGACACGTCCCCAAGGTGGAGGGGTGGCATCGATGACCTGTTTGCGTTCTGACGGTCCTGAATTTTTGTTTGCCTTCCGGAGGCGCACTCGTCGGCGTGGCCAGATCCGCTTCGAGGCCAAGGTCCCTGTCCACCAGATCTCCAGGCGTCGCGAAGAAATCTCGACGAGCGTCTCCTGGCGAGTTCGGCCCCAAGGGGGCCATCAAGCATCGACCTGCGATGAAAGCCCGGTCCCAGGGACAGTTGGGCCGCGGGCGGGCCAATGACCAGGCCCACCCGCTCCCCTCCCCCCCCCGCCCGGCCCCCACACCGCGGGCGCTTAGCTGCCTCGATACGCTCGCTTTGAAACGCGACAGGTCCCGTGCTCAAGGCGTCTGTGTCAATACGTTGCGTGCGGGGTCCACGCATCGGCCCACGTTTTGGCGGACGTGTCGCGTCAGACCCACGTTTCGCTCTACGGGTGGAGCTCCGTATCGATACGCTACGTGTTGCGACCCACGTTTCGCTCTACGGGTGGAGCTCCGTATCGATACGCTACGTGTTGCGTGTTGCGTCTCGGGGCAGCCAGGGTGTGGAGGGGGCGTTCCAGAAGGGGCCCCGCCTTCGCGGGATCGAGAGGTCGACGTCGCTTCCTCGGTGGAGGGCGGCGGAAGTGCCCCGCCGGTCGCATCGCCCGTCTATAATTGCGTCTCCTGGTGCCCTTGTCGCTCCGAGGCGGTCGTTTTTTGGTCGAGTACTTTCTCGTGTGGCCCACCACGTAATTTGCAGCGACAAGAGGGAGTACACCCCACTCTTTCTAAAGTAGATGTCAGATACCGACCCACCCAAGTCCAGACCTACCCCGCCACTGCCGTCGTCGTCGTGGACGAGGATCGATGATCCAGGGCTTCTTGGATTGTGTGTGTGTGTTTGTGTGTTTTTGGTCACCCTCTGTTCTTGGGGCGACTGGGGGCTCCTGGAATCTCCAGGGACCTCGAGGACTTTGTTGGCCGATTGTCGGCGTCGTCGTCGCGAGGAGGAGAAGGAGGAGGAGGGTGAGGAAGAGGAGGAGGAGGACGAGGAGGAGGAGGAGGAGGAGGAGGAGAAGGAGGAGGAGGGGGGGATTTCCAATATGGACGCGCCTCAGATGGATGAACCGATCCCGGGTCACCTCTTGGAGCGATCCCCGGACTGACCCCAGATTGACCCCGAATTGATCCCGAACTGATCCCAAACTGACCCAGGACTGACCCTGGACTGACCCTGGACAAATCCCACACTGACCCAGGACTGCCCCCAGACTGACCCCAGACTGACCCTGGACTGACCCTGGACTGACCTCGGACTGACCCCAGACTGACCCCGGACTGACCCCAGACTGACCTTATGTTGCCCCCATCGTACCTAAGGACCACATATCAAAAACAATTTCAAGTACCCAGAAAAGTATCGAAACGGTGTCGGACGAGTATCGCCTCCCAGGGCCCGGCACGCGAAAACCCTCCAGCTTCGGTACTTTCTTGGTGCTCGAAGATCTCTCTGGTGATCAAGACTGAAGTAGGTTGGAACACCATAAGACTAGCCCCGGATAGATTCCAGACTGACCTCGGACTGACCCCAGACTGACCCCGGACTGACCACGAATTGACCCAGGACTCACCCGGGATTGACCCCAGATTGTTCCCACCTCTAGTCCCATTCGAATCTATCTTTACATATAATAGATACACACAGGTTGTACAACAGACATCACATAGTTGCACAATAGTTCTAGAATCGTTGTAGAACCACTTTTAGGCATCCATCCAAATCATTCGTCTATTATATGTTTATCTTTGCGACCTCAGGTCAAACTATTCACTATCTATGGAGCAGACAATTATTTGTACATGTTGCTCTGTATACAGCCACATATTTCCATGCGCATAGCGATTTTTTGTACACAACTTATTTGGCAGACCACACGTTTCATGCGCATGACATTTTTCACACATGATAAAACCCCACACGATGTAACATGTGTTCATGCGTATACACAGTGGCCACTATTGGAACATGCTCGGCCCACATCATCTCGTCCTCCATATCATCACTATCGTTGCTGCGCCCATGTCGGCACACCCCTCACACTGTTGGTGGCCCCATACTGGGCCCAACCGAAGGCCCTAATTGGAGGGTCCGCATGGCGCCGCCGCACCAAATTCGGCGCACGGCGCATCCCTTACGCGGTCCGTGGCCCCATTGGGAACTCCACCGAAATCCCCCATGGGAGGGCGCGCAAGGAGTTATTTCGGCGCACCCCTCACGCGGTTCGTTTCTCGGTTCGGAGTTTCGCAGAGGGCCGCAATGGGCGGGTCCGCACGGTGCCGCTGCGCTCATTTCGGGGCACCCCTCACACGGCCCGTGTCCGTGGCCCGTGGCCCCACAGGGAGCTCGACCGAAGGCCCTTGTGGGAAGGTCCCCGTTGTGCCGCCGCACCCGTTTCGGCACACCTTCACACGGTTCGTGGCCCCACAGGGAGCTCAACCGAAAGCCCCAGCGTCAGAGTCCCCACGGCGCGGCCGCCGGCCGCCCCAATTTCGGCACACATCCCTCCAAGCTGGACCTCGCGGCTCCTTGGGGAGGTCGTCGTCGTAGTGATCATCGTCGTGATGATCGTCGTGGTCTTGATCGTCGTCTTTGTCGTCGTCTTTGTCGTCGTCTTTGTCGTCGTTGTCGTCGTCGTCGTCGTCGTCGTAGTCGTCGTGCTCGTGGTCCTCGTTGTCGTCGTCGTCGTCGTCGTCGTCGTCGTCGTCGTCGTCGTCGTCGTCGTCGTGGTCGTCGTCTTGGTCGTCGTCGTGGCCGTTGGCGTGGTCGTGGTCCTGGCTGTGGCCGTGGTAATTGTGGTTGTTCTGGTCGATGTCACAGTGGTTGTGATGGTCGTAGTCGTGGTCGCCGTCGCCGTTGTGGTCCTGGTCGTCAACATGATTGTCGTTGTGGCCGTGGTCGTATATAGATGGTAAGGAAGTCTCAGGCGAAACGCCCGGCCCGCCCGTCGATTGATCTCGGGGTGCGACAGGGAGGAGGAGGAGGAGGAGGAGGAGGAGGAGGAGGAGGAGGAGGAGGAGGAGGAGGAGGAGGAGGAGGAGGAGGAGGAGGAGAGTACAAGTAGGGCGGAGCGGGGGAGGGGGGCGGAGCGGGGGAGGGGGGAGGAAGAGGAGGCCGGAGAGGAGGGGAATGATCTCGGGACCCGAGGTGCACACCAGGACGGAGGGGAGGCCTCCGAGGAGGCGGAGGATGCGGCGGCGGAGGAGAAGGCGCGGGAGCGGACGCGCCCCCTGAGAGCGCCGCCCCGAGGCGCGCTCTCCGTGGACAGCGGGCCCGTCTCCCGCCGGTCCCGCAGCGAGCCGCGGGACAACCGCCTGCCGCGCCCTCGGCAGCTGGAGGGGGATACATTTCTCGACGCGGAGGTTCCCATACGTCATTTCCTGGCACGTCCCGCTGTGAGTGTCTGGCCGTAAGCGTCTGGTCGTGAGAGCGAGTCCGAGTGGACGACGAGTGCGACGACGACGACGACGACGGCTACGATGAGGGACAGCGACGACGACGACGACAATTCACAGACAGGCAGACGGTTGTCCCGCAGCGAGCCGCGGGACAACCGCCTGCCCCGCCCTCAGCAGATCGAGGGGAACACACAGCGGCAGAAGCATCATGGCGAGGGGGCCCACTGTGGAGTCTCGACTTGGCCTTTTCCCGAAAAGTTCTGCACTCCTCTACGGCTCGCCCTGCTCCTAGCATCTGGGCGGGGAGGCGAGAGAGGGGGACGAGTGAGGAAAGGAGTGGGGGGCAGGCGGAGACAGACTCCCTCCGAAGACTGGGCGGATGTCGGGCGCTGCGCGGATTGCGTGCCTTGAGGGCAGTCTGAGAAGTATGATTCCGACGGTCTTTCTTGGGACTGCGCGAGGTACTTGCGCTGCGTGGGGCAGCGGATACAAGAACGTTGGCTCTATGGGTCCACGCCGAGACCGACGCCGAACCCGACTCCGAGCACGACGCCGTGCTCGACGCCGTATCCGACGACCTCCCCGACGCCGTACCTGACGCCGTATCCGACGACCGTCCCGAAACACTAGGGGGAGCGGAGAGGAGGAAGGGGAGAAGGACAGAGGCAAGGGTGAGGAGCCATTACCTTGCTATTGCCCTGATCATCCCAGTCGTCCAGGCAATCGCCGTCGGCCGAGGACCCCACCTTGGCTCACATGAAAGCCACTCTTCCCCGGCGCTGCTGAGCCAAGAGGGCGCGCCCGCCGGCAGCCCCTGCTGCAACCACCTGCGCACTGGAGCGGGCGCGGCAGGCTTGCGGCCAGCCGCTCTGCCGGAAAACGCGGCACCAAAACGCGAAAGTCGAGGACGTGTGGGGCCGCATCCCCCAGGAGTGCGGTCTCCGCACGGCCCGACAAGTCATGGTCCCAGCCTGGGGTCGGTGGCGCTTGCGCTGCACCGCGGCCCGCTGCGCCGCGCGCGGCTTCGTGGACGCCCCGCCCGGCGGCCCTTGCAGCGCTTGCGGCGCGCCGCTCCAGGCCGAGCGCGAGGTGGCGCTGCTCGACCTGGACGCGCAGCGCGCCGATTGCCCCCGGATGCTGGCGGACGCGGCTGTCCGCCACAGCGTTTTCGGGAGCGCGCGCGCCCTCGCGACGGCCGCGGGCGCTGACGGTGCAGTGGCCGCCGAGAGGGGACGCGGGCAAACGCCGCCGCTACCCCAAGCGGCGCGCCCCCTGGCCGCTGCTTCCGCTGGCCCACGTGACCGCGCCGCTTGGGCCAGGCCGCGCTGCGCCACCTGCGCTAGCTCGCGCGGGACCGAGCCTCAGCGCCTGGCGACGGGCCGGAAACCGCAGCGGCCGCGGGCACGCTGGCTCGCCGCTGAGGCGCGGAGCTTAGCTGCGCGCTGCATCGCGCCTCAGCGCGGCAGCTCGGCGACCCGCTCGGCTGGGAACGCGAGCTCGCGGCCCACGCCGCGCTGGCTGCTTCGCTGGCCAGCTACCCGGCCGCGGCGCGGGGCGCGGAAGCGGGTCGCGCGGCTGGTCGGTGCTGTCGGCGCGAGCTCAGAGGGAACGTGTGGGTGCGGACTGCGGCGCCCCTCGAGGAGGAGGATGATGATGAGGAGGAGGAGAAGGAGGAGTCTCTGGAGTCTCTGCCTGATCGCGTAGCGATATGATGAAATCCTCCTGCACCTACTGTAGGTGCTTGATTCTCTGGGCTTGCTCTGCTCTGCTGAGGACCTTTGGCCAGAGACCCGAATTACTACGTCGTAAATACTCGCGCCCAGTGGCCAAGGGGGGTTGACAAACTGTTGCGAACTGCTCGATTTGCTGGGAGACGAAATTCCCGCAATGGGAGCAGACCTAAATCCCCAGTCCAGCGTGGAACCTCGGATGATGGGTTAAATGAACCCACACCCGTGCTGCATGAACCTGCCTATCCAGGGGGGGTCTCATATAAGTGCCATCTACATTCTCGACGTGAAAATATTCTGATGGGTACCATTCTACACGGGTGCTAGCATATGCAAAACCTTTTACACTTGAGACATTTCCTGCCTGTGTCGTCTAGCTGGTGGAGGGTCCCAAACGCGGCACACAGAGAGGGGGCAGGAGGACGGACAGGCTGGGCTCTGGCTTTCCTAGGCCGTCGGCTTCCTACTGGGACGTTCAGACAGTGGGCCTTCTCGATCTCAACGGCTTCTAGATTGGATCTCAGAAGTCTCATGCGGACGAGGTAGGCGTCATTCTCGATTATCCAGATCTTCTGACGAATGTGTTTTTCAACTCGATGGTTCTCTGCGGCAGCGTGGGCAAACTCATCGGCGACAGTGTTGCCGTAGATGAAAGCTGCATTGGTGCGACCGAGGGTGACGTCCTCGCCCGTCGCATGTGAGTTGGTGAAAGGAACGCCGAAATCTCCTGGTCGCCGAGCCTGCTCGACTCCGACCCGATGCCAGAGGTCGATCTGGTCCAGTAGGCGAGTTGGGATGCCCATTGTAGAAGTTCAGGTAGACTCCTTTGCAACCTGTAATGTGCACGACGTCATAGTCGGAAACGTGGAGGGCGAAGGGGCATGGCCAGCAGCTCCCCGCGGACCACCGTCTGCCTGTCGCCAGGGAGGGGCCCCCAAATCGCCACCTCCAGGTGCACGTCGTTGATGCTGAGGCTGTGGAAAGCGGCGATGCTGACGCCCGCGCGCCTCAGCGCTGGTGAGGCTGCGTCCGCCCTTCCGCTGGCGTCGCCAAAAATATACATGACTGGTCTGGTGCGCTTAGCTTCAAAGCTGTGGGGCGTAGGCCTCGACGCCGTGGGCGGCCCAGTGGTCGTTCGCTGCTGGTGGCGGGACCTGCGTCCAGGCTTGGGGGGCCAGACCGCGCGTCCAGTAGCATTCGTACATGTCCTGTTGTGCGGTCGCCTCTCCTATCGCGCGTTCCGTGGCGTCGTGCACGGGGCGCTTCTGGTTGGCGGTGCATTTCCAGGTCCGATGGAATGGGGTTTCTTTTCCTGGCTGGCAGCGTGGGCACATGCTGTCGGCGATGCCGTTGGTCTGCTCCAGCGCTAGAACCTTCGGCCACGCGGCCCCCGCTGCGATGGTGAGCATCCATGTAGACAGCCGTCGCCCGTGCTTCATTTTGGCTAGGTGCAGCAGCAGCTTGCGGCATGACCTGTTGTCGATCCCGCGCTCCATGCCAGATCCCCCGTTGTGTAGACTCGCCTGGGCCCGCGGTTTGGCTTGTGCGCTGCGATCGATGTCCTGCCGCAGCGCGTCTGGGATGTCCACGTGTGGGTTCCCTGTAAGCTGCAAGCGGTTGAACTCCCAGGTGTCCTGGCCGTGGGCTCCGATGATTGCCCGTGGGGGTGTCCACTCATGTGGTCGTGTCGGTGTCCACCCCAGGTCCAGGAGGTACATGATGGTGGAAGACGGCGGTCCCTTGATGTGCCGAGCGCGCTGCCCGCGCGGTAATGATTGAAACTGCTGGAGAACTGAGTCCCATGAGTGATGTATGGCCTTCTCGGCCCCGCCTGGATCCATGTCGTGAGCCACTGCCGGGTGGCTTCGCGTGGGAACTTACGGGCGGGGTCAGAGAAGGCGGCGAGGTCGAGTAGGGTTGCGAGGCGCCGTCCTTGGGGCCGTGGGCCTAGCGAGTCTCCAGGGCGCCCCCGAAAGAGGGTCAGCTGCGTGCCGAGCACTCCGTGGAGTTGGTGCCCGTAGCTGCCTGCAGCCGGTGCCCCTTGAAGGGTCAGCCTGCCCGTGATGTGGTGCCGTCGGGAGGCGCGGGTGAGACGCGCAATCTTATTGTGCTGCAGCCCGTGCTTGATGTGCCTCTGCGCCCTGGTGCCTCGTGCTGCTCGTGCTCCTGCGCGGAGGTCCGTGCCGAGATGTGCTGCCTGCGCCTTGGGCAGGGCCGTGAAGCCATGACGGGCCAGGCCTCTTGTTATGTACCTCGAGTCGTCCATGCTGGGGCACAGCGCGATGGTTTTCTTGGCGGTGCTGGGCCCCCGTTCGCGGAGTGCGCGACATGTGCCCAGCAGGCGCTTGAGGAGGTCGCGCCTGATGGCCTGGTGCGAACCCTGCATGCGCTGGGACAGGCCGCCCACCCATGGGCGAGGACCCTGGGGGCGATGCACTGGAGAAGCTCCAGGCCCAGGACTTCGGCTGGGAAATTCAGCTCGAGGGCTTCTGCTCCCAGGTCGCACCAGCTGATGGAATCGTAGAGCTGTGAGATATCCAAAAGGCCGTGCCCCTGTGGTGCGCGCGCGTAGGCGGTGGGCTCCTCCTGCAGGGCCCGCCCATAGGCTTCTCTCAAGGCGGAGTTGCCTCGGACCGCTGCGCCCCGCGGGGCGTGGCAGTCCTGGTTCCATGCGCGTGCGGCGCCCTCGCGGCGCATGGACCACGAGCGCGTAATCTCGGGGAGAAGCCCGATGATGCGGTCGCCGTTGTCCTTCTTTGCGCGCATGACCCCGATCGTCATCAGGTGTTGGTGCGGCCGCATCTGCAGCTTCTCCATGCTGTTGAGCAAGTATGCGAGCTCCTCCAGCGCCCCCTGCGGCAGGCGCAGCAGGTCCAGCGGTCTGAGGCGGTCGGCGCCTAAGCCCGTGCGCGCTCGCTGCCGTCCAAGGGCGCGGCGCACGTCGTCCCCCGTCAGTGGTGGGAGACCCTGAGCTTGAATATTATCAAAGATCTGTTGGGACAGGTCGGGAAGCCCTCCTAGGGCCTGTCCTGGTGGAGCCCATAGTTGATGCCAGCTGGTAATATTGTGGTCTAGCAGGTCCATGGGATGCACGGGCGCGCGGTGACCTGCCTGGATAGACTCGGCTGGTTTGGGCCGCGGCTTGAGCGAGCGATGTAGCGTGCTCAAGGCTGGGGCGGTGATAGCCCACTCACGAAATTCAAGAAGAGACTTGCTGACTGCCCGTCGCTGCGCGCGCCGGGCGAGAAACCCATCCGCACCTGCGTAGTAAACCAGCTCCTCGACGGGGGTGGTGCAAGCGTGGCCGAGTAGCTCCAGCTTCTTCGTCCATGGAATGTCGTCCTTTGTTCGGATGATAGCGCCCGCTCCTGCGGGTGCCTCCTGTAGTAGGCGTTCCACTGCCTCATGTAGCTGCTGGAGGTGGCGTTGACCGTTGCCACGAGCTCGGTGGCGGTAGATGTGCTGCAGCGTGGTGTGTAGGTGTCCACCGCGAGCTGCTCGAACCACGGAGTGCGGTGGCCCGTTTGGTCTGGGCCTCCCGCACCGTCGCGACATGAAAGTCGGGGCCCTCAGCTCGTCATCGCCCAGGGAGGTCCTGCTGGTGGTGGCTGTGAATGGCGGCCTCCGCCGTAGAAGTCCACGCGCCGTAAAGCTGTTCGAGGGTGAGCGCGGTATCAGGTTTGAGGGGAAGGGCTGCGGATTGGGCAACGGCAGCAGCAGGGCAGCAGCATCCGGGGTTGATCACCCCCGTTAGAGCACGATGCTCGGTCCAGAGGTCGCTCGGGATATCAAACGACGGCTGCTGTCTGGCTGGGGCGGAGGTCCCCTCCGCGGTCTGCTGGTGGCTGTCAGAGGTCAGTCTGGCACGTGTGGACTCCATCCCTTGGGCATTGGCAAGTGTAGGAGGGTTCTCGCCGAATTAGAAGAGCTAGAGGGGCTGTTAGGAGGTCCGTGGGGCTCTGTTTTCCCGTTGCTCGCGGAAGCCCCGGCTGGCGCGACTGCGTGCGCTGGGGTCGTTGCTGCAATGTTGGCAGCAGGCCTGAACGCGGTCTCGTTGGCCCAAGGGTCCTCTTCGTCGGCTTCAGGTTCGCGTCCTGGATGGGGTGGGTCCTCGTTTCGTCGGACGAGCCCCCTGCATTCGTGGACTCGGCGTCGTCGGCCTCGCCCATTAAATTCCAAAAACAACTGGGCAAGTTCGGTCCCGAAGTCCCTGTCCCTTGGCGGCCTTCTTTGCTCGTTGGGCCTTGGCCAGACTCGCTTTTGATCTAGGGGTGGGGGCGCTCATGGGCCGAATCGTGCTTGGGGGCCGACGGGGCAACTCCGTAATTCGGGTTAGGAGCCGCTCCCCCGATGAGATAAGATGAATTGACAGAGCGATGTGTGGCCGCCACGGTACATCATGGACAGGGTTCGCCTGCTGTATATATGGTTGGGCGGCATGGCTGTGAACGAGGTAGTCCAAGTGGGAAGCCTTCTTGCCTCCGCCTGGGTCACAAGTGTATTCGACGCCAGCGGACTGAATTATGCCTCCGACTTCTTTTAGGAAGCCCGAGGCCTGAATATTCCGGGGTGGCATGTTCCAGTCTCTTACAACGACGCATGGAAGCTGCAGTGCTCGAAGGAAGCTCCCCAGACGCCTGTGCCTGACTAGATTGGCTCCTGAGATGCCCATGCTGCAGAGTCCGTAGAAGACGACTGCGACTATTGAAAGTCCCTCGAAATTCAGAACGCTGGGGACAAAACCGTCAAGGCTGTTGCTAGGCTTGGCCTTGAGCGCAGAAGAGTGGGTCCCCTCGTGGTAGATGTGCGCTTGGAGGTGCCCTCTAGCTAAAATCCACTCGCCACCTTCGTTGGCGTGCCCAGCTGGCTGCGATTCATCCACATAATCATGTCGTACCTCAGGACTTGTCGACTTGGAAGGGCGAGCGGCGTTGTGAAACAATCGAAGTTTGTGTCCTCGAGCCTTGCCTAGCCATCTGCCCACGCCAGCTGGTCCTATGTGCGTCCCTGCGAGGTCGAAACAGTCGTGCGCGGTCTGGGTGAGAAGGTCATCCCACGCCTTGCCACCCATGCACGTGATGTTTGCTGTAGAGGAAAGCGGAGGCCTTGGTGGTGTCGGCCTCCTCGGGCAGCTCTGCCGCGGTCCCTAGTCAGTGGGATGCGGGGGCTGCGCTGCCACCGGCTGCCCCAGCTGTCCCAGCTGGCTGGCCTCCCGCGGCTGGCGGCGGCGGTGCCTCCGCAGCGCCCGCTACGCCTTTGCCCTTGGCCTTGGCTGCCGTGGCCGCCTCCTGAGCTGCGAGCTTGGCAGCGGAGATCCGCTTCGCCTCCTGCTGGATGGTGGCCTCCTGCTCCGCCGCTGCCGTTGGGTCCGTGGCGGGGGCGGCGGGGGCGTCCGCCTGCGCCTGGCCGTCGGCCGCGCTGGCGGTGGCGGCCCCTGCCACGCCTGCCGCGGAGGCCCTCTGCTGCGCCGTCGCCGTGGTGCCGTCGGCGCCCTTGCGCTTCTTGGCGAGCCGCTCCTGCTGCTGCTTGCGCACCGCGTGGGCGCGCTTGATGAATCCTGCATCTGCGGCTCCTTCTCATCGAACTGCTTCTTGAGGCCCTCCAGCGCTTGCCTGACATTGGTGAGCTCAGTGCGCTCGGCCTCCTCCAGGTCCAGCTCCTCCGTCTCGGCGAACAGCTGGGCGTCCCAAGTGACGGAGAACACGGTGCCAGCCTCGCCCTTGTCGTCTCGCGAGTCGACCTGGCGGGCGCCCTCGGCTTGGGCTAAGGCGGTAGCTGCCTTCTTCTTGGCGGCCTCTGCTCTCGCCCTCGCCAGGGCCAGCGCCGCCTCGGCCTCCTTGGCCTCCGCGGCGCGCAGACTCTCTCTGAGATGCAGCACGTTGGTGACAAGTTGGTTGTGACTATTCGCGGCGGCGCGCCAGGCCGTAATGCCTGTGCCGGCTTCCTCTTCAGCCGTGATCCTCATGATCTGGGCTTGGAGGATGCCCTGCAGCCGCGGGTCGGTGGCCTCAGCCAGGGCGGACTGCAGGTGGATGGTGATGGAGCTCTCCTTCTTGGCTCCTGCTGTCCTGGAGTTCGTGGCTGCTCCAGGGTCCTCCAAGGGGATGATCTCTGCATCGCCGAACTGCACACGTCCAGGGGGCCGTGAAGGGGACCGTGAACGAGATCCTCGATGGAGCTTGATCCGCCTGTGGCACTTCGGGTAGCTGGGGCATGTTGGGTCCAGCTTCTCGTTGTACTCACAGGTGCCGCAGCCGCGGCAGCGGGTCCATGCACGAGTGGGTGCCATGTTAGAATTCGTTGTCCCGAGACTTCCCTTTGAATGCAGGGCTTGCTTGAGGCGCAAAACAAATGAAGTAGGTTTAGAGTAGCTCCTGAAGTAGGTCGGCGAAGTAGGTCTGCAGCGCGCCTGGCAACAGTGGTCGGCGCAGGTAACTCGAAGGGAAAGGATGGCGAAACCGATTGCCGCGAGAAACTTTCAGGGGAAAGGAATGCGACATTCATGTGCAAAAGTAGCTTTCCAGGAAAGGTTGTCGGGAACACAATATCAAAAGTAACTTGTCGGGATCGGGTCAGTAATGATATTTTCCAAACAAGCTTCTCGGGGAAATGCTGGAATGCCGCCGGCAAGGCGCGGCTTCTGCTAGCAAGCCAGCCGAGTAATTCGTGAAGTGCGCTGTCTTGGGTTCTTCTGGACTCCTTCGGGGCTTATCTTCAGGCTTCCAAAGTCTTCGGAAGCGCATGGACCAAAAGGCCCAATTCATTCGTGTCTCGTACGATTTGGAAAGATTTCGGCTTCTCGGGGGTGTTATTGGGTGGCTCCGCGGCCGCTTGGGGCGGTCTCGGAGCGGTATTTGGGTTTCTTGGAGCATGCGGGAAACAATGTTGATCCATCTTGGGCTATCTTGAACCATCTGTGAGACCGCGTTGCATTCTGCGAGGTCATGCCGGCTCTATCTTTGACCGTCCCGGGCGCTCCACCGATCCGCCGCCCCCCATTGCAGGCCCCGGAAGGAGGGGGGGGGAGGGGCGCATCCATCCCCGAAGGGAAGACTGGGGGTTGTTGGAACAGGAAGCGCTCTAAACCACCTCCGTCCTGAGATCTGGGGGCATTGCGTTTCCCCCTTGGTCTGACCACAGCGGGAAGTGGGGCATGGAGGGCGGGGCGAGGGCCGCGGGCCCGAGCAAGGGGGAGGGGGGGGGGGCGAGAGGGAGGACCAGGAAGGTTAAGAAGGTCAGAAACGGGAGGGTGGGGGGCTCCAGAAGGCGGGTAGGGGGGAGGTGGCGTTTCCGGGGGGAGGAGGTGGAGGGAGGCTGGAATAATGAGGGCGCGTGGAAGAGGAGAGGAGGTGGAGAGAGGTGGGAGGAGGAAAGAGAAACGGAAGGGGAGTGGCGCCTCCGTCGGGCCGGGCCCGGAGGGGCCCCGGGGGGCGGGGGGCGGCCGCATCAGGTTTGGTTTCTGAAGAACCTAGGGCGCCAGGCGGCGGCCCCCTGCCCGCCAGCGGGGGGGCTGCCAAAAGGCCCTGTCCTGTCGCGGTACGTTCGCTTGTCGCCCGACAGCGAAATCGCGCTCGATCCTCGACCCTCGGGGGGGGGGGGAGACCGCCCCCTTTGGGGGGCTCCCGCCTGTCGGGGGCAACCTACAAGTGTTTTGGGTTTGCTCACCTTCTGGGGGTACTTCGCAGATTCCTTTTTTGGCGCGCCGCCCCCGGGGGCGACTTCTGGGAAAGGCTCGGGCAAGCGTGTGCTGATGTTTCAAGGAACCGCGCCCCCAAAGTAGGTCGGAAAGTAGGTTTGCAGAATTTGTTTTTGCAAAGTAGGTTCCAAAGAAGGTTTCCGGATTCCAAAAGTAGGTTTTCGGTAGCGCAAAGTAGGTTTCGGAGGCTTCAAAATAGGTTTTAGGAGCCTCAAAGTAGGTTTCGGAGGCCTCAAAGTAGGTTTCAAACCTACTTCAAACCTACTTCAAACCTACTTCAAACCTACTTCAAACCTACTTCAAACCTACTTCAAACCTACTTCGAACCTACTTCAAACCTACTTCAAACCTATTTCAAACCTACTTCAAACTGTTTTCGGAAGCATGGAAGGTCAGGGATTGAAGGTAGGAGGAGGAGGAGGTGGAGGAGAATGTGGGGGAGGAGGAGGAGGAGGAGAGGAATGGGAGAGGAGGAGGAGGAGGAGGTGGATGAGGAGAGCCGGGAGGAGGATGTGGAGGAGGAAGAAGAGGAGGAGGAGGAGGAGAGCCAGGTCGAGGAAACGGAGGGCCAGGAGGAAGGAGGAACAGGAGAGAGGAGTAGGAGGAGGAGGACCAAGAGGACCCGGAGGATCGGGCGGAGGATGAGGGGCGGATGAAGGGGGGATGAGGGGGAAAAGGTAGGAACAAGATGGGGAATATGAGGGGGAGGAGGAGGAGGGGGGGGAGGAGGAGGAGGAGGAGGAGGAGGGGGGGGCGGGGAGGGCGGGGAGGATCGGGGGCAGGAGGATGAGAACGTGGATGCTGCGGCTGACGAGGGGGAGGATGGTGAGGCAAGGGGGGCGATGATGGGAAGCATGATGTGATTGATAACGAGTGGCTTTGGGGAGGGCAGAATGACCTTGGGCGGGGCGGCCGTGATAATGAGGAGGAGCCATGGCGTGTCCGAACCCCGCCGGGGCACGGTATTGGTACGGGGTGATTGTTGGTGGCGGCCCGGCTTGTCCGGGATTCCTTGAGTTGCGTTGTTCGCCGTGCCAGTTGCCGGGGCTGCCCCAATTGATTTTTGGGTCGCCCATCGTCGTGACTGCTTTTCTGGCGGGTCGTGTTTTCGGAGGTCTTCTCCGCAGCCGCTCTCGTTAATTTTCTATGTTTAGTGCCCGAGGGTGCATCGCGCGAAACGTGTCGCGGCCCCTGCCTGAAATGCAGCCCTGACGCCGTTTTTCATTGCAAACCTTCTTGGCGAGGTTACCGCGGCCAGGGAACGTCCCCGGGTGCACTCGCCAGGGCTAGTTTGGCGAATTCGCTTCGCCAACTTAGCTGCCCGCGGCATTTGCGCCGACGCGCTTTGGCAAACCCAGTAACGGGAGGCTATCTGCCCGATGACACGTTTTCCCCGCGCGTTGCACCTTCTTCCTGGGACCTACTATGCTTGCGAACCTATCTCCCGAACCTACTTTTGAACCTATCTAAAACCTATATCGAAATGTTTTCTGTTCGCCATTGCCCTGCATTGCTGGGGAAGTCTCGGTCGTTGTCCCAGCTTTGTTGACGTTCAGAGCGGCAGGGTGTTCTGCTGTTGCAGCGAAATTCCTCAAGCGCCTCGCGAAGGCACTGGGGCGGCTCTGGCAGTGCAAAATGCGGCCTGACAACAAATGGCTTGAGGGGGAGGAGGGGGAGGAGGATGAGGAGGAGGAGGAGGAGGAGGAGGAGGAAGAGGAGGAGGAGGAGGAGGAGGAAGGGAGGAGGAGGAGGAAGAGGAGGAGGAGGAGGAAGAGGATGAGGAGGGGGGGACAAGTATACGAGAAGGAGAAGGATACGAGGAGGAGGAGGAGGAGAAGGAGGAAGAGGATGAAGGAAGATGGGGACGAGGCTGCTGCTGGTGATGATGGTGATGCTGGGGAGGGGGCGGAGGAGGAGGAGGAGGAGAAGGAGGAGGAGGAGGAGCAGGGGAGGAGGAGGATGATAACATGCTGCCGATGATGATGATGATGATGATGATGATGATGATGATGATGATGGGTGTGCGTAGCACGAAAATGACGTGCTGAGGCTTTTCGAGTGTCGGGCCCCGAATACCCCTCCATGTCCACCTAAACGGTAACCGTCTCAGCTTGACAGTCTTCTGCAACGCTGTATGTGCAACCGTTTGTGCTCAAGCCTCGCTTTTCTTCATCAGAGGTTGCGATGCGCGCCGCCCTGGTCCTGCTGTGGCTGTTCGCGTTGCTGGAGCAGCGGATCCGCGAGGTCGGCGAGCAGCTCGGCCGCGCGCAGGTGCTCGGGCGCCCGCAGGAGGTCGCCGAGAACCTCTCGGCGAGCGCTCAGGTGGTGGCCGAGTGCCCGTCGCCGCTGGCGGCAGAGTGCCCCTGCGCCCAGTGTGAGGCCTGTTCCGCGGAGGCGGAGTCGGGCCCTACCTGGGCGGGCGTGGTCGCGGGGCACCTGGCGACGGCGCTCATCGGGCAGCTGGGTGATGCCAGCTGCGTCGAGGTGATGGCGAGGAGGCTGCCCGAGGGGCGGTTCCTGGACCAGCGCGGCCAGCCGTTCTCGGCCGCGGAGTTCGCGCGTGAGCTGATCCCAGGGTGGTCGGTAGGGCTGAAGGACGCGGAGGCGGGCGAGGACCCGTATCATGAGCGGGTGTTGTTGGGGCCCGTCGGCGCCAGCGGCTCGGGCCAGAGCACGATCTGGCGCAACATGACGCCCGACCTCATGGATTGCGAGGAGCAGTACAGCGATGGGAACATGGATGTGGAGCAGTTCGTGGTGATGAGCGGCGGCGTGGAAGTGCCTCGAGCTTTGCGCGGGTATTTCTACAAGTTCGACCCCGAGGGCTCCCCGTCCAAGCGGGCCATACGGCGGGATCTATCGTCGAGCTTGGCGGCTTACGAGGAGCTGAGGCTCGGGCCGCCTGCCGTGCCGCGGATGCTGTCGGCCGAAGGCGTGATCGTGCCCACCCGACGCCTGCCGTTGCGAGGAGCCGCCCATGACGCCCCTGCCGAGGACGTGGCAGTGGCCCCTGCCGACGGGACTCGGACCCCGCCGCTAGCGGCGCCCGAGGATCATAGCTGGGTGATCGCGGAGGTGGGGAACGACGACTACCGCTACGGGGACACGGTCGGGCTGCGACAAGGGGACATCACACACAGCAAGGGCGTCGGGTTTGCCTACGTGAAGGGCGATCTCTTGAGGGTGATTTTGATGAGACGCTCGGAGATCGAGGCTTTCAAGAAGCGCGGGCTGGCGGCTGTCCAGAAGGAGGACGCCTACAGTGGCCGGGCCGCGCCGAACTGGAGGCTCGCGAACGAGTGCGAGGGCGTGGGGTCAGGCCTCGAGGCGGTGGACCCTGGACTTCGCTCGTGGGGGATCCGCCGCTACAGGGACGAGCGCGACAACTACGTGACCAGGACCAAGGCCTTGAGCGGCGGCGCTATGCCCGAGGAGGCAGAGTACCAAGTTGGAGGGGACGCCGGCGACGGCCGCGGTCGCGGTCGAGGTCGTGGGCGCGCAGAAGGACGCGGGACAGCACGTGGAGGGCGTGGTGTGCCCGCGGAGAAGCCATGATGATGGAGACGGGCCGCGACGAGAAGTCCCCGCGTCGCGGCCTGTTGAGCGTTGGGGGCGGGCCGTGCCAGGCGGCCCCAGGGAGGCGGCGGCTCTTTCCGCTTCCACCCTTGCATGTCGACCCATTTTGTAGGGTCGGGCGGTCCAAGAAGCAACAGCGGAGGGATCGCGCTCGTGAGGTTCTTCCCACGCTGGTGGCAGAGGCTACCGATGCACTTAATTGGATGAGCGGGCACCGCGTCGACGACACGGAGGGCGGCATCGCGTCGACCTTCGGCCTGGCGTCGGAGATGGCGGATTCTACGAGACGTTACCTGGAGGGGCTGGCCCAGCTCCAGCAGCCCAGTAGCGAGAAGGCTCGGCATCTCACCACGGAGGCGGCCCTGATGGAGTTGCTCCGAGGGAGGGGCGGCGGGTACACCGACGCTGACCCCTCCTCAACGGCTCTGGCCCCTTTCAGGCATGACCTGGTGTCGCTGCCCTCGAACACGAGTGATTGTAAGATGATCGAGGAGCTCGTTGGCGCCCGAGGTCGGTACTTTCTGGAGGGGGAAGGAGAGCGAATGCGCCTGGCTGCTGATGAACAATTAACTGAGGCTCAGTTGCATGACATTCCTTGCTACGTTGATCCCGCCCCGACGCGGAATCGGAGGAGGTACGTTCGCTTCTTGAAGGATCTGCACAGCAGGGGGCTCGTGAAGTTCTCGTCGCGTTGTCGCGAGAAGGTCGGGCTGTTTTTCGTGAAGAAGAAGTCGGGGCAGCTCAGGATGATACTGGATGCCCGCAGGACGAACGCACATTTTCGACCCCCCCCGCACGTGAGCCTCCTGACTGCTGAGGGCCTCGGAAACATCGAGGTCGAGGGGGACCTGGGGGGCGCACCACAGCTAGCTGTCGGAACCGTGGACGTTTCCGACGCCTTCCACCGCATGAAGATGCCCGACTACCTGTGCGAGTATTTTGGCCTCCCGTCGGTGTTGGCATCGGAGATCGGGATACATCACGTGCAGGGTGTCGTGGTGGAGCCTAACTCAGAGGTGGTGCCGCTAGCGGCCGCGTTGCCCATGGGTTTCACCTGGTCGCTCTTTTTCGCCCAGGACATCGACGAGGAGGCCACCGCCGCGGTGATCGACAGGTGTGAGCTCTTGGTGGATCACGGACGCCCTTTGCTGCTTCGCTGCCTCCGAGACGGGGCTCAGATTCGGCACTACGCGTACGTGGACAATGTGGGCGTGTTCGGCGGGGGGCGAAAGATAGTCGAGGAGACCATGGAGCGCCTAGTGAGTAGCTTCGAGTCCCGCGGGCTCAAGACGCACGAGCTGGAGATTACGGAGGGAGAGATCGAAGCCCTGGGGGCGGTGCTGGACGCCAACCGCCGCCACACCCGCCTCAGCTGTAAGCGTTTCTGGCGGCTTCGGCAGGGGATGCGCGGGCTGCTTCGCCGTAGGCTCGTGAGTGGGCAGGCCGTTGAGATTGTGGTCGGCCACTGCACCTTCGCGGGGCTGATACGTCGGGAGTCACTCACCTGCTTCAGCGCCGTCTACAGCTTCATACAGAGCAACTACCACGTGCCCGTTGAGCTCTGGGCGAGCGTTCGGCAGGAGCTGAAGTGCTTTTTGGGCCTCATGATCACGCTGGTGGCGTCGTGGGAGCTGGACTGGAACGGCATTGCTTGCGCCACGGACGCCTGCGAGGAGGGCTTCGGCGTATGCTTACGCGCGCTGGGGGCCAGTACTACTTCCCGCTATGGGCGAGTGCGTGAGCGTGATCGGTTCAGGCACCCCGGGCACGTCCGTGCCCGTGAGGCCGCTTTGCTTGACTCGTGCCCGCTTTTGCACCGTGACAGTCTCGAGGCCCTTGGAGCTGTAGGAGCCCAGGGGCTCGAGGCCTCTGCCGAGTTCGAGGAGATATCGGCCTCCGATCTGGCCGAGGATGCCTGGCACGTGTGCGGTGGGTGGCCTTTCGCTTTTGAGGAAAACATTCTCCTGCTCGAAGCCCGCGCCTTGCTCATCGGCGCCGAGCGCATCCTCCTCTCTCGCCCTGGCCGCAATCTCAGACAGCTCCTGTTCTGTGATAATCTCGCGCTTGTGCTTTGCTGTGACAGATATCGCACCAGAAACTACAAGCTTCTGTTGATCCTTAGGAAGCTTGCGTGTCTTTGCCTCGCCAGGAATGTCCGTCTCACTGTTAGGTGGATCCCCTCGGAGCGAAACCCCGCGGACTGGCCCTCTCGGCTTTTTTCGCACCCGCCGTCCCAGGGGACCGCGAAAGGACCTCGTGAGAGTCCTGGTGAGGTTTCTTTTCCTGCGCCCCCCGTGTCGAGCAAGGGGGATAGTCAGCGTAGTTTTTTGAGAGCACGAAGTTTAACAAGTGACATGGAGGGGGAAAGGGAGCGAGACCACAGTCCTCGTATCGCACCCCATCGACGTCCTTTGAAGCTGTCCGAGTGTCTCAGGCCTCGTGGTCGGGCCCCCGAGCGCCCTAGAGTCGTGAGGCTTGTCGATTCTCTGCCCCAGGTTGAGTCTGGTCGAAAGCAAGTGCATCCGCCCTGCCACCCGTCGGCAGGCGCTTCGGCTCAGAGAGCGCCTAGCATCCACAATGTACGCTTCATGCGCCTTTCTGATTGTCTCCCTGTTCCTTCTTCGTCCGCCGCTCATGGACGACTCGGGCCGACCTCGGGGAGTTCGGGCGCTGGCGCGAGCTGTGACGGACTGGGCGACGCCGAGAGCACCCGCCGCGCCGAAGCGGCGCGGGCGGACGCTGGCCCGCAGCCGCGCGGCGGTCGCAGCAGGACAGAGCCGCGGGCTGGTCAGGGGTCGTGGAGGTCGCGGGACGCTGCTGGTCGCGGGAGTCCCTGCAACCCCACCGCGCCTGGTCGATCAGACGGCCGACTGCCACGGCATCCTAAGGCCAGACACCAGTGGCTCGGCCCAGAGGCGCGACGCGCCGTCCGACTCCACTTCGAGCGAGTCCGACGCACTGGGCGAGCCCGCCGATCGTGCCCGCCGACCCGAGCGTCGCGGCAAGCGGCGTCTAGAGAGGTGGCTGCAGGAGGTGATGGAGAGAGACAAGCAGCTGCACGGGCTCAGTGTGCTGGAGCAGCGCGCCGTGAGGGTCCGCACCGAGAGGTCGTACGTGAAGGACCTCACATCGTTTGCGGAGTGGGTCGAGGTCGAGCGAACTCAGGATGTGGACACCAGTCGCCTGGACGAACTGCTGGTGATGTACTTCGAAGAACTGTGGCTGAAGGGGGAGGCCCCGTCCGAAGGAATGGAGGTCATTGCCTCGGTCATGCACGGGACGCCGCAGCTCGGGAAGGTCGGGCGCCAGGGCCTGCCTCGCAGCGGGCGGGCGCTCGAGGGCTGGGTCATCGTGGTTCCGCCTCGGGCTCGCGTCCCTCAGGCCTTCGCAGTCTGGGCAGCCATCATCGACGGCCTGGTTCTGGACGGAAAGCTCGAGAAGGGACTGGCGCCGCTCGTGATGAGGAGCACGTACTGCAGGCCTGGGAGTCTGCTGGCCATGTGTCCCGACGACCTCATAGCCCCGAACTCCGTGACGGGCATGTGGGGAGCGACGCTGAACCCGTACGAGGGGGGAGTGGCCAACAAGGTGAACGAGTTTGTCCAGAGCTGCATGCTGGACCACTCTTTCTGGAAGTCGCTCCACCCACTGTTGGAGGCCCTCAAATCACGGACGGATGGGGAGTGTCTCTGGCTTTTCAGCTACCCCGGGCTGGCCCGCTCGTTCAAGACCGTGGCAAACCGCCTCAAGATCGATGTGGTACCATCCCAGGCTCGGCACTCGGGAGCTTTCCACGACCGCCCACGCGGGTTTCGAGACATGGCGGCCATCAAGCGTCGCGGCGACTGGAAGACGGACAAGAGCCTTCAGAGGTACGAGATGCACGCGTTGCTGAGCAAGACCTGGGAGAGGCTGAGCGAGAACTTCAAGGCGCATGCAAAGCAGTGCGAGGCTCGGCTCGTGGGAGTGCTCTTAGGCGGGCAGGCCGTGCCCGTTTTCCCCTAAGCCGTGGCGTCGTGTCACGCTGGATTTGCGTCTGGGGGCCGCACAGTCGACAGATCGGGCGGCCGCTTCGCGCGTCAGGTTTTAAAGTCAGATGCTTGCATGGTCAGCGTCCCGACGCATTGTCCGCCAGATCCTTAGTATGCGATCTCCAGCGTAAGCGTCTCCTAGGTGTTTTGGTTGAGTCAGGTTTCAACTCGCGTCACTTGTCGCATGTCCAACGGGTCATGCGAGCGGCCACCAAAGCGTTTGTCCCTTGTCTCGTTTTGCACTATGACACCTCAGCCGCGCTGAGGCCAGCCTTACACAGGCTTGCTGCCTGCGCTGCCACTCGAGTAGATAACACACTCAGTGCTTTCGGTAGTCATCATCGTCTACCTTGGGTAGTTTTATGTGCAGGGATCTCATCTCGGGATCTCGACGGGCTGCGGATCCTTGGACCTCGAACCAGAAGGCACCCAGGCCCGCTGTGTTTGACCAGTTTCAAAATGCCCGTCGCTTTCGCTCGCTCGCTCGCGGTCGCCCTTTTAGCCCCCATAAGGTCCCTCTATCTAAATGTGTGAACTGGCCCACGCCAGCTTTGGGACAGAATTGGGGAGTGGAGCAGCTTGTGTCTGACGTGCACGCTTGCCAGTCCGTGTTCAGGTTCACTTTGCCCGTCAGACTCCTGTCGGCAGTCCAGGCGGCGCTGAGACTGCCAGAGTGAGCTACACAGAAGCATTTGCCGCTAGAAAACGGATCGTCTCGTCATGGGTGTGCGTAGCACGAAAATGACGTGCTGAGGCTTTTCGAGTGTCGGGCCCCGAATACCCCTCCATGTCCACCTAAACGGTAACCGTCTCAGCTTGACAGTCTTCTGCAACGCTGTATGTGCAACCGTTTGTGCTCAAGCCTCGCTTTTCTTCATCGCCCGCCCTCGTGCCGCCCTTGGTCACAGGGAGTGGAGCAGCTTGTGTCTGACGTGCACGCTTGCCAGTCCGTGTTCAGGTTCACTTTGCCCGTCAGACTCCTGTCGGCAGTCCAGGCGGCGCTGAGACTGCCAGAGTGAGCTACACAGAAGCATTTGCCGCTAGAAAACGGATCGTCTCGTCATGATGATGATGATGATGCTGATGCTGATGCTGATGCTGATGCTGATGCTGATGCTGATGCTGATGCTGATGCTGATGCTGCTGGGGATGATGGCGATGACAATGATGCTGACGATGACGGCGATGACGATGATGTCGATGATGATGATGATGATGATGATGATGATGATGATGATGATGCTGATGATGATGATGATGCTGCTGATGATGATGATGATGATGCCATGCTGATGATGATGATGATGATGATGATGATGATGATGATGATGATGATGATGATGATGATGATGATGATGATGATGATGCTGCTGCTGATGATGATGATGATGATGATGGTGCGGCTGATGATGATGATGATGATGATGATGATGATGATGATGATGATGATGATGATGATGATGATGGTCATGATGATGATACGGAGGATCAGGAGGAGGTGGAGGAATACGGATCCGAATATAAGCTGGATGTGGATTTCGGTGGAGACGAGTAAACCCAACACTCATCACCGATGATACAGTGCGCCCTCCCGTGTGGAACCCGCTCCTAATTAGGCCTTGTGCGCATTTGTTTTCAATGTGCGGGGCGCTTTCTTGGAACATGACGTCCAATGGTCCTGAAATCCAGGCCAGCGGTCTGCTTTGAAAAGGCGCTACTTACATTCCTGGATGTGTAGGGGATTTGTAATTGTGCGAAACTCAGAGAAGCGTCCAGCCTGGGCCCGCTTTGAGGAGGAACCACGTTCCATATGTGTTTCATTTCTTGTCGTTTGGATGAGAAGTCACTGTCCATACGAGTAGAATGTGCACAGTCTTTCTTCGAGGGGATAGTCGGTTAGTTTTGTTGCTGAAGTCTCTGGCGGGACCGCCATTCTGAAATGGAGCTGCTACTCGTGTATGCAATCGTTGGGATTTAAAGCGAGCATTCGTGGCGCCAGGGCCAGCACCCCTTTTGAGAACGGGCTTCCTTGCATTTTCAATTTAAACGACGAGCGCGCGCGGCACGGAGGCGAGAACTCGATTTCGAAAACCACCCGTCCTTCATCCGCAGAGGTGCCTGGCCGGGAACCAAAAATGAGTGAACGCGGTGCCACAGCGAGACACCCCATGTCGAAAAACGGCCGCCCCCCCCCACAAGAAACATCAGGAGGAGTTTGTGCATGTAGTCAGTTGTGCTCTTGCCCCTGAGGCTCCAGGAATTCCTGGGAGCTTAGTTGCTTCGATGTGCCCGTTTGGAAAAGCAACAAGTACCGTGTTCAAACAGTCTGCATCAGTACGTTGCGTGTTGGTGCAGCGTATTGGCCCACGTTTTGGCGAACGTATCGCGTCAGACCTGCGCTTCCAGTCTGCGTGCTGAGCTCCGTATCGGTGCGCTACGGGTTGCGTGTTGCAGATCGGGACAGCCAAGGGTCCTGGGAGGTCCCCGGCGGTCCGGGGAGATCCGTGGAGGTCCCTGGAGGCCACCGGAGGTCCGCGAGGGTCGGGGGCCACACTTGGCGCGCAGAGCTGCAGGTCTTACTCCAGCTCGATGGATCTCAGCGACTACACTGGCACCTTGATGCAGAGGACCTCCAGCAGGGCGAGGAGCCGAGCTCGCCCCCCTCCCCCGTGCCTCGCCCTCCCTCCGCCCCTCTCTCCTCCCCTCTGTCTTTTTCCTGCTCCACCTCCTCCCTGCCTCCTCCTCCCCTGCCGCCGTGCCCCCGCGTAATTCATGAGTCGGGTCCTGGATGGGCCCCCTGATCCACGAGGCATCTTACCTTTCTCCTCCTCCCCACCTCCCTCCCTCCCTCCCTCCCTCCCCCCTCCTCCCTCCCCTCCTCCTCTCCCCCTCCTCCTCCTCCTCCTCCTCCTCCCCTCCTCCCCTCCTCCTCCTCCCCCTCCTCTCTCCTCCTCCTCCCCCTCCTCCCCCTCCTCTTCCTCCTCCTCCTCCTTCCTTTCCTTTCCTCCTCCTCCTCCTGCTCTTCGTTGGCGTCGACCATGCTGGTGAGTCCCCTCACGATTACGTGCATGTTCATCCTGCTCCTGGGAATGGCCTCGCTGGTGGCGCTAGTGACGACCGTCAAGATGCTGCTGGTGGCGCCCGCGCAAAAGGCCCCAGTGACGTCCTCGCTGGCGATGCCCTTCATGAGTCCATACATCCTCAACATGCTGCTGGTGATGGCCTCGCTGGTCGCGCTGGTATCGAGCATGCTAGTAATGCCTCTGACGATGTTCTGCATGCCCATCTTGCTCCTGGGAATGGCCTCGCTGGTGATGCTGGTGGCGACCTCCCTGGTGATGCCGAACCCGCTGGTGGCGATGTACGTTCACATGGTATTCGACCTTAGTTCCCTGGTGTGGCTGCTGCTGCCCGCGTCGCTGGTGAAGAACTCGCTGGTGGCGATGCCCATCCGCATCACTTGCAACGAGAACTCCCTGGTGTGGCTGCTGCCGCCCGCATCGCCGAGGAAGAACTCACTGGTGTCGATGTCCCTCCTCCTGACCTTTTGAGTGCCCCCCCCAGAGAAGGAGGAGGAGGAGGAGGAGGAGGAGGAGGAGGAGGAGGAGGAGGAGGAGGAGGACGAGGACGAGGACGAGGAGGAGGAGGAGGAGGAGGAGGAGGAGGAGGAGGAGGAGGAGGAGGAGGAGTAATTGTTGAGACCTGTCCCCTGCAAGTCGGTCACGATCTGGTGAAACACTGTGGTGCCATTCACTGAAATTATGCGTTTTTTCCTATCTGTTTTCACCGTCTCGGCGCCCGTCCTCCTGTCAGATCTGATCAACTCTTCTGCTTTACGCCAGGCCCAATTTTTACTCAAATTGATCTGGGTGACCGCCATTTTGACTCTAACTATGCCGCCAGTGGACAAACTGAAAGATTTTTCCTTTGCTGCAGCAGCTCGGGTTAGCCGAGTTAGCCCATCACCCCCTTGGCTTCTCTTCGCCCGCTGTCTGGTGACGCCCCCGATGCCCAGTCCGACAATGATAGTGCGATGGAGGACAGACGTTGATACGTAGTGGACTCCCCCCTGCCTCTCATCCTTTCCCGTCACCGTCCATCTCCTCCTCTCTTCTCCTCTCTCCTCCTCCTCCTCCTCCTCCTCCTTCTCCCGTCCTCCTTCTCCTGTCCTCCCTCCTCCCTCCTCCCCCTCCTCGTTCGTCCCTCCTCCCTCCCTCCCGCCTCACCCGCCTCTCTTCCTATCCTTCCTCCAACCCTCTCCCCTCCCTCCGACCCCTCCTCCCCTCCTCCTCTCCTCAACGCTCCTCTCGCCCGATCCTCCCACCTGCCTCCCTTTTGCCACCCCTTTGCCCCGCCAGGAGCAGAGGCGGTCAGGGCGACACCCTCGTCACAACCACGACGGCGGCCGCCCGAGCGCCCCGCCAGAACCGCGCGCCCCCGAGAGCCTCGGCTTCCAGGGCTCGCAGATCGAATACTGAACTACCCCAGCAAAGCACCCCACTAGTCGCAGCAAGGGTGAAGGTCAAGGGGCGGGTCGAGGAGTAAGAGGTCGGCTGCGGGGAACATGCGTGAGAGCACGGCCATGTGCACCGTAGTGTGGTCCTTGCACGGGATCGTGGCCGTCTGGGCCAAAAGATAGAGCCAGCATCCAGGCAAGATCACGAATCCGGAACGAATTGCGGGTACGTCTCAGGCGAAACGGCTGCTGGACCAGGCGTCCTCGGGCTCCCCGTCCCCCTGTAGGTCTCTTTAGTTTTTTTTGTCTCTCTCTCTCTCTCTCTCTATATATATATATATTATTATAGCAATATATATATATATATGTATATATATACACATTAATATTATATAATCCTCTGCTGAAGCGCTACGAGGGAAGGACAGCATGCACATCAACTTTCGGAGGTCCGTGCGGACTTCTTGGATCGGCGCCGGACCCCCCCTCGCTGGCGCGCCGAGCAAGCCAGGGGCGGCGCCAGAGGCGCCGCTAAGTGGCTCCACCGCCGTTCCGAGAAATCCGCTCGGGCATCCGAAACCTTTTCCCTGTGCTTGCATTTAGGGGTTCTCATTTGTTTTGACGGAACTGGGCTCCGTTGTCGGCTCCGGCACCTTGTGGTCGCCGTCGCAGCCCTGTCGCGCCTCGTCGCCGCCCGTCGCCTGGGCTCCGCTGTCGGGTCCGCCGCCTCGTGGTCGCAGTCTCCACCCTCTCGCCGCTTCGTCGCCGCCCGTCGCCTGGGCTCCGTTGTCCGGTCCGCCGCCTCGCGGTCGCCGTCGCTGCCCCGTCGTCGCCTCGTCGCCGCCCGTCGTGTGGGCTCCGTTGTCGGGTCCGTCGCCTGGTGGTCGCCGTCGCCGCCCCGTCGCCGCGTCGTCTCTTTGCTTCGCATTGCTTTACATCGCTTTACTTTAAATTGCTTGCTTGGCGTTGCTTCGCACTCATTGCTGTGAGTGGTTTTGCACTACTTGGCGTCGCAATGCTTTGCATTGCTTGGCGTTTCCTTGAGTTGCTTTGACTTGCTTTGCATTGTTTTACATTGGTCTGCATTGCTTTTCATTGCTTTTCATTGCTTTTCATTGCTTTGCGCTTCTTTGGCTTGCGTCGCATCGCATTGCCTCGCATTGCATTGCCTCGCATCGTTTCGCATCGCATTGATTTGCATTGTTTTGGATTGCTTTGCATTGCTTTGCAGTTCTTTGGATTGCTTTGCAGTTCTTTGCATTGTTTTGCATTGCTTGCCTTACCTTGCTTTGCATTGCTTTGCCTTTCCTGGCATTGCTTTGCATTGCATTGCATTGCATTGCATTCCGTTGCACTGCTTTGTTTTGCTTTGCCTTGCTTTGCATTGCTTTGCATTGCCTTTCTTTGCGTTGTCTTTCCTTGCTTTGTATGTCTTGCCTTGCTTTGGCTTGCTTTGGCTTGCCTTGCTTTGCTGTTCTGTGCGTTGCATTGCTCTGCATTGCCTTGCATTGATTTGCATCGCACTGCAGTTCATTGCCTCGCATTGCCTTGCCTTGCATTGCATTGCTTGACATTGCCTTGGTTTGCGTTGTACTCCTTGCCTTCATTTGGCCTACTTTGCCTTGCTTTTGCTTGCTTTGCAACTTCTTGCGTTGCTTGCTTGGCATTCCTTTACATTCTTTGCATCGAGTTTCATTGATTTGCTTTCCGTTGCCTGGCATTGTTTTACGTTGCTTTGCTTTGCATTGCATTGCGTTGCATCGCTTTGCATTACTTTGTAATGCTTTACCTTTCTTTGTATTGCTTTGAGCCACGTAGATTGCACCATATGGATTGCACATCCTAGATTGCACCACATTGATGGCCCCACCTAGATCGCGCCGCATCATCACTGTTTGGGGCCCGCGTTGGTTAACATGCTTATGTAGCGTTCGGGTCCTTAAGTAGAGAGGGTTTGCAGTTCAACCGCATCATGAGGACAGACAGCTTTCAAAGGTTACCCTTGCATCCATGCCCCTTCGGCCGATTCTGAACAGCTTGCACTCAGAAGAGTTAAGCTTCGACATCCAAGGGCCTTGCACCGCGAATCCTCCTGGTCCGGTCGCGCTGTAGCTCAAGGTGGGTCCGAGTGAATTGGGTCGGAGGCTCGCGCCGCAACGCCGATGCTTCAGAGATGCGACTCGATGTGAAGCCAGAGTCTCCACGCTGACGGCGCCGATGCATCGCCCACGTCACCGAAGCGTCGGCGATGCGTCGGCGATGCGTGCGCGATCCTCCGACCCCATCTGCTCGGACCTTGTTCGGGAGGCCTCCAGAGGACCTGGGGACGTCGAAGAGGGTGGTGAAGACGGGGAGGGGGTAGGGGGTGTCGTGGCCCAGGCCACGAAGTCTCCCTGACTTGTCATCCTCCTCCTTCTCCTGATCCTCCTCCTGCTCCTCGTCCTCCTCCTCCTCGTTCTCCTCGTCCTCGTCCTCGTCCTCCTCCTCCTGCTCCTCCTCCTCCTCCTCCTCCTCCTCCTCCTCTTCCTCCCCCTCTGCCTCTCTGTCTCTCTCGGCACGTCCCCTGGCCCCCCTCGTCCGCGCACTTGCCTTGAGCCAGGATGCGCTACAGCGTCCCTCTCTTCCTGGCCCCCTGGGCCCCCCTCTTCGGCGCTGCCCCAGAGGAGGAGGAGGAGGAGGAGGAGGAGGAGGAGGAACTGCAAGAGCAGGAAGGGCAGGACTTGCAGGAGGATGGCGGAGGAGGTGCAGTCGCTGCGACTTCCAGGTATTTCTCCCTGGCCTCGCGTCATGTCTGGGTCCTGCCTCCGCCGGCGCCGAACAGCGCACAGTTGTTGTCCTCCGCCGAGGTGGTGGGCGGCGAGGAGCACCAGGGGACGATCAAGGACACACTTTGCTTAACCTCCTATGTCATGCTGGGTGCAGGATGAGTGAGGAGGAGGAGGAGGAAGCGGAGGAGGAGGAGGAGGAGGAGGAGGAGGAGGAGGAGGAAGCGGAGGTGAATAACGGAGAAGAGGATGATGCACACAAAGAGAGGCCATCACGAGGATGATGAAGGTGATGATGAGGAATATCCAGCTGCCTGCTGCAAGTCCCACCATTTTCGGGAGGCCGTCTCGTGTGACACCTCGTGCCTCCATTTTTGGGGTAGCCATGGCGAGGATGGTGATGATTATCAGGGTGATGGGAATGATGTGGATGCTGCTGCTGATGATGATGATGCTGATGATGATGATGGTAATGATGGTGGTGATGCTGCTGATGATGATGATATTCATGATGATGGTGACGACGAGGAAGAGGATGCTGATCACGGCGACGATTATGATGAGGAGGGGGATTATGATGATGCTGCTGAAGATGCTGCTGATGATGCTGATGAGGATGCTGATGATGCTGATGCTGATGATGATACTGATGATGATTATTACGACGGCGGTGACGACGACGACGACGACGATGATGATGATGCTGATGATGATGATGATGATGATGCAGATGATGATGATGCTGATGATGATGATGATGCTGACCGCAAGGATGATGAGCGTGTTGATGAGGATGTTGATGTTATTGGTGACGATGGTGATGATGATGCTGATGCTGATGGTGATGGTGATGATGATGCTGACGCTGATGCTGGTGCTGATCATGAGTATGAGTATGATGCTGCTGCTGATGATGATGCTGATGATGATGATGACGATGATGATGATGATGATGATGCTGATGATGATGATGATGATGACGATGATGATGATGATGATGATGATGATGATGATGATGATGATGACGATGGCGATGCTGCTGCTGATGATGATGATGGTAATGATGATGCTGATGATGATGATGGTGATGATGATGATGATGATGATGATGATGATGATGATGATGATGATGGTGGTGATGATGCTAATCATGATGAAGATGAGGAGGATGACGAAGAGCAGGAGGAGGAGGATAATGAGGAGGAGGAGGATGAGGAGCAGGAGGAGGAGCTCGCAGGCGGCCGTCACATTTGACATCTTTTGTCGTCACTATTTGAGGGACTGTCATGGAACTCGTTTGGGCCGTCTTGGGGCAGTCTTGGCCTCCTGTGAGGCAGTCTTGGCAGCGGGGCCCTCTTGGGCCGTCTTGTGGCTCTCTTGGCCATATGGTGGGTGTCTAGGGCCCGTCGTGGGGCCGTCTTGGTGCTGTCTTGGGGCGTCGAAGGGCCGTCTAAGGGCGTATTGGGTCCCACGGGAGTCCCGCTTGGGCCGTGTTGGGGCCGTCTGGGATGCCTTGGGGCCATCGTGGGATCCTCTTGGGCCATCTTGGGATTCTCTTGGGTGCCTCTCGGGCCGTCTTGGGGCCATCGTGGAGGGTTCTTGGGCCGCCTTGAGCTGACGGAAGCCAGGAAAGATGCGACTCCGAACGCCATTCAAGAACCCTCGGCAAATCAGTGATTTTGGCCATTTCGAATCCTGTTGGTGGTCCCCTTGTGGGCCCTGTCAAAGGCGTCTTGGGTCGCCTTGAGACCATATTCGGCTACCTTGGGGCCATCTCGTGCCGTCTTCGAGGCATTTTGGGGCCATCTATGCGTCCTTGGTTGCCTGCATGGGCCTTCTTGGACGCGCGGGACGTGGCAGGGATCGTGGCCGCGGGAGCGTGGTTCCATAGTTTTTGTATGAGGGATCGTTGCCTCGGGACAGCGCGAGAGGAAATGCTGCTGGAGGGGGTACGGGGGAGGGGGGTCTCGCCATAATACATGGGCCATACTAGGCAGCACTTGGCATCCGACCACGCCGGGGTAGGGGGAACAGCGGTGGGACACGGAGAAACGGGCGGATCAGGAGGAGGAGGAGGAGGAGGAGGAGGAGGATGCGGCGGAGGATGCGGAGGAGGCTACAGCTGACGATACTGACGACTGGGCGATGGTGATGACGATGGCGATGGTAATGCTGATGCTGGTGGTGATGATGGCATCGATGGTGGTGGTGCATCTGTTCGTGACAGTAATGGTGCTGAGGACCATGGTGATGGTGATGATGCTGGTAATGATGCTGATGATGATGATGATGATGATGATGATGATGATGATGATGCTGACGACGATGATGATGCTGCTGATGATGATGCTGATTCTGATGATGATGATGATGGTGATGATGAGGATGACGATGCCGATGACAATGACGACGGTGATGCTGATGCTTTTGCTGCTGACGATGGTGCTTGTGATGATGACGATCATGATGGTGATCATGCTGTTGACGATGGTGATGGTGCTGTTGATCAGGAGATTATGCTGATGCTGGTGATCATGCTGATGGTGATAGTAATGGTTGCGATGATGGCGATGATGATGTCCATGGCGATGATGGTGCTGCTGTTGCGGTTGTTTATATGGTGACGGTGAGGTCGACGATGATGGTGATACTGATGCTGATGATGATGCTGATGACGATGGTGATGCTGGTGCTGATGATGCTGCTGATGGTGATGATGATGTTGCCGATGCTGATTATGATGATGATTCGTATGATGATGCTGCTGAGGACGATGATGACGATGCTGATGCTGATGATGGTTATGATGATGCTGGTGGTGGTGGTGCTGATGCTGATGATGATGCTGCTGGTGATGATTATGATGGTGGTTGTGGTGGTGATGATGCTGCTGCTGATGATGGTGGTGGTGATAAAGATGATTATTCTCATGATGATGCTGATGGTGATGACGATGATGACGAAGGCGACGATGATAATGATGATGATGATGATGATGATGATGATGATGATGATGATGATGATGATGATGATGATGATGATGATGATGATGATGATGATGATGATGATGACGATCATCATCATCATCATCAGCATCATCATCATCATCGTACCGATGTGTGCACCCGTAGCACAAGTCTGAGCAGATCCACGTTGAGCGCATCAGGAGCACGATGACGCAACCCACCATTTCGTTACTGTGAGATATAACGATGTACGACCGAGGCGAGCACCACGCCGACATCCTGTTCCACGGAACAGTGTGATACCACGGCACCCACCATGACAGAGTCGGGTGCCGTGTGGATATCCAGCACAATGGAATCGAGCGCCACCATAATGCCCTCCACGACGAAGAGGAGCACCACGCCAGGTCCTAGCATTACGAAGTCGAGCACTACCACGTCATCTACCACGACGGATTTTAGCACCACGTCTCCATCTAGCACTGCGGTAGCAGGCGCTGCCACGGTGAACCTCTCGACGGAGTTGAAGACCACGTCGGTGCCCCGTACTGCGCAGTCGAGCATTACCACACTATTCACCCCGACGGACTCGAGCACCACATCGCTGTCCAGCCTTGCGCGAGAAAAGCAGCACGACGATGAGCAGCACGACAATCTCCACCAGTTCGACGCTCAACAGGGCGACGGAGCGCAGCCCAACGATTCGAACATCAGAGGTGCGCAGCACGACGGGCACCAGCAGCACGACGATGTGCAACACGACAGGTACGCTGCGGCCCAAACAACGCCGTTGATATGGGGCGGAAATTCTCGCAGACGTCATTTCTATGCAGCCCCGTACCAGCTGCCGTCCTAACGCCGTTGCCAACATATTAGCTTGCCCCTGCATCAGCTTGGTCTCTGGCTCCGACTGCCGTCCCTCTCACGCGCGACAGGCCCCAGCAGTTCCGCCCTCCGTCTTCCCGACACCCATCAGCCCCGCGCAGAAGGGGGCTGGGGGGAGGGGGGAGGGCTTCTGAGGAGCACCCCTGCTTCTTAGAAGGCGCGGGCCTCATCTACAGACGTAAGGCCGGCGCCTTCTAAGAAGCATTCTCTTTCTAAGAAGCCCTCCCCCCTCCCTCCTCCCCCTTGTGGGCGCCGCCAAACCCACCCGTGGATAGCATGACGGAGTGCAGCACTCCCAATCTTGACATCCAGGGGGGCACAGCTCGACGGACACCAGCACTTCGACGTGGTACACCACGTCGGGGCGCCGCAGTGAGCAGCGATGTGCTCCAGCAGTCCCGACGCTGAAGCACCACGGAGTGCCGCACCCGCGACGCTGACATCCGACAGCATGCAGCACGACCCACACCAGCCCCACGATCTTGGCAGGGACTCTGCGGGGTCGTCGCGAAGGGCAGCAGCAACACGGCGGTGAGCAGCACGGCAGGGCCCAGCAGCCTGACGCCGAGCACCACGGTGGGATTCTGCAGCCCTCGAGCCCTCGGCAGCCACGCTGGCACGCTGACGCGCAGGCTGGCAGCACGACACTTGGGCAGCACGACAGGCTGCAGCAGTACAGTGGGGGCCCATGCCATGAAACACCCTGCTCGCCTCCAGGGTGCCCTGGGTTTCTTGGGTTTCGATGGCTTTGCTATGGAAAGCGCGACGTTCCCACATCAGAAATTAATGGACGTCCTGGGATCTCAGGGTTCGGTTTCTTGTGGAAGGTTTCTTGTGGACTGGTCTCCACTGTACAACGTTGAGGTGCACTGAAGGGTTCAGCACTCCGCCGCTGAGCAGCACTTCGGCAGCACTTCGGACTGCAGACCCGGCGACCCGGACATCCGCAGGTGCGTAGCGCGACGGAGCAGCACGACTTTGATCAGCACGACGGGTTGCAGCAGTACGGCTCTGACATGTAGATCGCTGGCAGCACCAATCCCCAGCAGCGCCGAGCAGCCCCAGCAGCGTGAGGACGGATAGGGAAGTCAATCGCGCCCAGCTCAGTAGGTGCTTTGTGGCTCTCGTGAGCCCTGGGTGGGGGTGTGGCTGGGCTGTTTTTTGTTGGTTCCTGCAGGCTTCCCTGCCCTTGGGACAGTACGCCGCCTCGGTATCAAGTTCTACGGAGTCGGGCCCTCGCAGTGAGTCCACCACGACGGAGTGGAGATCCGCGTCGCTGTCCAGCACTACGGAGTCGAGAACTACCTCAAGGCACCCACCACCGGGATCGAGCAGTCGCAACATAGGTGTGGGCAGGACGAGCTTGCAGGATCCTATTTTTGAATTCCAGTGGCCCCTCACTCGCGCGGATACCTGTCCCCAGGAGTGGGATCGCTCTCCGTGTACATCGGCAGCGATGGGCCTGGAGTGGCCTCCGAGCGATCTCACAGCGGTGACCGTTTATTGCCACCCATGTTCTGTACGGTGGCACAAATTGTCCGCCCTGGGGGGGGGGGCTGCAAGCTACAACCAAGGCTCGCGTGCATCAGTGGTCTGTCCTGGGAGCGAGGTCCCGGAGGGTGGGGGGCCAGTTTGCCCATCGCTGCCTCGGCCGCGCGGCCGAGGAGAGAGCAACCCATGCAGATCGTAGCAGCAGCGGCCAAGAGCCCTGGGCTAGAGACTCGCTCGGGAGTGGCTGCTGTGCCGTGCTCGGGTTCCCTGCTCCTCGCCCCTGCTTTCCTCCCGTGTCGGGCACAGCGTCGCATTGCATGTTCTTGTCGTTCGTCTTCTGCGATGCCCGCGCTGTCCCCCGGTCTCGGGGGCGGGGCCACGGGCTTAGGGGCGTCAGGGACGGCTTGCTCTCAGGTCTTCCGTGCCCTGCACCCCCCTCGCGTGCTCTCACCTTCCTGACGTCGTTCGTGCCATTCGCTCTCGTCTTCCTGCTCGCTTCTCCTGCTGGGCTCTCTCCCCCTCCCGCGCCCTTGCCGCATCGGCAACGGAGGCACCAGGTCTTCGCGCATCTGGCGGGGCGGCAGAGCCCTCCCAGCCAGGCTGCTGCAGGGTCTGTTTCAGATTGCGGCCCCTGTCCGCATTGTGAGGGGAATCTGTGCGGGTACCGCCTCTCGCACTGCCCTGGGTGTTTGGCCTACGCACGCGGGTTTCTTTTCTGGGCGGCCGCTGGTTTTGTCGATCTGCACTGGCGTTCCCCTTCTTTCTTCCGCCCCCTCCCTCTTCTGCTAGGGCTTTTTCGCCTGGGGCCTTGGCCGTTATATTAAGCGGCGATGGTTCGTGGCCGCCATTCTTGGTGACTACGCTGCCCACTCTCCTTCCTCCTTTCCCTCGTTATACATCTTCCTCGTTCCGGCTTAGTCTCAATGTAAGGCATTGCGACTTGACTCCCACGGTCATTTGAGACGAGAGGTGTGCGGTGTTGTGCATGACCAGCTTGGATCAGAGATGACAATGTGATGGTATGGTGATGTTGTAAATGATGTTGATGATGATTATGATACTGCTGGTGATGATGACGCTGATGATGCTGCTGCTGTTGATGACGATGATGGCGATGATGATGACGATGACGATGATGATACGGCTGGTGAGGCTGAGATTGATGATGATGACGGAGATGCTGCTGATGATTGATGATGGTGATGACGATGAGGATAGCGATGATGATGAAGATGCCGACGATGACGATGCAGATGATGATGATGATGCTACTGATGATGATGCTAATGATGGTGGTGATGTTTATGATGCTGATGATGATGATGGTGATGATGAAGATGACGATGCCGATGCCCATACCGATGCTGGTGACGATGCCGCTGATGATGATGCTGACAATGAGGATGGTGCTGCTGATGAGGACGATGCATATGATGATGACGATTTTACTGCTGCTGCTGTTGAGAAGGATGATGCTGATGCTGATGGTGATGATGATTCTGATGATGATGATGATGATGATGATGATGATGATGGTGACGATGATGGTGGTGATGATGACGATGCTGATGATGAGACTGATGGTGCTGATGATGCTGATAACCATGATGATGGTGTTGATGATGATGATGATGATGATGATGTGATGATGATGATGATGAAGAGTCTGATGATGATTATCATCATCACTATATTCGGATCTATCTTTATGTTTACTATGAGGATGATGCTGCTGCTTATGATGCTGCTGCTGATGATGATGGTGATGATGACGATTATTATGATGCTGATGCTGAGACTGATTATGATGGTGAGGATGCTGCTGCCGATGATGATGCTGGTGATGATGATGCTGCTGCTGCTGATGATGGCGCGGAGGATGATGAGGAGGAAGAGGAGGACGAAGAGGAGGAGGAACAGGAGGAGGATGATGATGATGCTGCTGATGATGATGATGATGATGATGATGATGATGATGATGATGATGTGGAGGCGGAGGATGATGATGAGGAGGAGCAGGAAGAGCCGGAGGAGCAGGAGGAGCAGGGTGAGCAGGAGGAGCAGGATGAGCAGGAGGAGCAGGAGAATGAATTTGAGGCCTCTTTGGTGTCTTTTGATGCCTCCTGTGGACTTCCTTGTGGCCTCTTGGGGGCCTCTTGGGAGCCTCCTGGGGCTTCTTTGCCTTTTTGAGGGCCGGGGGCTTACAAGATGGCCGTTTGGTCTTCGGAGGCTGTCTTTGAGGCCTCAGCGGGTCCCCTGGAGGCTTTCTCCGGACGTGTTCGGGCCGTTTTGGAGGTCTCTTGGGCCGTCTTGAGCCCCTCTGAGCCATTTCGGAGGCCCCTTGTACCGTCTTGGGGTCGTCTTGGCCCCGTCTCGGGGCCCACTTTGGGGCTTCTAGGGCCGCTTTTGGGTTATCTTGGGGACATCTGGGGCCGTCTTGGGCAGTCGGAAGCCCGAAAGGGCGAGCACCCGAAACTCATTGGAAAACCAGGGGGTAATCAATGGTTTTGGCCTCTTCGGGCCGTCCTGGATGGCCTGTTGGAGCTCTCTTGGGCCGTCTGAGGAGGCTCTTGTTCCTTCTCGAGGCCATCTTGGGCCGTCTTGGAAGCGTATTGGGGCAATCTTGGTCGTTCTTGAGGCCATATTTGATGTCGTGGACGCGTTTTTGGCCGACTTGGAGGCCATCTGAGGCCATCCTGGAATCAAGTGCTCTTGATTTGTGGGGGCAAAGCGTGTATTGAGGACGGGTGGTAAGGACGCAAGGCCCTTGGAGGCCGAAGTTGGGATTTCTTTGGCGGCGGGCGACCAGTGACAACGGCAAAGGACGGGCCGCAGAGGCAAGGACATACGGGCAGCCTAGATGAAGGCGCGCGTCCTTACTAGGAGCGTTGCCTGTGCTGAGACGTTTTTGAAGGGCCACAGGGTGCTCGAACATTTGGCATGCCAAGCACCCCTTTGCATGCAAAAGGGGGTGGCGGATCTAGTGCCCGTCTGCCCATACCACCAGTTCCTGAAGACAAGAGGCCTTTCAAGGAGCCTCTTTGGGGCCTCTGGGAGGTCTCTTTCGGGCCTCAGGGGGGCCTCTTGGGAGTCTCTGTGGGCGTCTTGGGGGTGTCTTGGGGGCCTGCTGGCCGTCTCAGGGGTCCTCGTGGGGTCGTGGGCTCCGCACGGCAGTTCGAGTTTCCCCTCTCGGGCGCCTCTTGGAAGCCCCCCGGGGGGCTTCTCCATCACTTGGCATCGCTAGGACGTGTGCATTTTTTCTTCGGCGAGGACCATCGAGGAGCATCCTTGATCATTTGGCGAAAAAGCCACGCACGAAACCGAACAAAAACACAGGGAATGGACGTCCGAGCGATGGCCAGATCATGCAACGGCCAAAGCTGTTCAATCATCTTGGCCTCATGGGCGGGCCCCAGGGCGGGACCCCAACACGGTGGGACCGTGACCAGACGGCTGGGAATCGCCAGCCACGTTCGAGCACCTCAGCGCTCAGGGTCAAGACGTCAGAGAGCAGATCATATTCGCTTATTGCAAGCGTTGCCCTTTCCGACCATCGCACGCTAAGCTTGAAAGAGCTTGTTGCATGCTGTCGGGGCCAGTCTTCAAATGTCGGCTGGGGGCCAACACGTTGGGTCAGTGGTTTGAAGCACCACTGTGAAGCACGCGCGTTTACGACGGTATTTCAAACCATGTCGAGCAATCTTTGGAGCATTATGGATCATTACGTTGTTCTGTCTTGATGCTTTGATCTTCCATACGCAAGTCAGCCGAAATTCACGGGGGACGTGCGTTGGCACCTTGCTGTCTGTCGCGAGGGATCACATTCAAAGAGCTGGTAACGCTTTGGGTTGGTGTGGCTCAGGCCTCTTTCTCCGCGTAGGATCAGCGCGACAGAAACGTCAAGCGAGCGGGATTGCTCTGAAGCGATATCGCGTCTGGGTTTCATGCAGTCCTCCTTCACCTCGCTTGCCCCTCGCCCTCCTGAGTACCGCTCCCTCCCTTCATGAGCGGCCAATTTGCAGCGTTGTGTGGCTCAAGACTAGCACGCTTGTATCTCCTCTGCTGGTGTTCCGTTGAATTGTTCCCCTGGGGCCCCAGAGGGAGGGCGTTTGGGTGCGGCCAATTCGGGCGGACGTGGGCCCAGGGGAGCTCGGCGATCAGGGGGCTGGCAGGCGTGCCTCCGTCGTGGCTGTCACGCGAGCGCACGGCGACCCTTTCGTGTGCCCAGTGTTTTGTTGGCTCGCCGTGGGACCGCCCACCGAGACCGGGGGCATGCCACCAAATCATCCCGCCTTCCCGACTGCAGCTTGCTCTGCCGCTTGGGCCCGGGCTCAGCTGGCGCCCCCGCCCTCGCCCCCGCGCCGCTCCCCGCTGGCGCTGGGCACCCGCGGGTGCCCAGCGCCAGCCTGGGTGCCGCGGCACGGGGTCGGCGTCGGGGTGCCGCGGCACGGCGTCGGCGTCGGGGTGCCTCGGTGCGGGATACCCCGGGCACGGCGTCGGGGTGCCGCGGCAGCCCGACGCCGTGCCTGCCTGTCCACGACGTGCTCGGCCGGAGCCGCGCGCCCCTCCCCGAGCCGGCCTCTGACGGCCCAAGGAGCCCGGCGGGAGACCCCCCCGCGGGAGGAGGGCCGCATGCTCTGCGGTCGGAATGTGTGTGGCTCGGCGTGTCGCGCCGCGGGTCCTGGCCCGCCACGCCTCGGCGCGGCACGCCATTCGGCGGCGAGCGCGGGGGGGGGGGGGGCGGATAAAACGACGCGAAGATCGGGACAAAATCGGATCGGGATAACTTGAAATCTCTGAGAATCGGCGGGTTTGGAGGATGTATTGGGCGCCGCGGCCGCTCCAGAGCGTTCCAGAACGCTCTGAGAGCGCTCCGGAACGCTCTGGAGCGATTTGTCCCGATCCTAGCCTTGTTTTAGGGGAAGTGAGAAAAAGAGGGCCTGCTCAGAGGGCTCGGAAGGCCCCCCCAGCCTCTGAGCAGTTCTCTGAGCCTCCCCCGAAGACACAAAAGCACAGCTTCCCAGAAGGCGCGAGGGCTTCTGAGGAGTCCCGCCGCCTTCTGGGAAGACCTTCTCCTTCTCATTTCCCCCCTCGCTCGCCGCCTGGCTCTCCACGCCCCAGTCCCTGGGCGTCCACGCCCCGGGCCTTCTCCGAGCCTCCCGCCCCGCGGAGGGGAGCGACGGGCCAGCCGCTTGCATGGCCTGGCGTGTCGCCCGGGCCGCCGCGGCGACGCGCTGAGCAGCAGCTCCCGACCGCATCACGAGCCGCCCGCCGCGGTCTTTCACGGCGAGAGGGCGTGAGGGGCACGCTTGCCTCCTCCCCCGGCTCGCTCGCTCTTCCCGCGCGCCCGTCGGGGCCGCCTACGATCCGATGCGAGGCGATGCGATTCGCGGACGGGGCACGCGATGCCGATTCCACTCGAGCTGGCGCAGCCGGAGCGGGGCGCGGCGAGCCGACGTCCGTTCGATGCGAGCCGTTTCTCTGGCGATCTGAGCCGCTTGCGATCCGAGCAGATTGCGCGGTTCGATCACTGCCCTGGAGGAGGAGGAGGAGGAGGAGGAGGAGGAGGAGGAGGAGGAGGAGGAGGAGGAGAAGAGGAGGAGGAGGAGGAGGAGGAGGAGAGAGAGGAGAAGGAGGGGGAGGAGGAGGAGGAGGAGAGGAGGAGGAGGGGGGAGGGAGGAGGGGGAGGAGGAGGAGGAGGAGGATCTGGCCCAGCTCTTCAGCCTCGTTTCACCGACCCCCGTCCCGTCCCCATCCCTATCCAGACCCCCGCCATCTCAGCTCCCCGGTGGAGAATAGATGGTCCAGGGTCTTGGCCCTCCCCCCTCATGCTGATGCCATCGGCCCCCCCCCCTCCCCCGCGACATGGCCCCCCCCCCCCCCCCCCCCCCTGTGGGTGGTGTGGTGCTGTGGGTGTGGCGTGTGTGGCGTGGTGCTGTGATGCTCTAGGAGAGCTCTCGAGGTCGTCGTCGTCGCCGCCCCCTCCGCCGTCGTCCCCCCCCCCATCCCATCAGGGGGGAGGGGCCCGAGGGGACCCCGAGGCCCATCCCATCTGGCATCGTGCGTGCCCCTCGCAGCCCGGAGGAAGCGGCTTGCACATCCCCATCCAGGGGAAGCCATCGGCCATCCGGGCCACGCCCATGGGGATGGGGGTCGGTTCAGCGAAGCTCAGCTCCGCCAGCGCGGGGCCATGGCGCCTGGGCGGCCCCAGCGGCGGCGGCGCGGCGGCGCCGCCGCCGCCGTCGGGGCCCTCAGCGCGGCCGCGGCTGCCGCGTCCCGCGTGGCCGCCAGCTCCGAGCAGGCGTGGAACCCCGCGGTGGCCTGGCGGCGCGTGCCGCGGCCCTCGGCCCGCGCCCCGGCGGCCGCCGCCAGGTGGCGCCGGCGCGAGCGGCCTCGGGCCGCCGCGGCAGTCACCGTCCGTGCCAGCGCGGGCGACGAAGTGGGCGGGCTGGTGCTCGAAGGTCGAGGGAGAGAGAGCGGCATGAGCATACGCTGTCGGAGCTCCGCGCGGGTCTCTCGGATCTGCGCTGCTCCCCCCTCCCCCAGCGGCGCCTCCGGCGCCGCCCCTGGCGCGCCGTGCGCGCCAGGGCTGATCGGTCCAGCGCCGATCCAAGAAGTCCGCGCGGAGCTCCCAGAGTGTATGTTTCATGCAGTCTGTCGCTTTCCTCGAGAAGAGCGGCTGGGTGCTGGCAGCTCGGGCACCACCTGGCGTGCCCGGCCTGCCCCTGGGGGTTGCGCCCTGGACCTCGGCGGGGAGGGGGCGGTGGCCGTCAAGCTGCTCCGGCTGGAGGACGGCTGGGGCGGCCTGGACAAGCTCGAGCGGGAGGCGTCGGTGCTCGGGCGGCTGGAGCACAGCGGGATACCCCGCTACTACGGCTCAGTGACCCGCGACAGGCCCGACGGGCGAGACTTTGGGCTCGTGTCCAGCCTGGTGCGCGGGAGGACGTTGGAGGCCCTCGTCGCCGAGGGCGGCTGGCGAGCTGAGGTCGCGGACGTGCGAGGCCTGGCGGTGTCGCTCCTGGAGACCAGCGCCTACCTCGCGGCATGCGTGCCCCCAGTAGTGCACCGGGACATCAAGCCAGCCAACGTCGTGATGGAGAGGCGCGACGGGGCTTGGCGGACCTTCCTGGTGGACTTTGGTGCTGCGGTGCTGGGCAGCGGGCGTCGAGAGACGGCCGTGGGCACCTTCGGGTTCATGGCCCCGGAGACCTTTGGCCAGGTCTTCACGCCCAAGTCGGACCTCTACGCCATAGGCGCCACCCTGCTCTTCGCCGTGACGGGCCTCGCGCCCGGCGCCTTCCCGCAGGAGCGCCTGCGGATCCAGTTCCGAGACGCCCTCGCGGGCACGCCCTGGGAGCGCGAGGAGCCGTGGCTGCAGGAGCTGCTCGACCGCCTCCTCGCACCCGCCCCGGAGGACCGCTTCGCCTCTGCGGCCGAGGCGCTGCGCTTCCTGCGCACGGGCCGCGAGGCAACGGCAGCGCCGCCCGGCGCAGATCGCAGGGAGGCGGCAGGGGCGCTGCCAGCAGAAGCCGCGGCACGCGAGAGTGGCCCTCTTCGCCTCGGGATGCGTCCCAGCACAGGTGCCTCGAGGAGCGCTCCGGAAGCTGCGCCTCGCCGAGAGCGTTCCTCGCAGGTCCGATCGCCGACAACCAGGGGAGGGAGAAGAGCGGTCCGTCGCCAGAGCGACCTTCGGTGTGCGGCGGTCGGGGGGAGGTGGGCCTGGCCCACGCGCGCAGGCCGCTGCTGTCGCATCGCACGCCACGTTCGGCAGGCCGCGAGCCAGGAGGCTTCCCCTGCCCAGGCCCTGAGATCCGACGTCCCGAAAAAAAAGCATCGTGAGAAATCACGACCGGAGCCCTCGGTCCCATTTTTCGGCGCCATGTTTCGAGCCGGATCGATCAGTGAGGGTCCCGGGAAGCCGTGCGAGAGCGCCGGTGGCGAAGCAGTTCTCTTCCGCGCCAGGATCTCAGTGAGGGGGGCCGCTCTGGCGTGCCAGCCGCGCAGACGAGCCGCTGGAGGAGCTGCGGGTCGTAGACCTGCGGGAGCGGCTCCGGGCCGCCGGCCTGCCAGTGTCGGGCAACAAGGCGGCGCTAGTCGTGGTGGGCAAACTTTCCACCACCGCCACCATATGTAGAACAGGGGAGAAGGGAGGATGAGGAGGTCCTCCTCCTCCTCCTCCTCCTCCTCCTCCTCCTCCTCCTCCTCCTCCTCCTCCTCCTCCTCCTCCTCCTCCTCCTATGGTAGTGGTGGTGGAGACTGGGCCCATCAGGTCGAGCGCTACCTGCGGGCGTCGGACGGGCTGCCGCCACCGCGCGGCTCCGCGCTGCGCGCCGTGCGCCGCGGGCTGGAGCTCCGGGTGCTGCTGCCCCCGCCCACGCTGGGCGCCTCGCTGCCCACCGGTGTGTTCGCCGTGGCGTGGACGGCTTTCACGGCGGCGCGCAGAGGGGGGTAGGGGGGGGGGGGGAAGGCTTCTGCTTGTCAGAAGGCCCCGGCCTTCTAAGAAGTAGGTGTGTTTCCAAGAAGCCTTCCCCCCTCCCCCTAACCCCCTCTGCGCGTGGCCGACCTTCACGGCCTTCTGGACCGGGAGCGTCCTGGCCGCCGGGGCCCCCGTCATGGCGCTGTTCAGCCTGCCCTTCTGGGGCGTGGGCGGCTCGATGCTGAGGGACACCTTGCGGCCGCTCCTTCGCGGCGCCCTGCAGCTCAGCATCGGCCGCGACTCGTGGCGCCTCGAGCGCGACGGCCAGGGCGGGGAGCCCATCGCGGAGGGGCGCACGGCGGACCTGCACTGCCGCCTGGAGACGTCCGCGGTCGTCAACGGCAGGGAGGTGCGCTGCCTTCTGCTGCAGGAGGGCCTGCTCGAGCAGCGCTGCGGCGAGGGCCTCCAGCCCGTGGAGCACGAGTGGCTGGTCGAGGTAATCTCGGAGCACCTGCGGCGGTGCCGTGCGGAGGCCGGGTGAGAGGTGTGGACGACCGGTTACGGTCGGTGCGGCCCAGCAGAGCCACCAGACCAAAGGAAGCCTTCTTGGGCGGGGCTGGGACGAGGATACACCGTCCCAGAGCGTTCCAGAACCCTCTCGGAGCGTCCCGCAGCGCTCCAGCACGGCCGCGGCGCCCGATGCATCCTCCAGAACCGCCGTATCTCAGAGATTCCCCAGCTGCCCCGTTCCGACGGTATCCTGGTCTTGGCCTCGTCTTACCTCCGGACATCGCTCGGGGACCCGTCGCCTCTCAAGGCTGGAGCGATGCACAGACCACGGCACGGCAGTGCCCACGAACTGTGATGGCCCGCACGGACCCAGGAGCACATGTGACGTCAGGAGAGAAAATCCGGCACAGACAAACACATGCCGATTTCCAGAAACTCTGGGAGGTGGAGGGGAAGGCGGATATCCAGAGCATGTGGAACAATAGGTAGAGTCCTGGAATTTGTGCCCACTTCTTTGTGCCCCCCAGAGCCACTGTACAGTGCTCCGCGCCAGCAAGAACTCTCGCCCTGCCCTCCTCGAGCTCGCTTCGTGGCCTCCCGCCCTTCTCCTGCTGCCTCCCGATCTCCTCCAGCCAGCCGCTCTCGAGCTCGCCTGTGTGCGTCGGCCCCGCAAGGGCGACGCGCGCGCCGAGAAATCTCACAGGATAGGCTCCGCAGCGGGGGCTTGCGATGTGATGCAGGCTTTCTGCACGACGCGGTCGTGTCGGATGTGCACCTCCAACCTCAGCGCGCAGTACTCGAGCGTCCTTCAGCGTCCCATGGCTCCCGCCCCCTCCCGCCTCCTCCTGCTTCTCCTCTCGCGCTGCTCTCCCCGAGCTCGCTCCCCACCACCGCTCGCTCGCCCGAGCCCGCCCCTCGAGGAGACGTGGGAGCCTGGCTGGTGGCTCGACGACGTCAGCCTGTTTAAGGACGGGGGGGGGGCCCTCCTCCTCCTCCTCCTCCTCCTCCTCCTCCTCCTCCTCCTCCCTCCTCCCTCCTCCCTCCTCCTCTCTCCCCTCCTTCCTCCCTCTCCCTCCCCTCCCTCCTCCCTCCTCCCTCCCCCTCTTCCTCCTCCTCCTCCTCCTCCTCCTCCTCCTCCTCCTCCTCCTCCTCCTCCTCCTCCTCCTCCTCCTCCCGCGGAAAGACCCACGGGCGCCAGAGTTGACCCCCTCCCCCTTCGCCAAGGGGACCCGTGGGGACGCAGGGGGGTCTTTGAATTAAACAGCATGAATTACACCTAGGGCGGTGACTAAAAAGCCGACACAACATCAGAGGAGGAGGAGGAGGAGGAGGAGGAGGAGGAGGAGGAGGAGGAGGAGGAGGAGGGAAAGGGGTGAGGCGCAAGGCACGCGCGGCAGCAGGGGCGGCCAGGCAGGGGCGGGGAGAGGAAAGGAGAGGTGCGGCCAAGGGGGGGGGTCGGGTCGGTGGTGGTGGTGGTCGTGGTCGCGGCGTTGTCGTGCAGTTGCTGGTCGTGGTCGTGGTGCCAGCTGGCGGTGTCCGCGGTGGTTGTCGTGCCGGCGCTGGTCGTGGTCGTGGTGCTGGCGGTCGTGGCGGTTGTCGTGATTAGGGTCGTCGTGGTGCTGGTGGTGGCGGCGGTGGTTGTCGTGCTGGTGGCGGTTGTGGTCGCGGCGCTGGTGGCGGTCGTGGTGGTTGCCGCGCCGGCGGTGGTTCAGCTGGCGGTGGCCGTGCCAAGGGGTCGCTGGCCTAGCGCCCGAGCGCGCTCAGCAGCATCTCAGCATTACCCCTTTGGAGGGTTCTGCTGATCTGCCGCCAGAGGCCGCCCAGCAGCTCGGAGCGGTCGCCGTCGCCGAGGCCGACGCCGTAGCTGCGGACGAAGCTGGCTGCTTCGTCGCTGGGCCGGCCCCCCGTCTCGAAGACTAGGGGGACCAGCTCGCCCCCGTGAGGGGGGTACCGCTCCCGCTTCTGGTCCACCGCCTGGGCGGCCGCCAAACCATCCTTGTCGGCCCGGGCACCCCTGCGTGGAGCGTAGGTTGAGTGTACGCAGGTGATGCTCCAGTCGACGTAGACGTGGCGTCCGGTGGCTGGGTCGTTGGTGGAGAGGTCCAGAACCGCTTGCTGGAGCACTCCCGTGCGGGGGTGTCGGCGATCCCAGGCGGGAGCGGATTGCTCCGTGGGCGCGGCGAAGCCGGTGAGCTCGGCGTGCTTCGCAGAGTGCCAGTCGCGGCAGCTGTTATGGCGTTTGTTGCGGGACTCACCCACCTCGCACTTGACTGCGTGCCAGCCGTGCGGGTCCAGGAGCTCGTTGCAGAGGCTGCCGTCCTGGCGGCGGTGCTGGCAGCGTGAGCCAGGCGGGCAGACCGGGATGCAGAGGCGACGCTTCAGGTTGCCGCAGAAATGCGGGTCGGGCTGGCGGGGGTCGTCTGGCTGGCGCGGGAGGAGCCAGCTGCCTGCGCCCGTGCCTCTGTTCTCCCGCAAGCGTAGGCGGCGGCCTCCTCCTCCTCCTCCTCCTCCTCCTCCTCCTCCTCCTCCTCCTCCTCGGTCGCCTGCGGCCCCGGAGGAAACCGTGCAGGCAGCGTCGGTTCACCGTCTGTTCACCGTCTGCCCCTCCTCTTGCCGACGTTGCGGAGCCCGGCTGGCGGCTCGACGACGTCAGCTTGCCCAAGGACGTGGTCCTCCTCATGCCTCGTCCCACAGGGTTCGACGACTCGTCTCCAGTCGGCCTGCGGGGATACAGTCGCGCACCCATATGGGCCGAGGCAATCTCAGGTACGTCTGTGAACGAGTGTGGACAGCACGTGGAAGATCGGGCTCGAGCCTAGGGTTAAGTCGGGCCTGTCACTCTTCAGGAGGAATATTTACAAACAGTTAAACATAGTAGGGGGACGATTATATATACATATATATATATGTATTTGTATATATATATATCATTATTGAGCATTTTGGGGGTGTTCCTTTAGTGTTGGAAATGTTTCCCCACAAATCCTCCTGTAGGGGGACAGGCCCGACCTAAGCCTAGGGGCAGTAGACGCCCTTCAAGCAAGCGCTCTCAGTGAAGCTGCCGCTCTTGGCCGCCGACCCAAAGGCGCCAGCGTGTTCGAACGGCATCGCCCACACACACACACACACACACGTATACGACCCCAGGGGCGCCGCGTGCGCTCAGACATCGTACAGTCTTATAGAATATCGGTGGCGGGCGCTCTGCAGCCACACTGCCAGGGCACTGGTAAACTGTACGATGTTTGTACTACATGCTCGGTTCGGTTTGTAATGGTACACATGACTCATTTCTAAGTCATCGTTTTTTGAATTTATGGGAGGCCAAGATCCGTTCATTTCTACTTGTTAATTAGAACGATTAGAAATGAACGACGTGTACATCTCCTTTTGCGTCCCATTTACGGTATGTTCATGCGGTGTTGGCGCGCGGGCGACTCTGCGCATGAGACGACGACGCGGAGGCACCGAGGGACATGGCAACGCCAGATGGCCCGACGGAACTCAGCCTTGAACGACCGGGGTCGCGATCGGTTCCGGGTTGAGAGACCGACGAGGTGTCAAAAACCTCTGCGCGTGCCGACGCCGCACGAGCCTGGCTCCAGACAGGGCCTCGCCTCCGAGGATCGAAGGAGTTGCCGTCTCTTTCTCGGCAGAGGGCGGCGCAAGGCGGGCGGAAGTATAACGAGGCCGCCTCCGCCTGCGGAAGCCAGCGGCCTCCCAGGAGATGGCAAGGTTGTCGTGTTCAGGGTGTCCCGAACAGATGGCCAGGGGGGGGCAGCTCGTTATCAAGCAAAGGAGTCCCGAGGAAAAGCGCCCTGAGTATTTCTCGGGCCTGACGAAAGGGGGGGATGGGGAAAGGGGGGGATTACGGAATCTGCTGAATGCAGCTGGTGTCGGCCCCGCCGCCGGGCCCATTGCTCGATACATGGGCGCCTCCCGGCGCCGGGAGGCGCCGGGAAAATCAGCTACGTGAGCTGATTCTCAACCCCCTCCGTTGCTATTCCCCCCTTTCGCCCGGCCTGAGTAGTTGTTCAGTGTTTTGGCTGCACGGTGTCCTCCATGGGTCCTGGGGCCGCCAGGCAGCGACCCGGTGCGATAAGTTGGTCTTGGGTGCCTCGAGGCCCGCTCCCCGCACGCCAGATCTGGCCAGCGAGACACGAGGCATCCGCTCGGCAAGCCCCGCAGAGACGCCGGAGGGAGGGAGGGAGGGAGGGAGGGAGGGGAAAATGATGATGATGCTGATGATGATGCTGCTGGTGATGATAATGATGATGCTGATGATGGCGATGTTGATAATGATGATGAAGATTCTGATGATGATGATGATGATGATGATGATGATGATGATGATGATGATGATGATGAGGATGATGATGATGATGATGATGATGATGACAATGATGATTCTGATGATGCTGATGACGATTCTGATGATGATGCTGCTGATGACGATGATAATGGTGATGGATGATGATGATCATGGTGATGATGCTGCTGGTGATGATGACGATGATGATGATGATGCTGCTGATGATGACGCTGATGATGATGTTGATGCTGATGCTGATGATGCTGATGTTGCTGCTCATGATGATGATTTCGATGCTGATGCTGATGATGATGCTGATGTAATTGATGATGCTGATGCTGCTGATGATGAAGGTGATGATGATGGTGATGCTGATGCGGATGATGAGGATTATCATGCTGATGACGATTATCTTGCTGCTGCTGATGACGATGCTGGTAATGGTTGTGCTCATGCTGGTGACGATTCTGCTGCTGCGGCTGCTGCTCATCGTGATGATGCTGCTGCAAATGATAATTGTGATGAGGCTGATACTGATGTTGATTGGTATGGTGGTGGTGGTGAGGTTGATAACGATGATGCTCATGTTGGGCATGAAGGCAACTTGCACTGGCATGGAGACTCTAAACACCGAGGCTACATAATTAGAACCATGGTTGGCACGGCACGCAAGAACAACTTCGTCGCACTGTGAAAACCAGGCACGGCACGGCACGGAAACGCACGGAATTTTTCTTGCATTCTGAGAACCAGGCACGGCACGGCAATTTTTCCGCACTCACAGCACGGCAGACCAAGCGCGGCACGTCACGGCGCGGCACGCGGGCACAGCTTGCGGGCAAGGCACGGCACGGCACCGCACCTGCATCGCATGTCCGACGCCGGCACAGAGCGGCACGTGGGCGCAACGGCACGGCACGGCACGGCACTTTATCTTATCGCCCTCTCGTTCTCGAGCGCGGCGCGGCACGGCACGCGGGCACGGCACGGTACACGGCACGGCACATTCTTCGCCTTCCCGAAACCAGGCACGACTTCGCACGGCATGGCAAGCGGGCAAAAAGAGCGCCATGTCTTCGCTCTTCTTGAAGCCAAGGGGGCGGCGCGGCATTCAGCAGGGCACGTGGGGGTATTGGACGACACGACACGATACACGCGGGCACGGCGCGTCAATTTTTCCCGCCCTCTCGAGACCAAGCAGGGCACGGCTAGGCAAACGAAGAATGACGTAAGCATGAGAACTCGGAGGTCCGCCAGGACTTCTCGGATCCGCGCTGGGCCCCCTGGCGGCGCCTCCGTCGCCGCCCCTGGCGCGAGGGGGGTCCAGCCTCCGATCCGAGACGTCTGCGCGGACCTCCGAGTTTTTTGATGTTCATGCCATTCCTTCGTTCCCCTCACGGCACGGCACCTGTCTCGCCCTCCCGCAACCGAGCACGGCCCGGCCCCGCACGGGGCGGCACGGCACATTTTTCGCGCTCCCACACAGAAGTTGTCGTACCGGGAACAAGATAACATGCATCTGATACTGATAGTGGTCATTCTGGTCCGGGGATGGCAGCGATTACGCTGGTTGTGATGTTGAAGGTGGTGATGCGGCCGATGATGTGATACTGATCATGGTAATGGTTGATCGAGATTGTACGGGTGAAGATGAGGGGGATGCATGATGAATGTGGCAGAGGTGGAGGAGGAGGAGCAGCAGCAGCAGTGGAGGTGGGGGGGAAGATGCATGACGAAGCAAGAGGAGCTAGGATGATGCACGAGGATGCTGGCAGAGGAGGATGACGAGTAGGATTGGTTTTACTTCGGACGCAAATCGGTAGGGGAACCAGTTCTTGTTGAGGCATCGCTGAGTGTGCATGGTCCCGAGGACGCCGTCCGCATGATGACGGTCGTCAGCTTGACCGACAGCGAGCTTCTCGTCGTGACTCGAGAGGCGCGGCGAATGGGCTTTCGAGTTCGGGGATGGGGGAGGCTCGAGGATCGAATTTGTGGGACGCTCGATTTTTCTTGGGCCTCTGGTGACATCCCGGGGAGCTCTAGAGACCTCATGGGGCCGCCTCTGTCTGGGGAAGGTAGAGTTGGTCAGCGCGAGACGCGTCGTTCCACGTTGCCTGGCCTCGCTTGCCGAGGAGGGCATGCGCCGACATTTTCGCGGCAGCGGAGGCCAGCGGGCATGACACGGAGACAGCCCCGCCATCAAATTTAAGTGTTGCCTCCCAGATACGCGTATGTGGCACATGTTCCAGTGAGAACAGCGACGACTATAGATATGGAGGCGCCACGAGTACAGCTAAAGTCCATAGTAAGGATGCGCTCCTCATCAAGGCTACCCTTGCATCCGTGCTTCTTTGGCCCGTCCTGAGCCAGTCGTGCCGTCCAGGGAGCTCTAAAGGGTGGATGGTACTTCCAAGGGTCTTGCACCCTTGCCGCGCATTCTTACTACGTTTTCTGACAGTAGTGTAGCATGGCTGCGCTCCCTCGCTGCGCCATGCACGGGCAGTCCACGGCTCTCCCTGCGGCCGCTTTCTGCCTCTCTTTCCCGCTCCTTGCCTCTGCCTCTGCGGTGGGGAACTTTGGCTCGGCGTGTCGCCCCGCAGGCGCTGGCCCACCACACTTCGGCGCGTCACGCTGCCCACGTCCCGGTCCCTGAGCGTCCACGTGCCGAGCGCCTTCCCGACCTCCCGCCCCAATGAGCGGAGCGACACGCCATCCCCTTGCAGGGCATCGGGTGTCGCCGGGGCCGCCGCGGCGACACGCCAGGCAACGGCTCCCGACTCCTGACCGTATCCTGTGCAGGTGACTGGCCTCCGCCTCCAACGTCTCTTCGCTCGCTCGCCCTGCCCGAGCCCGCTGCCCGCTCTCTGGCTGTCTGCCTCCCTCTCGTCAACCTGCGTGGCGGATTCCAGAACGCCTGAACCCAAGAGGTGGTCCTCTCACTCTTGGGAGGTCGACGTTTGCTTCCGCCAGCCTTCCGCCGGCCTTCCGCCAGCTCCCGCCGGCGGAGCCGCCCTCGCCTTACTTCCGCTGTCTTCCGCCGAGCTTCCGCGGCCTTCCGCCCAGGAAGAGATGACAACTCCCTCGACCCTCGACGGCGAGGTCCTTGCTGGAACGCTCCACGTGTGTGTGTGTGTGTGTGTGTGTGTGTGTGCCACAGGCGCCGGGCTGGTGCCGGGGGCGGTCGGGAGCAGGGCCAAGCCGAGGAGCATCGTGCCAACCGGGGCGCGGGAGCCGAAAAGTGCCCCCGCACCTAGGGTACAGCGCCAGGGCCGGGGATGGAGCCGAGCCGCGGAAAGTCCCAGAGGCGAGCCCGCGGCACGGGGGCCAGGGGCAGCCGGAGGCAGCAAGGACAAGGTCAGCAGAGGCCAGGCAGGCCTTCCAGCGTAGGCGCTTGTGTGAGTGCACATCTGTTCTGCTCTGTCCTGTTGCCGCCCTCCTGTCCCATCTCTGCTGCGGATGCTTCTGCCCTGTCTTGTCCGACTTCTCCGGCCCTCCACGTTTTATGTATCATGTGCCATCCTTCTGGTATTGCTAGAGGGATCCCTGGCCCAACGTGTCCCCAGCTTTCTGCCCCATGCTGGAGCCCCTGGGGCCCTCTGGGCCTCGTGAGAGGCGCTCTGTAGGCCGTGGGGGCTTATTTAGAAATCCAGGGGACACCTGAGGCCACGCGGACATCTTTGCAATCGCAACACCCGAGCCATGAGAGGATGCCGCGCCTCCTGTTCCTATCCCTGCTACTTCCCGTTGTTTGACCATCGTCTGGTCTTCTTGCGCCCGCGGACCAACAACAAAAGCTCCAGTGCGCGCCAGGAGGAACGAGGAGGAGGGGAAGGAGGATGATGAGGAGGAGGAGGAGGAGGAGGAGGAGGAGGGGGGAAGAAGGATGAGGGGAAGAAGAGGAGGAGGGAGGAGCGAGGAAGGATGATGATGATGATGATGATGATGATGATGATGATGATGATGATGATGATGATGATGGTGGTGGTGGTGGTGGTGGTGGTGGTGGTGGTGGTGATGGTGGTGGTGGTGGTGGTGATGATGCTGCTGCTGATGATGATGATGACGATGATGATGATGCTGATGATGATGATGATGATGAGGAGGAGGAGGAGAAGGAGGTGGAGGAGAGCTGAGGTACAGGAGGGCTCTTCCTCCTGCCGCGGCAGGCAATGCTCAAGCTGGTGGAGGTCTTCCCCGAGGTCGCGCGCTACTTCGAGGACGTGAAGGCGGCGGTGATCGCGGATGGGCTTCAGGACGCCCGCCGTCATTGCCTCTCCTTTCTTTCTTCTTCCCTCTCCTCCTCCTCCTCCTCCTTCTCCTCCTTCTCTTCTCCCTTGGCTCTGCGCGTGTCTGTTCCACACGCTGGATGAGGAAGAACACGGTTTTCAAGTGCAGCCGTTTTCTTCTGTGCGAGCGTGTCTCCCTGGCCTCATCGCGAGGCATCTGCACCTCTTCGGTGTGAGAGGCGGCAGCCGCGCAGTGGCGCCAGCTTTGGCAGCGTGCGGCTCCGCTCCCATCTGAGCGACTCCCAAAACGGGGTCGTCTGCGCCGACGTCGGCGCGTAAGCTGCGCGCGTAAGGTCGCGCGTAAGCGCCCTCGTCTCCAATGTGGCGTGCCGTGCTGGCTGCCCGCGTAAGCTGCGGCGTAAGGTCGCCGTGTCATCTCGCATAAGACCCGGTTTTGATCGGCGCTCATCTTCGGTCTTCCAGAAAAAAAAGAAGGACGCTCGCCACCAGCATGGGGCGCCAGCAGATGTGCCAGGGGCGGGTATCAGGGGTAGCGTTACATAGGAGTGGATAAGGCTCAGGGTGGGACGACGCTTGGAGCTCCGAGGTTCGAGGGCTGTCGGGCGTTTTCGAGGGCCCTCGGCGGTTCAGCCTAGGGGATCCAGGATCGCTGGAGACCCGAGTCATGGCCCAAACATCCTGGCCCATTGATCATTGATCGCCGATAGGGGCTCGATATCCCCCCCCCGCCCAGGAACGTGCGTATTCGCTAACGGCGGCTTATCGCTAATCTATCGGCGGTGTATCGCTAACGGCAATGCTTCCACTCTGAGCTGGTCCCCCCTAACGGTGCCCCTGAGGGGAGGAGGGAGGAGGCTGAGAATCTAGGCCTCTCAATTGGGGCCTGAGTCGATGGGGTCCAAGGATCGCGCCGACGTCGCCGATGCATCAGCGATGCGGCACGACCTGGGACTCCTCTGATAAATGTATAACAAATCATCTGTCGCGCAGGGTCGCCCAGGGGGCGTCATTCGCTGGGAGAAAGAGAATTCGATATTACCCAGCACGGCGAACAATAATGGGAAACTAATTGGCCGGCAGCGTCGCGGACGCCGACGCCTGCGACGCGCGCGCATATTGAATACACACATATGCGTGTGTATATATATATATATATACACATTCAAGCGCACGGTGCAATCCTCTTACAAACACGACGGGTTGAAGCAGGGGATGATGAGCGCAAATAATATGTCGATCTATATTGCGCACTTGTTGCGCACGTCCTCATAATTCAATTGTCGCGCTTCTTCTTCTCCATCCCGATGTCGCCAGTACATCGGCGATGCATCTGCGATACGGTGCGATCTTCTCGCCGCGTGTATTCTGGCAAATTTGGAGGGCATCCCAGGCAGAGGCAGGAGCCAGCAGGAGGAGGAGGAGGAGGAAGAGGAGGAGAGTTTGCAACATCGTAGGGGGCGGAGGAGGATGGTCGGTGACATCGCAGGGAGCGGTCGCAGGAAGATGGGGAGGGACGAGGGACGAAGGAGGGGCTAGAAACAGGTTGTGTTGGTTGTTTGGCACGGTGAGGGTGTAGAGTTCTTGCTTATGGAGTGCCAGGGGGAAGGGTGCATGAGGAGGGGCCTGAGGAGGGGCCAGGTCACACCTGCGGAACTCGTCAGTTGCGGGCGTGGTGCCTCATTCCGTGCATTGTGCTTTAAAATCCTTGCGCTGGGGAATCGTGACAGCGTGAGTCTCAAATCACGTCCACTCATCGGGGGGCCAAGAGGCTTCAAAAGGCCCCTGGGGCCATGTCTGCCGCTGTTCATCGGGGTGGCGGTGTGTCAAGGCAAATCATGTTCCTGTAAATCGTGATTTGCGTGCGGCTGCTCGGTCAGGTATCACACGCCAAAATGTGCATGTGCATTTACCCAGGATGAAATTGGCACGTAGATCTGTATGTGCAATGAGACAGGACCGCTACGATATGGCAGCGAGCAGCCCAGGATGGACTATCGGGACGCTGCGACATGTATGCGGTATGTTTCCCGTCGGCTGTCAGGGAGCGGTTATCTGATATCTGACAGCTAGTCAGAGCCCCAAGGGTGCGGACGCACGCCGGGCTTGCTGTGCTGCAGTGGTGCGATATTGGGGAGTGGCGATGAGGTGGGCATGTGCGAGGTTTCCGTGCCTCTCCTCGTCCCGCTCCTCTGGATTTTTCGCCTGCTGCTGCTGGACCTCCCGGTCCTCTGGTGCTGCTGATCCTCCTGCCGCTCCGCCTGCTCCTTTGGCTGCCTCTCCTCCTCCACCCGCGATCCTGGGGGCATGCCCTTGTTCTCGCAACGCGAGCCCGAAACGGTGTGGGCGACCCTGAGATCCTGGCGTTGCCTTTTTTTCACAACGGGCGTTTTCGCCCGCTTTCGGGCCCCAGGATCCTCACATATCGATCTGGCTCGACAGATGACGCTGAAAGATGGGGTCTGGGGCCACGGTCGTGGTTTCTCACGATGTTTCAATGTTTCCGCGACGTCGGATCTCAGGGGGGGACAAACAGCAAGGCCCAATTTCCTCCTGCTCCTATTCTGCTCCTGCTCCTGCTTCGCGAGCTCGACGTGGCCCTCCGTAGCCACTTTGGTTCAAGCTGTCTTGGCGGGGTGTTTTCAACCCAGGCGATCTCCTTTCAGCGCGCTGCCCCCCCCCCGCGTTCGGCGACATGGCCCGCTCCGCGTCCCTGCTGATCGCCTGCGCCGTCGCAGCCATCACCGCTCTGTCGGTGGGCTCCGTCGTGCTGTCCTTCGTCGGCACCTCTCCCCCAGCCTCGGCGGGCCTCCGGACCAGGCAGCGCTCTCCAGCCGTGGAGATGCACTTCTTCAACTTCGAGCCGGTGACGACCACGCCCCCGCCGCCGCCCGCTGGCGCTTTCGGCCTGGACGCCGCGAATAGCGGCACGTACATCGTCGTCATGACCATCCTCTTCTTCGGCTCGGTGCTCGCGAACGGCAACGGCTTCTTCGGACCGTGGCGAGCCAAGGGGACCAGCGAGCGGACCGACGGAGCAGCCAGCGGGCTGGGGTGGCTCCTCGACGGCGCCACGTTTTCCCGTGCTGCCTGCGCCCGCTTCCGGGCGCCGTTTCTGCAGCCGGCACGTCTGGGTTGCTTTCGGTGCGATTGTAGCTGAACCCGACGTAGTCAGGAAAGACGAGAATGAAAGGAGCGCACAGGGCATCAGAAGGCCGGAAGGCAATAGAGGTTGTTTTTGTTAGTCTGGCGATCAGCCGGGTTATCGAGCTCGCCCCCCCCCGCCCCGAGATAACCTCGCCCTGTCGGTTGAGCAGGTCTGCAGGGGGTCGGGGGGCCCGGGGGGCACATGCGCCGCGCCCGCGCATCCCAGTGCTGGCGATCCAGACATCTCCCCAGGCATCCCCAGACGGCGCCCGAATCGTCGCAGCACGAACAACAGCATCGCCGAAGCATCGTCAGCAGCTGTAGGGGCCGCAGCACGGAGTGCGCGCGGGCAAATGCCCACAGCGTGTGGAGGTTAGGTTATCGGCTGGCCCTTCCCCCCCAGGCAACCCGGGTGATGGCCGATCCAGAAGACAGCCTCACACCGAATAGAGAAGGCAATGGCCAAGCAAGGAGCATGAGTGGTACAGTTTGCACGCCCATCCACATATCGATCATTTCTCGAATGCCCCTCTCTCTCTTCTTTCATTCGTCTTTCTATCATTGTCTCGCTGAGCCATCGCCATGTTTCTTCTTCTCCTCTGTTCTGACTTATCAATGTATGGTTCCGTTTTGCCTCCTCATGGTTCGCATGCGCTTTCTTTCTTCTTGCAAGCAGGATGCTGGCCTGTGCTGCATGAGCTGCGGACATCCTGGCCACTCGGCGCTCATGTGCCCAGTGTGAGAGACGCGCGCACATGAACTGGTGTTCCACTATTTCCCATCCCCCTCGTCCGCATTCTCGCCAGCATCGCCCTCTTGTGCACGCTCCGCCTCCTCGTGCTCTCGGGAAGCCCGTGCCAGGGCTCTCTCCTCCACCCTCCCCCTCCGCCGTCCCTCACTCCGCTGTTCCCTCCGGCAGCATCTCTCCTTTCTCAGCTCTCCTCCCCCATCCCTTCCCCCCCCGGCCCCCTCCCCCCCTCTCGTCCTCGTCCCTCGTCACTCGCCCCTCCTCTCTCTTTCCTCCTCCCTTTGCCGCCCTCCCTTCGCCGCCCTCCTCCTTTTTCTCTCCCTTCTCCCCCGCCCTCCTCCCTGCTCCCGCTCCTCCCTTGTCAGTTGTTGTTTCAGATGCATGTCTCAAGTAGGGAATCGACTACAGAATTGATCTACCCCAAAATTGATTTGTTCGTCGAACTAACGAATTAAACGTATAATATTCGTATACCAGCGGAAATTATGCGTATTTGGTTGTACGTTCGACGAGAAATCTGTCACGCTCCCCTACTCAACCGTCTGCGCCAGTCCCAATGAGAAGCGCCGAATGAATTCTCGTCGTCCACGGTTCCACCGCATCTGTACACGTTGCCCAGTCCAGCGCAAGCAATCGCCCTTCTTGGCATGATGTCTGTATTCTTGTGGGCGGACCACTTCGTTCACTTACAAGCCGTAACATACTAATGCAAGTTGTTTTCAGCTGTTCTTTCGGGTCCGATCTCACGTGCCTGTTCGATATACCAGCCAAAGCAAGATCTAGCGCCGTGCGCAGCATTGCTTATGCCATGTGCGTGGTGCGTGGCATCGTGTGGCGTTGTGCCACGTGCCGTGCAGCCACAATAATGGAATCACCGTCAGCACAACGGCGCAAGCATACATCTCCGCCGGATTCGGTAAACTTGGCGACACCGCTGGTCAGCATTGCACAACGTTCGCAGTTCTGGCCCATCTGGAACGACACACTACCAAATGAACTGACCTGTCACTGGGCCACTTGAGCTTGCAGACCAGTCGCCGCAACCACGAAGTGAGGAGCAGTTCCAATACGAACAGGATGATGATGATGCTGATGATGATGCTGATGATGATTATGCTGATAATGATGCTGGTACTGATGCTGCTGATAGTGCAGATGCTGATGCTGATGCTGATGAGGATGGTAATGATGATGATGCTGATGATGGTATTTGCGACGACGCAGTCGACGGTGGCGACGATGCGATGATGATGATGATGATGATGATGATGATGATGATGATGATGATGATGATGATGATGATGATGATGATGATGCTGATGCTGCTGATGATGATGATGATGGTGATGACCATGATGATGCTGATGTTGATGATGACGCTGATGATGATGGCGATGATCGCGATAATGGCGCTGATTTGGATGATGAAGAAGAAGATGATGATGGTGATGACGGTGATGACGGTGATGGTGATGATTGCGATGATGCTGATGCTGATGCTGATTATGCTGATGCTGATGCTGCTGATGCTGATGATGGTGGTGGTGGTGGTGATGATGCTGCTGAAAATGATGACGATGACGATGGCGGTTGTGATGTTGTTTCCGATGAAGAAGACAATGATGATGATTATGCTGCTGATGATGATGCTGATGTTGCTGCTGATGATGATGGTGCTGCTGCTGATGATGATGATGATGATGAAGATGATGGTGGTGGTGGTGGTAGTGATGCTGAGGGTTGTGGTTGTGGTGGTGTTGCTGATGAGCAAGATGAGGAGGAATATGTTTCGAACATGATGTTGGAAGAGGAGGGGGGGGACGGAAGGGAGAAGCAACGTTAGGAGAGAGGAGGCTGAACGTGGGGAGGGGGGTAAGGAGAGGGAGTGTGGAGGGAGGAGGGAGTAGGACAGATAGCATGGAGGATGAAAGGAAGGGTGGAGGATCACCTCGGGTGTATGATTCGTCCACGAGTGGGTCGCCATTGCCGGAACAACCCGTAGTGGGGTGTGTCTCGGTGAGTGGGGGACATCCGACACTTGGCCTAGAGTGGGGGGGGGTATAGCTACGGCGTCGAGATGCCCAGTGCGGAGTAACTGCTTGTGCTCCTCCACCGACGGACCGTATCCGCTATCTATCCCCCCATTCTCACTCCAATTTTTTTGGCGATTCAAGCGAATCTGGGCTTACTATGGGGTAGTGTCCTGGAATGCGGAAGCGAACGTGCTAGGGCAGTGGCCCGCTAGCTGAGTTGGGTAGGTGGGGGCTACCTTACCTCGTCCCGGACGGGGCTGGCAAAATGCCCCCCCGCCCCCCCAGCCAACGACGAAGAGACAGTTGAAGTAGAGTAAGTCTCTTGCCTTGGGAGAAAAACAGTAGCGATGGGCACGCTGTCAGGGGGGGGTCCTAGAGGGTAGGCCGATCCGATCAAATGGACGAGCCTGAAGACGGCTCTCCACAATTCACTTCCGCCGAATTCACTCCGGGGAGAATGCGACGGCGACGACGACGTTTCAAGCATACATGCGTCTGCGGACCTTGGCGTCTCTTGAAGGCATCTTGGAAACTGTCTTCCATGTTGGTGGCCATCTTGGGCTACCTAGCGTCTCCTTGGAGCCGTCATGGTCCATTTCGGATGCTCTGGAGCTTCGCGGTGGTTCTCCATATCCTCCCTCAAACATCGGTGGTGGACAGAACCCCCACCCTGACACGTCGATTAGCGCATTGTCCCGTTTCGGTTCTCGAGAGGGCGCCGCGGCCGTCATTTTCCAGGCCTGCGCCCGCCAGGTTTGGGCCCGAGGTCGTTTTCACTAGACCACGTTTTGCTAAAGAGGATTCTCTCCACCCCCGAGAAAACAATTAGTAGACAAGGGCCAGGAGCAGGTGCCCCTGCGCTGACGGCCGTCCCCGAAACAACGAAGAGCAGATTCCCAGGTGGAGTGCCCCATCACGGAGAGTACACGGGTACAGCCGGACCGAGGTAGGAGATCGAGGTCGGTTCGGGGAGGGCACCTTCATGTTCTTTCGTGCTTGTTGGACGTTCCCGTGCATCCTGGGGAGGGTACCCATCGGATGCTCTGTGTGTTTTGACTGGCGGAGGGCCTCATGTTCCTGAAGGACGTTCTTCTGTCCCAGGTCCGACGGTACCCATCCGAAGCCAGGGTTGCTCTTATTCACAGTGCCCTTGGCACCCTGCCTGCTTCGCGCCTGCGGGTGCTCGACGGCCTGAGCGGGGGAGCCGACTGGGTCGATCGACTCGAGTCGGTGCGCAGGGCTACGGGCCCTGATCCACAGGGAAGCCGATGCGACGCATGCCGACAGCCAGGTGGACATGCGGTCACATGACCCAGGGATTAGGGTTGTGCCTCCATGTGGCTCTGGGTGTCCATGCGTCTGCATGCGCATCCATCGAAAGCTGGACTGACTGGCGATCGGGTCGAATCGCTGACCTGCGAGGGTAGGCGACGGAATCGCTGCGTTCCAGTCGAATCTCGCTGTGAAAGAGAAAAGGACCCCCTGGTGGGACGGACGAAAACTGGACGAACAATTTTGCCACAAAGCCCAGGGAATGGGGTTGTACCTCCAGACTTCTCTGGATTGCAATGCCGTTGCGTGTGCATCCACAGGGAGCTGTTTGTTTGGGCGCGCTGGTCGAGTCGCTTCACTGCGAGGGCAGGCGAAGGTGGTGCAGCGACCCTGTCGAGTCGCGCTGTGAAAAAGCGCAGTGTCCTAGCAACTCTCTGGCGGGGCGGCCGACAGCTGGATGAACCTGCTGTCGCATTAGCCAGGCGAGGGATGGGTTCGCACCTGCAGGGTGCTCTGATCTCCGGCCATCAGAAGCTGGGAAGGGATGGCGATCCAGTCGAATCACTGAAACGCGAGGGTCGGCGACGCTAGCGTAGCGATCCAGGCGAATCGGGCTGTGAAAGAAAGTTGTGCTGGTGGGGAGCGAAGCCCCTTGAAAGCCCTGTCACCCCAGCGCCTGGTTGGGGTGCTCGTCGGGTGCGTGCACGCGCCCTTCGGGGCGGCCTCGTGCGTCTCCGACCACTGCGCGTGCACGGGAGAACGTGGGGCCACTGGCGCCGGGATGGGGACCAGCGAGGAGAGGAGTGAGAGGCCAGGAGACGAGACGAGATGATGCTTCGGAGTAGGGAGAGGAGGAGTAGGAGAAGGAGGAGAAGGAGGAGGAGGAGGAGGAGAAGGAAGAAGAGTGCGATGAGACTAAAGAATCCGATGACGACGAGGAGGAGATATATCGAGGTGGAGGAGGACGCGATGGAGGATGGGGAGGAATCATACAAGCAGGTGGTGGGAGCATGTTCATAAGGATGGTGATGCTGATGGGGATCCGGAAGAGGAGCAGGACGAGGTGGCGGTGAAGGGGGGACAGTGAACACGTGGATTTGAGGAAGGCTCTTCGGGCGCCGGCTTCCAGCTGTGCCCGGTAGTCGTCGGTGCGGCCAGCCCCGCCAACACGCCCCGCCGTCGGTGCGGCCAGCCGTCGGTGCGGCAGTCTCAATTGTATAGTTTCCTCACGCGGCCGCACCTCTTATCCCTTTGCCTCTTCCTGCTGCTCCCCTATCCCACTCCTGCTGCTGCTGCTCCTCCTCCTGCTGCTCCCCCTCTCCCTCGTTTTCTTTGTCCTCCTCCTCCTCCTGCGGCTACTTTTCCTCCTCCTCCTCATCCTCCTCCTCATCCTCCTCGTCCTCCTCCTTCTCCTCCTCCTCCTTCTTCTCCTCCTTCTTCTCCTCCTCGTCCTCCTCCTCCTCCTCCTCCTCCTCCTCCTCCTCCTCCTCCTCCCCCTCACACTCCTGCTGCTGCTACTCCCGCTCTTCCTCCTCTCCCCCGCTCCTCCTCTTCCCGCTTCCTTGTCTAGATAAATCCGCCTCGACTGAGCACTACACGTGTTGGCATGGCGGGCCGGGCGTTTCGCATATGTGCTCCTGGAGCAAGGGAAGATGATGCTGAAGCACGACCAGGATGGTTTTCAAAACGGAGCTCTCGCCATAGCGCTGCACATATGCATCGTACATGCCAAGGATGGAGGGGGGCTCCACCTCTTCCTCCTCTTCCTCCATCCTGTTTTCCTTTCAGATAATTCCGCCTCAACTGAACACCACACGTGTTGGCAGGGCGGGTCGGGCGTTTCGCCTGAGACTTCCTCCAAGTGTATGATTCTTTGATAGCTCGTAGGGAGCTGAGGGTTGTGAGGTCAGAAGCCGGCACCGCAGTGTAGCCCCTGAGCTCGTTCAGGCGGTGGTCCAGAATCCCCGTTGCGACTTGTGTGAGATTGTAGTCTGTCCCGGAAATCCTTTCCTAATTGTTTCCCAATGCGTGTTCCCGGAATCTGTCCAGAAGCTCCTTTCGAAGTTCCTTCCAAGAGCTTCCAGAGCTCCTTCGACAGAGTGTTAGAAGGCCTTTCTGGCGCACCGCTATCCGGTTTTTGGACACCGCAGGTACTGGAGCATGGAAGCATGAAACTGAAGCACGAGTTTTCCGATCGCAATTCGGATGGAGGGCCGTCTGGTTTTCAAAACGGAGCTCTCGCCATAGCGCTGCGCGCACATGAGCGTGTTTCTTTATTGCTAGGGGCACATTGAGCATTATAGCCCCCGGCGCCCCCCCCCTATAACGTAACGCCCCCCCCCTCCTCAGTGCGCCCCGGGCACTGCCGCCGTGCGCATCGGGATACGCATAGGCGTCCGTATAGGAATCCGCATAAGGGTCTGGTCCGCAGTCGTCGTCGTCGTCGTTGTCGTCGTCGTCGTCGTCGTCGTCGTCGTCGTCGTCGTCGCTCGTCGCTCGTCGCTCGTCGCTCGTGGCTCGTCGCTCATCGTCGTCGTGCTCGCGGACGCGGCTCGAGCCTGTTCTCAGTTCTGGGCCGATGACGGCCGGCATCTGGAAGGGGGGGGGGTGAGGGGGGGGGGTGGATGAGGTCACGTTTGGCGCCGGCGGCGTCTAGGAATGCCTAGGAATGACCGAGGACGGGTTGCAGTAGCATGTTGGTGGCGATCTGCACCACAGCGCCTGTGTACATCACAGTGCCTGCGTGCACCGCAGCGCCTGCGTACACCACACCGCCTATGTACACCACAGCAGCCGCGTGCAACACAGCGCCAGTGTGTGTCACAGTGTTTGCGAGCACCACAGCGCTTGTGTACACTACAGCGTCTGCGTACACCAGTTCAGCCGTGTGCAAGATAGCACCAGTGTACACCACAATGCATGGGTGCACTACGGCGCCTGTGTACACAACTGCGCCAGCGTGCTCCGCAGCAACCGTGTGCAACAGAGCACCACTGTTGCATTTAGAAACTTAGAAAGAATCCTTTATGACAAAATGGACGCCATTGGATCCCACATAAAACAACGGTTTGCATATAGGATTCGGAAGAGGAGTTCTTATGAAAATTGGAGTGCCGCTGGAATCTACAAGGCCTCCCGAGCCCTCCCGCAGCATCCTAAGTCCTCCCATATGCGTCCAAGAGGCTCCAGCAGAATTGGCCGTCTGAGAACCCAATGGATTGATTCATTCGGCCATTCTGCGGTTCACGCTGAGATGCGCACGTGCGCTTTAGCGCCGACTTGCACGACAGGGGGGAAGGGCGAGCGAGGAGGAAGAGGAGGAGGAAGAGGAGGAGGAGGAGGAGGAGGAGGAGGAGGAGGAGGAGGAGAGGAGGACGAGGAGGAGGGGGAGGAGGAGGACGAGGAGGAGGAAGAGGAAAAGGAGGTGGGGGTGGAGGTGGAGGTGGAAGTGGAACAGGAGGGAGGAGGGAAGAACGTCGCATTCGATTTTTGGCTCTTGCCTGGCGTGGTGTTTAGCTGTCCGCAGCAGATCCTCACATACGTACTCCTTCTACCTGTCCTGCTCACGCAGGCGCTGTAGTCTACACCAGCGCTGCGTTGCACGCGGATGCTGTGGTGTAGACAGGCGGTGTGGTGTGCACGGGCGCTGCGGTTCACGCAAGCATTGTGGTGTACACAGGCGCTGTGTTGCACATGGTTGCTGCGGTGTACACATTCGCCGTGATATACACTGGCGCTGTGGTGCACACAAGCATTGTGGTGTACACAGGCGCTGCTTTGCACACGGCTGTCGCGGTGTGCGCAGGCGCTGTGGTACACGCGCGTTGTGGTGCACGCGAGCGTTGTGGTGTACACAGGCGCTGTGGGGCAAATCGCCAGCTACATGCTGCTCCTAGTTTGCCCCGGTCATCCCTAGGCATGCCTTGAGGCCGCCAGCGCGGAACGTGACGTCATTTTTTGGGGGGGGTGGGGCCGATGACGGCCGCTATCCCGGAAAGTCAAAAAAAGGGTCCTGTGGTGCCGGAGCCACACGGCGGTGGGGGGCGTCACGTTATACGCCCCTCCCGCTCTCCCCTTTTAACGCTTATTATCGCCGAGAATAAAGAAACGCGCTCCATCCATCGTACAGGCTTGCAGCAGTTGCAAGGATGGAGGGCGGGCCGTTTTCAGCATGGAGCTCTCTTCAGCACCGCGCACGCTCGTCGGAACGACTTGCATCAGTTGCAGGGGCGGGGGGGCGTTGCCTTCTCACACTGGCGCTCGCTTGAGTGCCGCGCGCACTCGTCTTAAAAACTCTTGCAGCAGCTCCAAGGACGGAGGGCGCTTCCTTTTGCAGAGTGGGATTCTCGCCAGAGCGCCGCGCACATTCGCTTCAGATGTCTGCAAGAGTTGGGAGGATGGAGGGCGGTTCCTTTTCAGCATGGGTCTATCGCCACGCATTTTCGTATTGCATATTAGAACATGTGTGACGTTGTGCATCAGCGACTCGGATGGAGGCCGCTTCGTTTTCAAATGATGTGCTCGATTATTTTCTGGAGCAGTTCAACTCACAACAGCTCCAATCATGTGCTCGGTTATTTTCTGGAGCAAGACATGTAAAGTTAAGCAACAGCTGCACGAATGGGTGGCGGTATATTTTCAACATGGGGCTCCTGCCTGGGACTAGCTCAAGTTCGGAAGCCTGAGCACATACAACGGGCGCGCGGGTAGATGGCTTCCTTTTCAAAATGGCCTCCTCGCATGAGACCTCTTCAGAACTAGCGATCATAACTGCAAATTCTTCACGCTTCGCCTGTCCCCACCAGCCTATTCAGAAACCGTGCCCACAAGAGCTCACGGGAAGAGGGACGAAGAGACACAGATAGTGAAGCAAAGCGGGCAACCAGGGTGAACAGGGAATTCTCTGGGAGCAAGGGGGTGGCCTTGGAGGGCCCTTTGGACCATCCCTGGGGCCAGCGCGGGGGCGAGGAAAGGACGCAGAGGAGGAGGAGGAGGAGGAGGAGGAGGAGGAGGAGGAGGAAGGAGAAGACGGCTGATGACGACGACGTTGACTACGACGACGACGGCGACGTCAACGACGACGACGACGACCACGACCACGACCACGACCATGACCACGTTCACGAACACGACGACGACGAGGAGGAGGAGGAGGAGGAAGAGGAGGCAAAGGAAAAGGAAGACGATTAGGGCAAGGACGAGGACGAGGACTAGGACCAGGACGAGGAGGAGGAGGAGGAGGAGGAGGAGGAGGAGGCGGACAACGAAGACGAGGACAGAGCCCTCAAAATCGCCTGTTGCAGTCCTCTTGGGACTCTGCTCGGGGGTCTTGTGTCCTCTTGAAGCTCTTTTGGTGGGTCTTGGGGCCCTCCTGGGGCCCTGCTGGGGCCCTCTTGGGAGCCCTGGAGGGCCTCTTGGGGCCATCTTGGAAGCCATCGATCAACAGTGGGGGGGTCCCAAATTTACCTTCCCCCCTGGGGCCATGAACATCGCCTCTTGGGGTTCTCTCGGGGCACTTTTGGGCCGATCTTGGGCGCTCTTTGAGCCGTTTTGGGGGCCTCTTGGGCCCCTCTTAGGGTTCTCTTGGTTCATTCCGGGACAATATTGAGGCCTGAAAAGCGCATTAGAAGCGAACAGGCGAGAAGGCACACATCAGTGAT
>CAUYUJ010020026.1:0-12500 GCA_963575745.1 Prorocentrum cordatum
TGCTCGTGCAGGCTCTGAGATTTCCAACGAGCACGAGCGCTTGTGAGTTTGCGAAGGCGCCTCTCTTCACAGTGCCCATGGGGCCTGTTCGGCGGGGCGACGAGTTTCCTGCCCGCGAGCTCCTGCACCTGTTCCTGGGACTTGTTCCCCGAGGCGGAAGCATGCGCTGCAGGGACCAGCGATCGGAACGTCTTCCAAACACTACGCGGGATGCTGTTCTGCAACTCTCCCCACTGCGCGACAGCCTGCGGGCTTCTGCAGCCGCAAACATCGTCTATGCGCAAAGCGACAAGACGCAAAATGCCAGACAACCATGGCGTGATCGCAGCATCGCCACGAAGGCACAGCATCTCGACAAGGAGCAAAGCCGGCGACAGCAAATCCGCGGCCCCGACAGCCAGCAGTTGCGTCACCGCGGCCTCGGGGAGAAGGGCCACCCAAGCACCCACATGGCAGGTGCACCTCAGTAGCTCTTTTGGTGGCATTGCGACAGCTCGAGCCCGATACACGGCAAGCAGCTTCCTCCGGTCAGGGTGATTCTGAAAGCGCCTCGCGTGCCGCTGCAAGCGGGGGTGCTGGCGCCAGCAGTCGCTGTCCCCGTCTGGTGCTGGAGGCTCCTCCAACAGACTACACCGCTTGGGCATCTTATCGGCAAGGTGTGAGGAATCACTAGAACTCTATCGGGCCGAACTGCGTTGATTCGGCATCACGCCTTGGCACTGGTTGGCCAGAGCGCATTGGGCTAGAATTGAGCCAAGGCTACTTGAGCCAAATGGCTAGGGAGGGAGTCTTGGGTCCTCTTGGGGCCACTTGTGGGCCTCTGGGAGAGGGTCCTGGCCGTCTCGGAGCCGTATTGGGGCCGTCTTGGAGCGAGTCTTAGGCGCCCTTCGGGCCCCTCAGGGGCCTCTTGGGGACTTCTTGGGCCGCCGAAGGCGCTCGGACACCAAAAAGGCGTGCGCGTCAAAAGTGCACAAATTCCTACCGGAAACTAAACTCAGTGAAGCCTGATTCCTGCGGCTTCTTGGGCGCCCTCGTGGGGGCCCTCTGGGGGCAGGCGCGAAACCGCTTTGGACATCTTGGAACGCTCTGCGGCTCTGTCGGGGTGTGTCTTGGCGCCCTCGTGGGGACGCCTCAGAGGGGGCCAGTGGCCGACGCGACAGGGCCTTGTGTGGGCCTTGTGGGCTCGAAGGAAGACGGGCACGCCCATGAGGTCGAGGGGGGGGGCAGGTTTGCGGGCCCCAGGGAAGGCAGGCAGCCCCATGGAGGGGGGGGCAGGGCTGCGTCCAAACGGCCCAACCCCGGCACCTCTCTCTGCCTCTCTCTCTCTCTCTCTCTCTCTCTCTCATGATGTATGTATGCATCCCTCTCTCTCGATCTGTCTGTCGTTATTTGTTTATATATGTATATCTCTCTCTCTCTCTCGTTCTCGTTATACCTCTCTCTCTCTCTCTGAACATATATAACCAATGCACACCGTAGATGTATGGCATCAGCTTGCTAGGCCCCACACAGTGCGTCGTTTTAGCGGCTGTGGTGATACAACACATGTAGTGCAAGATATCGTGAGCAGAACATGATGTGCAACGCCTATGATGCAATACATGCATAAACATATGTGTACACATATATACATATATATGTATATGTATATATGTTATGTGTGCGTGTGTGTTGTGCGACGTACGCTGCGCCATCTATGCTGCGCGATCTATATACGTGTTGCCATATACGTGGTGCAATGTGTGTGTGTGGTGCAACCTTTGTGGTGCATTATATGTGGTGCTATCTATGTGGTGCTATCGATGCGATTGTCTTATGCTGAGGAATGTATGTGGTGCAATCTACGTTAAAATATATGTGGTGCAATCCACGTGTGCAATACATATGTATATATATGGTGCAATCGATGTGATGAGTTCTATGTGGTGTACCAGATCGGGTGCACCATATGCGGTGCAGTCAACGTGGTGTAATCTATGTGGTGCACTTGACTACCCTGCACCGCGCTTGACCACTCAACTGCTCGCGCAAACATCCCACCCACCCACCCGCAACTTGGTTTGCAAACTCTCTTAAGACCGTGACGGTGGGTACCAAATGGCACTTGCCAACGACAGCGACGCCGACGACGACAGCGACAACGACGACGACGACGCCGCCGACAACGACTACGACGACACCGACGACGTCTCCAACGACTACGACGACGGCCGACGACGACGACGACGACGACGAAACCGACGACTGACGACGACGCCGACGCCGACGACGATGGGGGAAAAAAAAAAACGAACGACGATGACAAGACGACGACGATGACGACGCCGACGACGACGACACGACGATACGCCGACGACGACGAGACGACTGTCAACGCCGCCGACGACGACGACGACGACGACTACGACGACGCGACGGCGGCGACGACGACGACGCCGACAACGACGACGGAGACGACGACGACGCCGACGCCGACGCCGACGACGAAGACGACGACGACGTCGCCAACGAAGACGACGACGAGGGAGGAGGGAGGACGACCACGGCGACAACGGCAAGAACGACGACAACGACGAGGGAGGAAGGAGGACGGCGACGACGCGAACGACGAAGAAGGAAGGACGGCGACGCCGACGACGGCAATGACGAGGGAGGAGGGAAGACGACGACGACGACGACAACGACGACGACGACAACGACGGCGACGAAATAGGAGGGACGACGACGAGACGCCGACGACGGACGACGACGACGACGAGGGAGGAGGAGGAAAGACGACCACGGCGACAACGACGACGGAAACGACCACGACGCCAAAGAGGACGACGACGACGAACACGAGGAAAGACAGAGGACGACGTAGGCGACGACGACGACGACGACGGGAGGAGGGAGGACGGCGACGACGACGACGACGACGACGACGACGACGACGCAAGAGCGCGCGCGCACGCTTTTGTTGAAAATCCGTGTTGCGAAACCTTGGGTTTTTGTAGGATTTTTGGACGCGCGATTTCGAAATCTTTCCGAAACCGATGGGTTTTGAAGGATTTCGGCGTACGCGCGCGACCACGCGCGCGTCTGCACTTCGTCTCTTTTTTGCTAAGGATTCTCGCGACGGGACACGCGCAAGGGCGTTCGACAGATTTCGACATGCGCGCGCGCGAAGCCCGTTTGGTAGCATTTTGTGAAAATCTTGAAAAACCTAAGGTTTTCTTAAGATTTCGCAAGAGCTCGCGCGGAAGCTTTTTTAGCAAATCAGTGTTGCGAAACCATGTGTTTTTGTATGTTTTTTTGGGGGGGAAACTCGATTGCGAAATCCTTCCGGCACCGAAGGTTTTTGAAGGATTTCGGCATGCGCGCGACGACGCGAGCGTGCGCACTTCGTTTCATTTTTTGCAAGGGATTCATGGAAAAATGCTATGCTAGAACGAAAAATGTCACCGCATAGTGCCTTTCACAAAGGAACCTCAGGGACGGGGGAAGCCGGCCTGCCTGGGATGGTATGATTTCATATTGAGGATGGACGAGTGTGCAGAATATACAGGAAATTCTACTATCCCATGGGGAAGCGTTAAGTCCGGGGGAGGGGGGGGTAGAGTCTATTCTCTTTTTGGAATGGAGAATCTACGTGATGCACTCCATGTGGTGCAATACACATGGCGCAATATATGTGGCGTGCGCGCAATCATCCCAAGCACCCATTAGCAACTTGATTTGGAAAACCACTGCGGCAACGACTGCGATGACTGCTGGGCGCTGGCTGGCGCATCGCTGCGGCCGCGCTAGCGCGAGCAGGCTCGCGCGCAGAGCGGCCAGCTAATCTGGCGCAACCGACGAAGCGGCGGGGGCGTTGACTGGGGACTTCCCAGCGCATCTCCTAGGCCACGCGGACGCGCGGGTGCTTCAGTGCGAGTCGGTGACCCGGGCGGTATGATGGCGACGTCTGCAACGGCAGACACGCTGATGATAGTTGCGATACTGGTGGCAATGGTGACAATGTTGACGGCAGGGCCAATGACAGCGATGTGGTGATCGCGCCGGTGACGATTATAGTGTCCAATGATGACAGGTTTACAAGGTTTCAACATGCGCGCGCGGCCGACGGGCGCGAGTGGCCCGCAAAATATTATTTGACGGGGACCGTGTCCCCCCCCATCAAGTGCGCAATCGCGTTCGAATGAGTTCGACATGCGCGCGCGAGAGGCTCGCTTGGTCGCATATGATGAGCACGTTGAAAAGCCGATTGGCTTTATAAGAACTCACTGTTTTAGAATACCATGTTGAACGAACCATTTGTTGTTTATACGTGTTCAGGGCAATCAATGTTGAAATCCGTACGAAACCTAGGGGGGTGAAGAATTTCGGCATGCACGCGCGACGCCGCGAGCGTGTAGACGTTGTCCTATGATGTTGCAAGTGCTTCTTGAGCATGAACCATTGTTTGAGAAACGATTGCACACGCATAATACTATTTGAGGAGGATGGAGGGGTGTCGATAATGGTTTGGTTGGATGATACGAGTTCAGATTTAGAGCGACATATTGGAGCACGATCATGTGTAAGCTGTACTATCCCAAGGAAATAAATAATCCCAAGGAGGGTAGATCATACTTTCTATTCGCAATAGATACTCTACGACGGGCGGCGACGACGCGGCGACGAGGCGGCGAAGGCGGCAACATAGCCGCCACATCGCCACCTAGGCCCAGGCGACTGGTGGCGACGGCGGCAACACAGCCGCCAGACCGACAGGCAGGTCCAGACGACGGGCGGCGACGAGGCGGCGACGGGGCGGCGACAGCGGCAACATAGCCGCCAGAGCAGCAGACAGGCCCAGTTCCATAGACCGTAGGAACCCCTGAGTGCAAGAAGGGTGTGGGGAACGTTGATGCGTACGTCTGTAGTCACACTCCCCTATACATACACATCGATAGAATCCAAACTGTGATTGCACATTGGGCTTCTTTTAACGGGCGAAGAACGGTATAAAATAAACTTTTTCGCCGCCGGGGACACCTGCCCGAGGGGGGCTGGAAAGTTTATACCCTTACGGTGGCACCGTAGGGGTATAAACTTTCCAGCCGCCCTGGGGCAGGTGTCCCCGACGGCGGAAAAGTTTATTTTATACCGTTCTTCGCTCGCTGATTCTTACTTGTCTGTGCGGAATGGAATGGGTTCGCAGAGGATTCGCCACGTTGCCGCCTGTTGCCGCCCGTTGCCGCCTCGTTGCCGCTTGGGGGGTCGGCCGAAGACTCGCCACCCGTTGCCGCCTCGCTGTCGCTGGGGGGGTCCGCAGTGGATTCGCCGCGTGGCCGCCCGTGGGCGCCCCGCTGTCGCTGGAGGGGTCCGCCGAGGATTCGCCACGCTGCAGCGCGTGGCCGCCTCGTTGCCGCTGGGGGGGGTCGGCCAAAGTTTCGCCACGTTGCCGACCGCTGCCGCTCGTTGTCGCTTGGGGTGTCTGCAAGGATTCGCAGCGCTTGCGCCAGTTGCCTCCCCTTGCCGCCTCGTTGCCGCTTGGGAGTTCCGCCAAGGATTCGCCACCCGTTGCTGCCTCGTTGTCGCCTCGTTGCCGTGTCACCAAGTAGCAAACATCACATAGCTTGCACCACATACCTTATAAGGCCTTACGCCACATAGCTTGCGCCACATAGCTTGTTCACCACTTAGGTTGCACCACATGGCGTACACCACATAGCTTGTACCACATATCCTACAGCACACAGTTTGCACAACATAGCTTACACATACTGTACACGGCACAATAGCTTAGCACTTGGCGTCCATGCTGGCCCACAGACATGCTCATGCATAGCGTACGAGGAGAATTCCAGAAACCCAGAATCAGAAAATGCTGGTATCTCCCGGGAGGCATCCTTCACTTCCGCCGGCTCCCGCCGGCCTCCTCCGACCCCTCGAGGGCAAGGCCCTTCCTCGAACGCCCCGTGCGAAGTGTGTCTGGCATGCACGAAAAGAGAGAGACTGGGAACGAGTGTGCGCAGGGCGTTCAACCTTCTGGACGCCCGAGATGGGCACGGAAAGATTCGGTGCAATGCCCCACAACAAATGCTGTCCCAAACCAACAGCGGCCGCGGTTGGGCAGGCGGCCCGCGCGCGACTTCTCCCCCGCCGCGCCAGGGCCCTGCCTCAGCCCTGAGCCCGGAGGCCCTGGGGGGCAGCACGGAGGCGCTGGGTCCGCCGGCCCGCGCCTCGAGCCTCTCTGGGGCCGCGGGAGGCGCGCCGACCAGCGAGGAAGACGCCGGGAGGGAGGGCGCTCGCGCACGCTCCCCGTATCCGCGCCCTCGCGGTCTGGACCCCAGGAGGAGGAGGAGGAGGAGGAGGAGGAGGAGGAGGTGGAGGAGGGGTTTAGGTCGGGCATGTCCTCCGACAGGCGGGCTTTGGAAGAGGAGTGAAAAACATGTCAAACCAGATTCAAAAAGAATCAAACATCATCCCAAAATCGTCCCCCGACCACTTTTAAAAAACTACCTTTGAAGATGCTTCCTGTAGAGGGACATGCCCGACGTGACCCCAGGGCGCGGGATCCCGTGCATGCACGGCCGCATATGGAGGCGCTCCGCGCGGGACACCCCCCGCGGAGACGCATCCCCCCCCCCTTGCCCACGGTTTTCGCGGCCCCGGGGCCCGGCCCGCGGGGCTGCGGATGGGGATGCGCGGCTTCCGCCAGCGTGTTCCGCCTTGATGTAGGTTGCGACGTCCGAGCCCTACCCCCACCTTGTGCTGTTCCGGTCTATTTCGGCCTTGATCACCAGCAAGACGTGCGAGCACCAAGAAAGTACCAAAACTTGAGGGTCTGCACGTGTCGGGCCCTGGGAGGCGAGACTCGCGCGGCACCGCTTCGATGACTAATTACCTTTCTGGGTGCTCGAAATTCTTTCTCGGACGTGGTCCTCAAGTACGATGGGGGCAGCGTGAGCCCCACCAGCCAGCGACTCGCCGCAATCGACGGGAGGCGGCGGTAGTTGGGGGGCGGAAAGATACGGATACGTGTTGTCCCCGGACCTCTCTTGGGGTGCGTTCTGACCAGAATTTCGAGGCGAACCCAGCGGTGACAACGAGGATTCCCCAGGAGGACCAGGAAAGGCCGAAAACGAGGGGGGACAACACGTACCCGTATCTTTTTCTCCCCCGAGGTAGGGTTCGGACGTCGCGACGTGTCCGACGAATTCCGAAGCGCTGCCCCCGCCGACCGCCGAGCTGCCCGAGATCGTTGCTCGACGAGCGTCGGGCGCCGAGGCCCCGCTCCGCTCGACGTCGGCCCCCGGACCCCTCACGGGGGGCCCGCCCGGTGCGGCGTGCGCTCACCCCGGGCCCGTGTCTGCCGGCCCTGGGGCCCGAAGGCGCTTGACTGTCGTTCGCCGTCCTCCTCCTCCTCCTCCTCCTCCTCCTCCTCCTCCTCCTCCTCCTCGGCGAGGTCGTGCTCCCGTGGGCTCTCCAGGGCTCCAGGGCCTCGGGGTCTCCCAGGGCCCGTAGCCCATAGGGGTTCAGTCTCGGGGTCTTGCTCCCGTGGGCTCTCCAGGGCTCCAGGGTCTCAGGGTCTCCCAGGGCCTATAGGGGTGCAGTCTTGAGGTCTTGCTCCCGTGGCTCCAGGGCTCCAGTGCCTCAGGGTCTCCCAGGGCCTCGGATTCCGCCGCCACCTCGAACGCCCGCGCCGGCTCCGCCGCCTCGCTGAGACGGGCGCAGGCCTGCCGCAGCAGCAGCCCTGCCGCCAAGGGCGCGGCAAGGGGGCGGCGGGTCAGGTGGCCGTGGGGTACCGATGCCGCTACTCCCCGGGCCTCTCCCGGGGTGCGTTCTGACCAGGATTTCGAAGCGAATCCAGCGGTGGCGACGAGGGCCTCCCGGGAGGCCTAACAAGGGGAGAACGGGCCGAAGGGTAGCGGTATGGGTTCCTTGTCCTCCTCTGAGGTCAGGTGGTCGCTCGGTGGCGACGAGGGCCTCCCAGGAGGCCTAAAAAGGGGAGAACGGGGCGAAGGGTATAGATATGGGTACCGTTTCCTGTCTGGAGGGTCGTGGCCGCTGACAGCGGGCCTCCTTCCAGAAGTTGCACGTGAAGTCGTGGGAGGCGGACACCAGCATCTTCTTGTTCGTCATCGGGTCGATGCCTTGCCCCCCACATGCCCCCCAGGGGATCGAGGCACAGATCGGGCGCCAGAAGTCCCACGTGGCCAGATGTGCCCCGAAGCGTGTCAATGGGACGCACAGAGACATGCTAGTACTAGATGTCCTCCTTGGAGGCACGCGTCCGACACGAACATATAATAGAGCCACAGTGTAGTACATCGTTTTCCGAGCGGTGTGGCCAGAAAGCATCCGCCACGACGCATATACTACAAGATTCCTCGGTGCTCGCGTCACCCCTGGGGGGGGGGGGGGGGGGCGACGCACACATGGTGTTAGTATGTTGGGGTGACACCGATCACACGTGGCTAGATTTTCCCTGAAGTGTGTGTGTGTGTCAACACCGTCCGCCCCCTGAAGGCCGTTTAAAGCACCCCGAGCCGTCAAGAAGGACTCTGGATGAAGCTAAAAATCAACAAAGAATTGTCCTAGAGAAGGGGGAGACCTTGGCAAAATCACGCCGCCGTGCCCGCGTGTCCACTCGCGGGGGGCGAAGGGAGAAGGTGGGAAAGAGACGAGCGCAAGCCAAGCCAGGGGGGGAGCAGAGGGAGAAGGGGAAGAAGGGGGAGAGGGAGCCGGGGAGCGGTAGAGGGAAGGCGGGTAGGGAGTGGGGAGTGGGGAGGGTGCGAGAAAGGGGGAAGAGGGAAGGGAGAGACGGACAAGGAGAGGGACAGGGACCAGAAGGGGAAAGCAGGGGTGGACCAGGAGAGGGAGGGGAAAAGAGGAAGGGACAATGGCAGGGTGGGGGAAGGAACAGAAGACGACAAGGGGGGAGGAGGAGGAGCAGGAGGAGGAGGAGGAAGAACAAGAAGAGGAGCAGGAGAAGGTCCAGTGCAAACGCAATACTCATCAATGATGTTACGATAAACCCTCCCTCCAAGCTCCCTCTTCACAGGTCCCTAATACAAGGATTCATTTCCACTGAGGGAAGTGCCCCGTTGGAAGCATCCATTTGAAAAAAAAAAAAAAAAAAAAAAAAAAAAACTGAGCCGCGCCAGAAGACCATGCCTGGGACTTCAACGCCAATAATGAACCTTACTGTTGCTTCTTGACGGTCCTGAACCGTGCCGTTGCGCCCTGACAACGTAGCTGTTGCGCCCTGACAACCCTACATCGTTCCCAAACACAATCTAAATTGCAGGACGCTGCGGCGAGAGTTTCATTTGGGAAAAGTGGCACCCCCCATCCGCGAAACTCTTGAAACTGTTTGAAACGAATGTGCGCGGCGCTACGGCGATATCCTCATGTTGAAAGCGCCCGTCATCAAGCAATGAAGCCCTCGTTTAAAAAAAAAATGAACGCGGTGCTACGGCGAGACCCATCTTTTTGAAAATGACCCGGCCTCAAACCGTGAAACTGTTGCAAAACTCAAGCTGAAGGATCAGGAATTGTGAAGTCAGGCGAAACGCCCGGCCCACCAAACCGATCTGAAACTGAAACTGAAATGTGGCGGAAAGATGCCCGAGTACTGAAAGTGCTACACTGCACGCTGCTAGCACACGCACGACTGGCACGCTGAGACTGGCATTCGCTTCACCCACGTTCATCACCTCGAAGCGAACACCACGGGCGGCAAAGTCGCTCGGCGTGCGAGCTCTATCCCGTGTCAAGCGCGGGTGACCGCCCGGCCGGCAAGACACGATGCCCCTGCGGACCGGCTTCTGCCCGACGGGAGCAGGGATGCCTGGCGTCGGATGAACCACTCCCTATCCCGGCAACTGCACAACTTGGCGGCCCAAGTTCTGGCTATTCCGTGGCCGATCTGGATGCTCATTCCAATCAAGCACCCTCCAGAACCATCGCTGGCACCAGACGCCCTGCTTCTTACACTCTGCCTTTCCAGTGGGGGTCCCAGGGCAGCTTTGCGGGAGATACGGTCGGAGCTAGGCCAGAAGAACATCCCTCAAGAACATGAGACCCTCCGCCATCCAAAACTCACAGAACATCCAGTGGCACCCTCCCCGGGGTGCACAAGAGCATCCAACGAACACGAAGAGCACCAGGGTACCCTCCCCAAACCGACCTCGATCCTATACCTCGGTCCGACTTTAGTCCACCTCTTGCCCCCCGTGAATGCCGACCTGACGCCTTTTTGCGCTGTCGCTTTGTGGGCCCAGGAAACGGCAGAACGGTTTTTCACCGTTTCCAGAAACATGTCCCTTGAAAATGGAAACGGCAAAAAAACGGCTACCAGAAACGGTAAAAAACGGCTCCAGGATTGGGACCCCCAAGAGGCCCCCAAAGACCCCCCAGAGGCACCCAAGATGCTCCAAGAGGCCTCGGCGAGAATGCCAAATCATTGATTTCACGAAGATTTTAGCCACATGTTGGCCTCTTGGGGGGGGCACTGACTCGGATGACTCCAAGAGCGCTTGGGAGAGCCCAAAATGACCTCCAAGATGGCTCAAGCTATCCCAAGATGTCTCAGAATGGCTTCCTTTGTGTGCTGCCCACTTCCCTGATCGAGGCATTTCCTCTGGGCATCGTTTCTGGATGGGCTGGTGGGGATTCGCGAAGCGTCAACATTTTTTCGTCGAGATCTGAGCTTCCCGAGGTGCCTCGCGAGGCTTCTGTGGGCCCCCCAGGGGCCACTGAGAGATGGACTTCCGCGGGGCACCCCTGCGGGCAGGCCGTTTTTTTTTATTGGATGTGCCTACTGTAGCCGCGCACCAAGCGCTACAGTAGAAGCCAGTCCACAAGAGACCTTCCACAAGAAACTCAACCCTGAGACCCCAGGACGTCCATCGATTTGTGGCGTGGGAACGTCGGGCTCTCCATCGCAAAGCCATCGAAACCCAAGAAATCCAGGGCACCCTGGAGGCAGGCAGGGTGTTTCTTGGCATGGGCCCCCACTGCACTGTAGCCGCGCACCGAGTGCTACTCGGAAGAAGGAAAGGCGCGAGACGGGAGAGAGGACAGGAGCGAGGTGGTGAACCAGCACAAACTTGCTACGCTATTTAGACGAACGCGCTCCACTACTCGCAAAGTAGCTACTCGCAAATGGCCTGGATCCGCCGCGTGGGATCTACGATACATCTCATCGAAATAGTTTCGGACGTTTGCGAGTAGGCACTTTGCGAGTAGTGGAACGCGCTCGGTGACTACTGGAGATGTCCAACTGCGCATGCAGCCCCCAGGTTTTCACCCTAAAATCCAAGACAACATGTTAATGTGAAGGCTTGACGGCCGGTGCCGCCGACCCTGTAAGACATCGACGACGAGGAGGAGGAGGAGGAGGAGGAGGTGGAGCGTAGCCGAAAGGAGGAGGAGGAGGAGGAGGAGGAGGACCCCCCTTCCTGGCCCCCCCCCCCCCGGGAAGAAGACCAGAGGAGGATTGAAGATGTCCAACTGCGCATGCAGTCCCCAGGCTTTCATCCTCGAACCGAAGACAATATGTTTTTCGGAAACGACGTCCTAGCAATGCCTCGTCAAGACCTGTATGCCCGAATGCTATCATACTCACGATCGACTAAGCCGCGCTTTGGCGCTACACAACTGCGACTGCTTGCGCAGTTCCAAGCACTGAAGCGAACCACCACAACAAACGAATTCATGGAAATTGATGCTGGAATGTCGTGACAATAACAGTGTCTGTTATACAGAAGATGTGTCGCACTCCATCGGCAGCGTCTCGTCGCTTGCCCACTCGCCCAACGAGGCGTCGTACAAGCCTACGTTTGTGTACCCCTGCATTGTTAGAAGCATGGCGGTGGTACTTGCCGCGATGCCACCACCGCAATAAGTAATGATCCGGCGATCAGGCGCATCCATCGTGAGGCCTGCTTCACGGAATCGACTCAGCAACTCGCCTTCGGGTAAGAAGGCAGTGGTCTCTTCATTCAGCAGCTCGCGGGTGGGCACGTTGACAGATTGGGGAATGCGCCCTGGCCGCCCATATGTCGCCTTACTGCCACTGTGCAGTTCACGCGATAGCGCATTCACCAGAAACACCGAAGAATCTCCGATGCTTGCCAGCACCTCCTCCTTGTTTGCGAACAGCTCGGGCCGCGCCCTGGGAGTCAGCGTAGCGACTTCGAAGCGGGTCTCCTCCTGACTGGTTGGACGGCCTTCGAAGGCCCACTTGGTCGCACCCCCGTCCAGCACGTAGGCCCCGTCAAACCCCAGCGCCCGAAGCATCCACCACACGCGCGTGGCCCATTGCGGTGACGCTTGGCTGTACAGTACCACGCAAGCCCCGTCTCCGATTCCGAGTGCACCAAATCGTTCTGCCAGCTCGGCGAATCCTGGACACATAAAATAAAACGCGCTGGACACATCACAGAGATCCCTCTGAACATCCAGGAACGCCGAGCCTGGAATGTGAGCCGCGTCGTACTGAGCACGCCCATTGTCCACGGAAT
>CAUYUJ010020026.1:17500-25000 GCA_963575745.1 Prorocentrum cordatum
CAACAACCTGGGCGCGAGTGTGCCTGTGGCACCAAGCGTGGTCGGCTCCCCGCCGGGAGGTCCTGGCGTGATGCCCACCACACATCGCAGTCATCGTGCGGGTCTCTGACAAGATGCACGTCTCAACAAATCTGGGCGACAACGTGTCCGCAGTACCACCCTGGTCGGCTCCGCGTTCGGAGGCCCGAGTTCAGTGCAGGCTAGATCGCAGTGATCATAGGGCTGTGAAGCGAACACGTCTACCTTCACAGATGACCATGCTCCTGAGAGGTTCCACCTCTCTGGGCGCGAACGGGGCATGCGTGCAGTGCCTGCTGTAGCAGAGCGGTCCGAGTGCGAGAGTGTGAGTGAGTCCGACTGTGAGTGAATCAGACTTTGAGTGGGTCTGAGTGCGAGTACGTCCGGCTACGAGTCAGTCTGAGTGCGAGAGGGTCTGGATTCGAGTCAGTCCGAATGAAGAGTAGGCCTGAGTACGAGCCAATATGAGCTGGAGCACGGAAGAGAGGGGGGAGGGAAGAGGGGAGGAGGTGGAGGCATCACGCTGCGCAGAATGCTGTGGGGAAATGCAGCGGCTATAAACTATGCCCCACCCCACCCTGATGTAGGAAGACGTCAGCCAAACACCCTCACTGACCCTGCGGAAACCAAAAGACACTGCTACCGCTACTCCACGGACCTCTCCCCAGGTGCGTTCCGACCAGAATTATGAGGAGACTCCAGCCATGGCGACGAAGGCTCTCCAGAACGACCAGCCGTAGCGGTATCTCTTCCTCCTCGATGAAAGAATAACACACGCTCAAACCTTGAGGGAGAAGAAACGGGGAAGGGCAAGGCGATGAAGGAGGTACATCGGTGTGAGTTGTCAGACCCCGAGGTGTGCTCCAGTTCGAGCGGTGACCCTCATCCGACAACACAATCCGACAGCACACACACACACAACCTAATGGAGCTTGCGAGAGTCCCCCCCCGAGAAGTCCGAGGGCCTGATAGGTATGAGTGCTAGTTGACAGCTCATGACTCCTCTGCGTGATCCTGGACGGACCAGACGTGGGCCCAGGGTATCGGTGAATACGCCGTCCGATCACGGGCCTACGATCGGCGTGGCCAGGACCCGTATCGCAGTGCAGCAGGGGGGCCCCCCCCGAAGCAACTCGTGGGCGCAAAACACATCGATACCCGTGGCCTCGCGGATACGGGGCGTTTGTGTTCGCGGATGCCCCGCGCGGAGTGTGTCCGTGCGACGGCGTGTTCGCGGGTCGCGCCCCAGGCCAGAATCCCGCTCGCAAAGGCGCGGACGCGGACAGCGTCTGCCGCTCGTGATCGCCCCCGCCCGCGGCCCCGCCCCAGCAGATGTCGAACACGCAGTCGGTGTGGCCACCCAGCTGGCAGATCTGGGGGGCCGCGCGGCAGCCCTCTCCCGTCACCGCGCCGCCCCGATTGGCAACTTCGAGGCTCGAGCTCTGAGGCTCGAGGCTTGCTCTCTGGAGCATGCTGGTCGTCCCGGGGCGCCCTGGTGGCCACGGCTGCACCCGCCATGAACTCCTGCCCAGAGCGCACCCCAAGGGAGATCCTAAGGACCGAGGCTTTGGCCTCCTGCCCACATCTCTGGCGATCTGCGGTGTTCCGTGCGCGGTGCTTCCTCGACAACGGGTCCCCTGGGGGCCCGTTGTCGGGCCCCGGGGGCCGGCAACAGTGGATCCGGGCAACGAAACTGGCCCTTTGGAAGGGGCCGGACCTGTACAGCAAGGCCTGCGTCGCCGCACATACCACCCGAGAACATCAGCACCGTCGGACAGACTCGTCTGCGTAGCTTCGAAAAGCAGAGAAGCGGCATAAGCACCAACTGTCGGCACTCCACGCGGGTTTCTCGCATCTGCGCTAGACCCTTGGCGGCGCCTCCAGCGCCGTCCCTCGCGCGCTCTGCGCGCCAAGAAAGAGGTCCAGCGCCGATCCAATAAACGCGCGTGCAGCGCCGAGAGAGCATGTTTATGCAATTTGGCACAATTCGCTGTAGCGGCGCTCCCGTTTAGGCCTTTTCCACTAGCGCAGACGATCCCTGCCTCGCCGCCGACGCAACAAAAAATGCACACCATTTGCTTTTCTTCGACTCCCGTCGCCACGCCGCCCGCCTCCTTCACGGCTTTCGTCGCCACGCGTGCCAATCGAGGGACACCACGCAAGGCGAGAAGTCATCCAAATCCGTCGCCTGAGGAGCTGGCGGCCTGGGGCCCCAGGGGGCGGCGGATAGGGATACATTTTGGCACGAGGAGGAGGAGGAGGAGGAGGAGGAGGAGGAGGAGGTCCCCGAAGATCGAATCCCCAAGAAGTGGTTTTGGGATAAATCCCCGCCTCGGGCATCAGCACTGCTGGATATATTTCTCCGCGTGGCTGCCGCTTCGAGCACCCATCGCACCGACATAGGGGCCGTGCCTCGCTTGACACCGACGCGTGTCGACATCGCCTGGCACCCCCCGCACACTAACTGCCACGATGGCGGTCACAGCGGTCCACGTCGTCGTTGTCGCCGCCGCCGCCGTCGAAAAGGAGCCGCCCGCAATCCGTGAAACTTCGGCGCTAAGGCGAGAGACACATTTTCCTCAATCCGTGAAACTCTTGCATTGAATCAAACCAATACACGCGGCGCTAAGGCAAGAGTCACATGTTGAAAACGACCCGCCCTCAATCCGTGGAACTGTTGCTAATGCTTCAAACGAGTGTGCGCGGCGCTCATGCGAGAGCCACATGTTGAAAACGACCCACCTTCAATCCTTTAAACGATTGCGGATGTTTAAAACGAATAAGCGCTGCGCGAAAGCGAGAGCCACATTTGAAAGCGGCCCGCCTTCCATCAGTGAAGCTGCTGCCAGTTTTAAAGCTTCAGGCTCATGAATGGTGGGGAAGTCTCATGCGGAACGCCTGGTCCGTCCTTTCGACTGGCCTCGGAGTGCGACAGGGAGGAATTATCTATGAGGAAAAGGAGTGGAAGGGGAGGAGGAGCAGGAGGAGGAGGGGCGAGCTTACTCCTCGCCCTGAGAAACAGAGGGGGTCCTCATAGCTAAAAGACCTCCTTAGGTTACATCGGTGTTTTGCCCTCCTCCTCCTCCTCCTCCTCCTCCTCCTCCTCCTCCTCCTCCTCCTCCTCCTCCTCCTCCCCCTCCCCGTGTTATTCCTCCTCCTCATCATCATCCTCCTCTTCCTCCTCTTCTTCACCTCCTCGTCCTCCTCCCTCCTCCTCCTCCTCCTCCTCCTCCTCCTCTTCCTCTTCCTCCTCCTCCTCCTCCTCCTCCTCCTCCTCCTCCTCCTCCTCCTCCTCCTCCGCCGCCGTCGCCTCCTCTGGGTGCAGGGGCGCAGAGGGCGGAGCACGAGGGGAGATGGGGGAGGGCGTCGAGGGGCCTCACCTGGCGTCGCGCATCAAGCTCGCGACCCGGCCCCGTCCCGCCCCCGATCGTTTCTGCTGCAGCCCCAGAGCGCGGACGACTGTCCCAGAAGAACAAACAAAACAAACAAGAAAATACGCCCTGACTTACCCGAGACGTTGAAGAGGTCCGGGACCTCGATGCGCCACATTTCCCGTCAGGCGATCGACGACTGGCCCATGTCCCCGCCCCCAGGCTGGTGGCACCCCGTTCCCGGCGCGCCCCCAAGGGAGTGCCCAGGTCGGAGTGCCACCAGCTCGGGGGCCTTTGGAAACGGAGCTCTGTGGAGTTCTGGCGGTGGTGGTGGCGGCTCGTGTCGCTCGCATGACCTCTGGACCGACGTCCTCCGGGCCCCTCCAGCGCAGGCCCCCGCTTCCAGGCTCGGTCCACGCCCCTTCTGCTGTCCCCCGACCCGGGCGCCACGGGGGGGGGCCGGTCGGACGACGAGACGGCTGCACCGGCAGAGACTCTCGGACGCCCGCGCGGCGCCGGCCCAAGACGTCTGCGCGGACCTCCGAGCGCTGCTCATGCCACTCGTGATTATTCAGGATAACTGTTTTTGTTCCTCTCCGCCGCAAACACACACACACACCAGTTACAGCCCCTGCTCCGATTCAGCACGGCTAAAAAATTCACGTTCGGTTGTATTGAATCCGCTTCCCCTCAAGGGGGCTACACCCGCACCCAATGAAGCGCGCACGTGGTTATTCAGGATGCATGCGTTCCCCTGCTGTTTTCCCTCACTCTCTGGCGACAGGGGAGCAGGGCACTGGCAAAAGGCTGCTTGGCCCCAAAGGCCAGAGATTTTCGGTCCACGCCCCCACCCTGGCCCGCGGCCCCTTGTCCGGTGGGGGCGATGCGACCCTCCAGACGGCCTCCCACCTGATCCGCCACACCCCAAGTCCACGGCGCGACCCACCAGGACCCCAATGTCACGGATGGTCCACACAAGAACATCGACTTCAAGGACGTCAGGGACACCACTTTCACGAAGCACCTCACCTCCGACTTCGCGGCCTCCCAGGGCTCCAATTCCATGCCTGGTGCACGCAAGGACACCCATCTCGCGGACCTCCAGGATTCCACTTTCGCGGCCTCCAACAACTTCAATCTCGCGAGCCACATCACGGATCCGGAGGCTACCTACCAGAACATCGATTTCATGGTCATGGGAACCGACAGGGGCCACCCACGAAGACGACGCCGACCACCCCGACGACGACCCTTACGACGCCCCGACCGACGCCCCACCGGACGCCCTTCCCGACTCCCAACCCGACGCCCCCGCCGACCTCCAACCCGACGGCTTACACGACGCTCTTCCCGACGCCCTTCCCGACGCCAAACCCGACGCCCAACTTGACGCCCCACCCGACGCCCTTCCCGCTGCGTTCCCCGACGCCCAACCCAACGCCCAACCAGACGCCCAACCCGTCGCCCCTCCCGACGCCTTCCCCAACGTCCAACCCGCTGCCTTCCTCGACGCCCAACCCGACGCCAATTTCGAGCCCTCCAAGGACACCAAATGCCGAACATTACCTCCAATTTCAAGGCCTCCAAGGACTTCAATGTCGCGGACCACTTCACGGATCCAGAGGCTACCCACCAGAACATCAATTTCAAGGCTGTTGGAAGGGCCGGAGCCACCCGCGACGACGACGCAGACCACCCCAACGACGACCCCGACGACGCTCCCACCGACGCCCCTCGCGCCCCCCCTCTCGACGCTCCATCCGCCGCCACTCCCCACGCACCGCTCGACGCCCCCTCCGACGCCCTACCCGACGCCCAACTCTACGCCCAACCCGACGCCCTTCCCGACGCCCGAACCGACGCCCAAACCGACGCCCAACCCGACGCCCTTCCCGACGCCCAGCCCTGCGCCCTCCCCGACGCCTCCGCCGACGCCCCTCCCGACGCCCTTCCCGACGCCCAACCCGACGCACAACCCGACGCCCAACCCGACGCCCCCTCCCCGACGCCCTTCCCGACTCCCAGCCTCGCGCCCACCCCGACACCCGTCCCGACGTCCAAACCGACGCCCACCCCGCACCCTTTCCAACGCCCTTCCTTACGCCCAGCCCCACGCCCACGCCCAGCCCCAGGCACAGCAGGCACCCAACACTCAGCCTTACTGAGCCCACGAGCAGCACCACCACCCACGCCACCAAAACCATTGCCGCCACCAAGACCGTGCGCCAATCCCAGAGTCCGAGTTCACACCAGAGGGACCTCTACCAGCGGGAGCAGACCCAGCGCCAGCGCCGACGCCATCTGAACCAGCACCAGCACCGGAGATGACACCAGCACCAGCACTAGAGCCAACACAGGCGACGCCAGCGCCACACCTCGAACCAAGTACAAGACGACCCTGGCTTCCGAGCCTTGCCGCGCTACTGGCGACACCACCACACAACGCACCTTCTAGGGTGCAACGCCCCTCCGACCTCTAGCGTCCTCGGTCCCTACCGACTGGCGCCCCCCCTGAGGCAACGCAACCCGCCGATGGCGGCACCCGGCCACAACCGCCTCACCCCCCCCTCCCTGTACCCCTCTTCGGCTACGCACCCACGACGTTGGCGGCGACACCTGTCAGAAGCCCCCGGCCCCCGCCTCCGCCGCGGGCGCTTGGCCTGCGGCCACCCCTGCCCGCGTCCCCGAGCAGAGACCTGGCCACTCTCCCCCCCTCAAAAAAAAAACCAACGCCCTCCCCACCCACCTCTACGACCACCACCCACCCTCCTCTACGACCACCACCCCTCCCGACGAAGTATGCAATATCATGGATGGGCATACTGCTGCGTCGACCGCAACGCCAGCGATCATTTCGCGGCCCTGAGGGGCCGCAGGGGCAGGGATTAGCTTGTGGTTCGGGGAGGGCGACCAACGTTTGTTATTCCCCCCGAGGCCCCTGGAGGGGGCCTCGGGGCAGGATGGATGGCTGCAGGATGAACCTTCGTGCGCCATGCGTGAGTGAGTGAGTGAGTGAGTGAGTGAGTGAGTGAGTGAGTGAGTGAGTGAGTGAGTGAAAGAGGAGGAGGAGGAGGAGGAGGTCCCCATCCTCCCTTCTCCCCCCGGCCTACCTATGGTAGTGGTGGTCGAACATTGGCCAATCACTCCCGGGGCTGGCACTGGCCAGCTTCCCGAGCCGCGCCCAGCCGCGGCGACGAGAGGAGGCCCCTTTCTCCCCGCGCCTGCCGGCCAGGACCCGTGCTGGGCCGCCCCGGTGCCCCCGCCGGCGCCCGAGGGGGGCCGCCGGGCCCAAGAGGCAGCACACGGAGAGAGGCCACGAAACCCGGATAGGGCGGCGAGATCCATACACATCCACTGCTCCCTGGGCAGGCCCATCCTGAACCCAGCAGCGGTGTACAGGCCACGCCCTCCAGGCTTGGCCAGGAGGGCGTATGCACAGCTCCTGGGTTCGGGATGGGCCTGGGCAGGGAGCAGTGGATCTGTGTAGATCTCGTCACCCGGCCATACCCGTCGGTCAGAAGAAGTAGGTAAAAACATGAAGTAGGAAGGCGGGTAAAGTAGATTTGGTCCAGGCCCGCCCAAAGAATCCCAAAGAGCAGCCAAAGCACATTGGTGCTTGAAGCAGCAGGGCGCCCCAAAATAGATTGGGACCTGGCAAATCCACGAATGCCTGCTTTCAACGACCCGCGCGGACGCCGGAGCGACGCCGAGGCCGCACGACGGCGGCGCGCAGAAGCGAGAGGTGGTTGGCGCGAGGAGGGGGGGCGGCCTTCGGAGAAGGCAAGGCTGCGAGGCGGGGATTCATCCACGTCCACCGCCTGGGAACCGACGTCCTGGTGCCCCAGCGGGCGGTGGAGATGGATACATTTCGCCCCCCCGGGGGCCCGAATACGACCATATCCACCGCCTGCCGAGGCTCCGAAAACTGACCCTCTAGGCGGTGGTCATGTCTAAATTCCCGCCTCGGAAAGATGAGCGACGATCGAACACGGGTCCTGAGCGAGACGGCACAGCGACCTCACGCAGCGGCTCGCGCGGGCCGCCAGCGCGGCGCGCTGCAGTGGGAGCGAAGGCGCTCACGACGCGACCTTACTCCAGATTTTGTAATAAA
>CAUYUJ010020026.1:27500-47500 GCA_963575745.1 Prorocentrum cordatum
GGGCCGGTTTTTCACCGTTTCCGAAAAAAGGGCCCCTTGAAAATGGAAACGGCAAAAAAACGGCGACCGGAAACGGCAACAAAAACGGCTCCAGGATGGGAACCGGAGCAAGAACCGGTCCAAAAACGGCGACGGAACCGGTGAAAAAACGGCGTCGGAACCGGCAAAAAAACGGCAGAACGGAACCGGTAAAGAAACGGCCCTGTCGTTTCCAGGGCCCACTAAGGGAGGGGGGAAGTGTGTGGAGGGGGGGGGCACGCGCCGATCGGCGAAACAAGACACTCAAAAAACCCAGACCCCCGACGTCATGATTTTTTCATGACGCGACCCCCAAAGGTCCGGACCCCTTCCCCGGGACGGGCTTTTAATCCCGAGTCGTTTTTTGACGGTCCTGCAGGGCCGGTAAGGGCCCCCGGAGGCCGAAAAAAGCGAAAAACGTCCCGTCGTGATGTTTTCTTCACTCGAGGGGGTCTGGGAACGGCGGCTTCCCTCCTGCGGTCAAGCGCTGCTGCTTCGCGTCTCGCGGCGGCGGCCCCCGACGTGCGAGGTCTGTGCTTCGCCCTCCTGTTGGGCCTCTCCTGGGAGGCCCTGCGTCGCCCCGGCCGGGTTTTGCCTCGAAGTCCTGGTGAGGAGGAGGAGGAGGAGGGGGAGGAGGAGGAGGAGGAGGAGGAGGAGGAGGAGGAGGAGGAGGAGGGGAGGAGGAGGAGGAGGAGGAAGGAGGAGGAGGGGAGGAGGAAGGAGGGGAGGAGGAGGAGGAGGAGGAGGAGGAGGAGGAGGAGGAGGAGGAGGAGGAGGAGGCGGAGGCGGGTCGGAGGGTCGGCTTCGGACCCCCTGCGGCGCGCCACGCCCTGCAGGCTGATGTCGTGCTGCTCTGCTTCGCGGGACGGGAGGCTGGGGGAAGGCTCGGAACGTGGATGTCCACTTCCCGCGCATGTTTCGGTTCCGTGCGAGTTGTTTCTTTCTGCTCGATGGTCCAGGATGGTCCTCGATGGTTCTCGCCGAGAAAAAATACACACGTCCGAGCAATGCCAAGTCCTTGGAAAGGCTGTGGGGAGGGGGGGGACTACGGCGTGCTTAGCGTGTCGCGCTGGAGCGAGGTCGGCCAGAACAGGCGGTGCGGCAAGCTGGGCAAACGTTCACGACCGTGCATCTATAGAGGAAGATGAGGCTCCACGGACATAAATGGTCGACTGTCCGCGTGGACTTCGTGGGTCGGGAATGGACGCCCCGCCTGCGGATCTCCGAGAATGTATACTCAGGTTTTGTGCTGCTTGGTTTCATGTATCTCTGTGTTTCGCAGCGACGTGTCTTTCGCAGCGGCTGTATCCCCCCTCGCTATGGTCTTCTTTCGTGGCGGTTTTGAGCTCAGATGTGTCGCCAGGTGCACCTGGTGATAGCACATCAGCTACATGACCTGGCGGATTGCCAGATCCTGGCGGCTCTTGCGCGCTGCGTGAAGTATATAGCACCCCGCAATTGCGGATAAGAGTGAGGGGGCGGGCGCGGGCAACGCGGGCGTCGTCGAGCCGGCGGACCTCGTGGCCCCCACCTTCCCTGTCGATGGCGTCCTCCTCCTCCTCCTCCTCTTCCTCCTCCTCCTCCTCCTCCTCCTCCTCCTCCTCCTCCTCTCCCTCCTCTCCTCCTCCTCCTCCTCCTCCTCTCTCTTCCTCGCCTCGTCCTCGTCGTCATCGTCATCGTCATCGTCATCGTCATCGCCTCTCACCATCCTCCTCCCTCCTCCTCTTCTTCCTCGTCCTCGTCCTTCCTCGCCCCCCTCTTCATCATCATCGTCCTCCATTGTCGTCCATCCATCATCCTCCTCCCCTCCTCTCCTCCTCCTCCTCCTCCCTCCTCCTCCTCCTCCTCCTGCCTCCTCCTCCTCGCTCCTCCTCCTCCCTCCTCCTCCTCTCTCTACATTCTCATTACATCCTTCCTTCTTTCGCGTCCTCCTCGTCCCCTGTTTACTCCTCCTGCCTCCCCTTCCTTTCCCAAGATAACTGCAACGCAATCCTTTTTCCCACTTTATGCTCCCCGACTTCTCTGATCAAGGCAACTCGCCAGGGCAAAGTTGCTGGACGGGCTGGTGTGGATGCGCGGGGCTTGAAGAGGTCGTTGCGGGCTCAGACGGCATGCAAAAATCCGCCGCCGCGCTTGTGCGGCATTGGTTTGTTCAGTGAACGTGGTTTGGGTCGCGGGCTCTCCACCTCCACCTGGAAGGAATGCAAAAGCAGCCCGCCGCAGGCGCCGAAAAAATTGGTTTGTACACTGAACGTGGAATGGGTCGCGGGTGGGCCGCGGGTTCTCCACCGGGAACGAATGCAAAAGATGCCCGCCGCAGGCGCCGAAAAAATGGTTTGTACCCTGAACGTGGTCGCGGGTGGGCCGCGGGCTCTCCACCTGAACGAATGCAAAAGCTGCCCGCCGCAGGCGCCGAAAAATGTGGTTTGTACCCTGAACGTGGTTTGGGTCGCGGGTTGGTCGCGAGTTGGTCGCGGGGTGGGTCGCGGGCTCTCCACCTGGAAGGAATGCAAAAAAAACCCGCCGCAGGCGCCGAAAATGGTGGTTTGTACCTTGAACGTGGTTTGGGTCGAAGGTGGGTCGCGGGTGGGTCGCGGGGTGGGTCGCGGGTGGGCGGGTGGGTCGCGGGTGGGTCGCGGGTGGGTCGCGGGGTGGGCCGCGGGCGGGTCGCGGGGTGGGTCGCGGGTGGGTCGCGGGTGGGTCGCGGGTGGGTCGCGGGGTGGGTCGTGGGGTCGGGTCGCGGGTGGGTCGCGGGTGGGTCGCGGGTGGGTCGCGGGGTGGGTCGCGGGGTGGGTCGCGGGGTGGGTCGCGGGTGGGTCGCGGGTGGGTCGCGGGGTGGGTCGCGGGGTGGGTCGCGGGTGGGTCGCGGGGCGGGTTGCGGGTGGGACGACGACAACAAACAACAACAAACAACAACAAGCAACAACGAGAATCCGCACCGCGGAATCCCACTTCAGCCACGCACCCAGGGACAGTGAATGACCGTTCGGCCACCTCACTCTGATCTCGGGGTCCCTCCCCCCCTCCTCATTCCTCCTCCCGCCCCTCCTCGGCCTCCACTTCCTGCTACATCCTCCAAGTCCTCCTCTGGGGACACCACAAGGCACCAATACAGCTACTCCCCAGACCTCTCTCGGGGTGCGTCCTGACCAGGATTTCAAGGCGAATCCAGCGGTGGGGACGAGGGCCGCCCAGGAGGCCCAAAAAGGACAAAACGAGGCAAGATATGAGTATGGGTACCTATTCCTCCCATGACCCTCGAAAATAAATCGGCGTTAGATCCGCCACCCTGGCGCGCGGAGCGCGCCAGGTCAAGCCTGACCGTTCGCGGGGTCCTGCGAGCGGGTTAGGCGGCTTGGCTGGCTGGGCGGAAGGGTAGAGGGCAAGCAGCATAGGCAGCAGACGGCGCACGAGAAGCTGGAGCCGCGGCCACTTGCCCCGCTGGCCGGAGCACCATGCCTGAGCCAGGGAGCGGCTCCAGGGGCGCCGCCAGGGGGGCCCAGCGCTGGTCCGAGAAATCCCAGCGGATCTCCGAAAGTGCATGTCTATACAGTTGTTTTCTTCGTCTCATCATTATTACAATTACTACTAGTAATCTTACTATTCGTAGGATTACTGTAATTCGTATTCGTATTATTATTGTGATTATGGTCGTTATTGCTATTAGTAGAATTACTGTTGTGATTACTAAGGTACGATTATGATCGTTCGTAACACTCTTATTGGTGTGAATATTCGTACTAGTACGATTAACCTTACTATGATTATGCTTATTCATAATACGATTACGACTATTATTAGTTGAATACGCTCTAGTCTTATTGTGCTACTACTACTCGTAGTGCTCGTAGTAGTGCTGCTACTGTTATTATTGTTAGTGGAATTCTCATTAGTCTTATCAGTATTACTCGTACTCGTCCAAGAACATCACCATCAACACCAAGGATCGGGATCGGCCCCCCTCGGTGGGGGTAGCTGCCGACACTGGCGCCGGTGCCCACCTCCAGGCATCCGAAAGCGAACGTTTACGCAGTGCTCCCCTCCTCGAGGTACAGCTGGCTGCGCGGGCCCCCTGGGCCGGCCAGCGGAGCAGTGGCCCAGACCCGGCGGTGCGCGCTCGCCCCGGGGAGCTCCCCGGCACAGGCCGCAGGGCGCCCTGTGCCCTGCGCGCCCCAGCAGCTGGCCCACGAGGGCGCTGCCCCGGCCACACGCAGGAGCACGAGGGCGACGGGCTCTGTACACATCCACGGCCCAGGCCTGGACCAGGCCTGGGCCGAGGCGCGGTGGACACGCCCTGCTGGCCTGGCAAGGGGTGGGTATCCACTGCTCCTGGGCCCAGCACGGGCCAGGACCTGGGCAGCTGATCTGTCTGGGTCCCGCTGCCCTCAGAGTGACCCTGGGCAAGAGCGACCTCCGGTGCGCGGCGCGCGGGGAGCCGCGGGGTGGCCGAGCCCAAGAGCGCGCCAGGCGCAACCGCCGCATCGCCCTCGGCGCTCGGGGGACCCCGTCCGGGCCCGCAGGCCAGAGGTCGCTCCAGCGAGGGGCCACTCCTGCGTCCGGCGTCGAGCGGCGCCGTGCTGCGCGCCGAGTTCTAGACGTACACGGGCCCCGGGTCGCACGCGCCGAGCGGCCGCGCGGGGCCGCGCACCAGGACCCTCTGCCGCCAGCCCGCGGCCCGGCCCGGCTGCCCGCCGCCGACCCAGAGGTCCAGGGGGCCCGCCTCGAGGTACGGCCGGCCGCCCCCCGCCACGACCGCGCGGGCCTCCGGGGCCAGCCGGAAGCGCAGCTCGGAGGAGGGCCGGGCGAGGCGGCGGCGGCCGTCCCCTGCAGCGCGCCTCGCCCTCCTGCGCGGGCCTGCTGGAGGCGCCTCGCCGCCACGGCTGGCGGCCGGATCCACGTCGAGGAACGGGTCAGGATGGAGCCCGTGGAGAGGCCTGGGGCCCAGCGGGCCCTGGAAACGACAGGGCCGTTTTTGTTACCGGTTCCGTCTTGCTGTTTTTGTTGCCGGCTCCGACGCCGTTCTTTTACCGGTTCCGCCGCCGTTCTTTTACGGGTTCCCGCTCCGGTTCCAATCCTGGAGCCGTTTTTGTCGCCGTTTCCGGTGACCTGTTCTTGCCGTTTCTATTTTCAAGGGACATTTTTTGGAGATGGTGAGAAAACCGGCCCTGCCGTTTCCGGGGCCCACAGAGGCCTGGGGGCCGATGCTGGCCGGATGCGGCTCGGGCGGGAGAGCCGCCGCGGTCTCCGCTGGCCCTCCTCCGCGAAGGGGCTTGGAGGCGCCACGCCCCAGGGAGATGCGCTCGAAGGCAGCCAGTCGGAGCTGCGGCTGCGGCGCACCTGGCGACACGGGCACGATGTACACCTGGACCACCTCGTCGCCGTCGTGGGCGCCAGTGTTGCGGACGGTGATGGTGATGCCGATGGTGCCACAGCTCTCAACCTCGCGGTTGGTGAAGCCAGCATCGTATGAAAATGTGGTGTAGCTGAGCCCGTGCCCAAACGGAATGTCTGGGCTCCCCTGGAAGAAACGATAAGAATAGCCACGGGCTGCATACCAGCTCATGTTCGTCCGATCTGCCGGGAGGTCACGGTCACCGCTGTACCAGGTGACGGCACTTCGCCCTGCAGGGCTGTGCTCACCGAACAGGATGCTCGCAACTGCCTCGCCCGCAGCTTCTCCTGGGTACCAGGCGTCCAGCATCGCATCCAGGTCGCTCCCGAGGTTCTTGAGCGCGAACGCGCCCCCGTGGACGAAGACGCCGACGAGGGGCCGAGACGTCCTGCGCCGCAGAGCCCGGACCAGGGCATACTGGTTCGGCGGCAGCTCGATGGTGATGCGGTCGAAGCCCTCCGACTCGCACCCGCTCGTGGCGCACGTGTCTGGAGGGTCATTGGCGGTGCAATTAACGCAGCCCTCGATGGCATCGTAACGCAGCCCCAGCACGACCACCGTCACGTCGGCAGCCGCCGCTGCTGCCTCTTCTTGGAACGCCCGACATGGGTACGGAGAAATGGGTACGATGCACAACAGCAAAGATTGCCCACAACAAACAGCGGCAGCTGTTGGACAGGCGACCTGCTGTCCCAAATGGACAACGATCGCGGCGACACGGACAGCGAAAAAATCTCAAAACGGGCAAAAAGCTGCTGTTGGTCTTCGGCCCCGACCTCTTCCCGTGCCCGCTTCGGTCGCACCGACCTCCGCCTCGGCGAACGCGGTCTGATCTGGACAGCTCACGGACCTGGGGAAACCAAAAGGTACCGATACCGCGACCTCCCGGACCTCTCCCGGGGCGCGTTCTGACCAGGATTCCGAGGCGCATCCAGCGGTGGCGACGAGGGCCTCCGAGGAGGCCCCAAAAAGGGGGAGAACGGGCGAGGGGGTAGAGAGTCATGGGTATACCTCTTCCTCCTCCAAAGAAACCGGCAACCGGCGGCGAAGGTGACGGAGGACCCGACGAGCTTGTCGCAGACGGAGGCCGCGCCCTCGCACCGCCGCACGGCCTCCAGGAAGCTGCGGCCCTCGCCCGCGCGGCGGGCGATGCCCTCGAGGAGGCGGTCGATGCCCTCGGGCCGGGCCCCGGGCTCCATGTAGTTCCCGAGCAGCAGCTGCCCCATCACCGCCCCGGGCCCCACGACGGCCACGCGCGCGGGCGCGCGGAGGGGCAGCACGGCCCCGCGGTTGCTGTAGAGGCAGACCGCAGCCCGGGCCGCGCGGAGCGCGAGCTCGCGGCCCCCGACCTTCCGAGCTGCCCCGATGCGCCACGCGCGACGCGCCGCGTGCTGGCACGGAGCTCCACACGCAGGGTCGACACGGCAGGTGCGGCGCAGTGCGTTCGCCAAAAGCGTGGGCCCACACGTGCCGAGCCAACACCAAGGGCTCCCAACTTCGCGCTTCGCGCTCCGCGCAGCGCGAGGCGCGAATAACTTCGCGCTCTCGCGCCGCCCCCCCAAAGGGAGAAGAGGAGGACGAGGAGGAGGGGGGGGAGGAACGAGGCCCGCGAAGCGCGAAGCGCGAATAACTTCGCGCCCTCGTGGGAGCCCTTGCAACACGCAACGTGTTAGCACGGACGTATGGAACACGGCACGTGTTGCGTGTCAACAGGGGTGCATATCAGGGCAGCCCCTCACCCCCGACCAAGAGCGGCTCCAGCGCCAGGTGGTTGTAGGACACACTGGCCGGCGGGTCGAACATGCCGAGGCGGATCCGTGTGCGGAAGAGCCTCTTGAAAGACGCAGCGACTCGCTCTCTAGTTAGAGGAACAGCAGCGAAAGGCATAAACCTGGTTTATCGGAGGTCCGCGCGGACTTCTTGGATCGGCGCTGGACGCCGCCTCCCTGGCGCGCAGAGGGCGCCAAGGGGGGACCAACGCGAATCCCAGAAATCCGCGCGCACCGTCCACACTCTTCACGTGCATGCAGCTGTTGCCGTTCCTCGGCTGGTGGTCAGGCCTGCCGCGACGGCATCACGCAACTTTGAGCTCGCAGCCGTTCCGCCACCCTCCTGGTCCATGCCAGCGTTCAGCCCCACCGCCGCCGCCATCGTGAGATTCTCCACAAACCGGTCCGGCTCGACCAAGTTCGCCCAGGCGTCGAAATCAGAGACCACGCTGCCGTTGAAGCCCCAACCGGCGCGCAGCACACCATTGATCGCGGCGAGCGAGGGGGGGAAATGAGAATGAGAAGGCCTTCTCAGAAGGTTCGGAAGTCCCCCGGCCTTCTGAGAAGTTTTCTAAGCCTTCTCCGAAGAAAAAGAAACACTTCTCAGAAGGCGCGAGGGCTTCTGAGAAGTCCCGTTGCCTTCTGAGGAGGCCTTCTCCTTCTCACTTCTCCCCCTCGCTCGCCGCCGAATTGAGCAAATCAGGGCTCGCGCAAGCTGGCACCCCGTTCACCGAGTTGTAGCTGCACATGACCTGCTCTGCACCGGCCCCGACGCACGCCTCGAACGCTGGCAGGTAGCTCTCGAGCAGGTCCCTGGCCCCCACAGCCGCGTCGAAGCCCATCCGCCACTGGCCGCGGAGGCTGACCTCACCAGCGGCGAAGACACCCGCATCCGCGCCCTCGCGGTCTGCATTATAGGGGGCCACATGCGAGCCCGACACCTGCCCCCGACGATTTCTGAGGGGGAGGGTGGGGTTCGCTCCGCTCGGGAGCTCCCGAACGGAGTGGACCCCACCCTCCCCCTCAGAAATCGTGGGGGGTAGGGGTGGGGTTCGCAGGTGGCCCCCGATGGACTCCGCGGCGCGATCCCGCGGATAAGCGGCGGCACGGATACGCTCCGCGTCGGGCACCCGCGGGGGAAAAAAAAAAAAAAAAAAAAAAAAAACACGTCCGCGGGGCCGCGGCCCAGGGGGCCCGCGAGGCCGCGGAGAGACGGGCCCTTCCACCCCCGAGAGGGCCCGCTCGAGGTCGTAGGCGGCAAAGTGCTTGCAGGTCGCGGCCGCGAGCAAGTGCGGCCCCGCGCGCGGGCCCTGCAGCCCCTCCACGAAGGCGGCCCCCAGGCGCCCAGCGTGCAGGGGGTCCTCGCCGAAGGCCTCTTGCGCGCGGCCCCAGCGCGGGTCCCGGACGAGGTTGACGTTCGGCGCGTAGGCCGTGATGCCCCAGCCGTTGTGGCCGCCGCGGGCCCCGCGCGCGACGTGGAAGTTGTGCACCGCGCGCGCCTGCTCGCCGATGGCCCTGGCGACGCGCCGCAGGAGGTCGGGATCCCAAGTTCGGGCCTTACCAGGGGTGTCCCTGGCTAAAGGTGCCCCCAGGATCCTCCAGGGTCCAGATGGCCTCCACAGCGCCCCACCCGAGGACTGGAGGGCCCAGGGGCTCCGAAGAGGCTCGAAAAGCGACAGGCACCTCGGGCCAGGAACACCTCTGGCAACCCCCGACAAGTGGCGCCGAGGCCGCAGCCATCCGGAAAGACGGTTGCGGCGCTCAGGTGAGTGTCGTTGCGCACCCCGTGGGAATCGTCTAGAAGACGAAACGGCAGAAGCATCAACATTCGGAGCTCCGCGCGGATTTCTTGGACCGGCGCCTGGGCCCACCTGGCGGCGCCTCCAGCGCCGCCCCCAGCAGTGCTGGGCGCGCCAGGGTCCAGCGCCGATCCAAGAAATCCGCGCGGAACTCCGAAGGTTTGTACGCATGCAGGTTTTTCTTCTTCGATCGTCGTCCGTCCAGGTGTATGCGGGAATCCCGAGGCGGGGGATGGCCGGCGCGGAGCTGGTGAGCTGGGAGATCTGCTCCTCGAGGCTCGCCTGCCGAGCGAGGAAGTCGAGGCGTGCCTCCAGGGACAGCTTGCTGTCGAAGTGCGTCTCGGCCAGCGGGCAGGGGCCGAGGTCCGGGCCCGGGGCGCAGCCGGTGCCAAGTGGGCAGCGGTATTCACAGAGGAAGAAAGAGCTGCATGAGCAGTAAAACTTTCCGAGCTGCGCGCGCGCCGTGAGGGGGGGGCGCCAGAGGCGCCGCCTATAGGGGGCCCCAGCGCCGATCCGAGCCATGGGGGAAACCAAAAGGTATCGATACAGCTACCTCCCCGGACCTCTCCTGCAGCGCGTTCTGGCCAGGATTCCGAGGCGAAACCAGCGGTGGCGACGAGGGTCTCCCAGGAGGCTCAAAAAGGTGAAAACGGGCGGGTGGGGGCTCTGAGAAGTCCTCGCGGAGCTCCGAAAGTTTATCATGTTTACGCTGCTGTTTGTCCATCGGTATTCACCAGCGCCGCACGCGCCGCAGAGGGATCGGTCCAGGGCGCAGTCGGATGCGGGGCACGCCTGGAAATAGGTCGGGCGTGTCCCCCTACAGGCGGAATTTTGGAGGAAAATGCAGAAAACTCCCCAACAAATATTCGAATTGTCCAAGAATCATCAACCAAAAACTCGTCCCCAGACTACTCTTTGGCTGTTTTTGAAAATCCTCCTCCCGTAGAGGGACATGCCCGACTCGAGCCTGGAACTCGCCGAGGCAGCCCGCGGCGGCGGCCCCCGCCAGCAGCGGCAGCGGCAGGAGCAGCGGCGCGGGCGGCGTGCGGCGGGCAGGCCGCGCAGCGGCAGAGGCACGGGCACCAGCTCCCAGCATGGGGGCGCGGAGGGCTCAGGGTCGCCGACCTCTGCGAAACCACGGGCGCGTGAGTGAGCCCGCCGGCCCCCCTCGGGACCGCAGACGCTCGCGCCGCTAAGTGCCGCTGTCTTCAAAGAGAGGCCCAAATCGAAGACATGCTACAACTCCCCATGTTGGCCACAGAAGTAGCGCTAAGCGTCCCCCTTGGAGGCGTGCGTCCGCCCCGAGCACATAGCACGACCACCTGACAGCACGTCGCTGCCCGAGCGGTGCGGCCAGGAAGCGCCCGCCACCGAGCGTATGCTAGAATGCTTCTCGGCGCGCGCGACGCCCCTGGGGGGGCGGCCGCGCGCGTCACCCCCTGGGGGGGGCGACGCACACGTGGTGCTGGCATGCCGGTGCGATGCCGAAACATTCGCGGGCTGGGCACCCCTCGAGCTTGGGCCTGTTGCGGGCGCCCGGTGTGGCCTCAAGCCGAGACGGCTCAGGAACACATCCTGGCGTCACGGAGCCATGGCCTGCACTTCACCGTGCCATGCGTTTTTGCGGCGACGCGACGTGATGGTAAACCAGCCTCTGGTGCTGTGAAGATGCGGAATCATGACGTTGCGATGGTCGTGGCGCCGCAGTGAGCGAAGCACATCTGAGTTCAAAGATGGAGGGCGGTTCCTTTTCAAAATGGAGCTCTCGCTTGAGCCTCCTCAAGAAAGGTCGCCGGATGAATAGATCCGCCGCCCCCCTCGGGGCACAAGGCTGTCAAGTTTCCTGCGGATTGCTGTGTTGTGTCAGTTGTGCTGTCCTTTGCTGTGTCGTCTCTTGTCTCTCCGGTCCTGTCTCCGGTCTACTGTCTACTATGAGGGCCCGCGGCGACAAAAACAGCCACCTGGGGGTTGGGGGCCCCAAACTCTTGGCCGCTCGCAGGCTCCCGAGGACTGCCGATAGAGACGCCACGGCACGGCCAGGAGTGCACAAGAGGCCTGAAAGATGGCCCCAGGAGGCTCCGAAGAGAGCCTCAGAAGCCCAAGACGGCCCAAGAGAGCCCGAGGACGCCACAAGACGGCCTCAAAACGGTCAAAGAGGCCCCCGAGACGCCACGAGAGGGCCTTGAGAGGACTCCCGAAAGGGCTTCCGAAAGCCCAATTCATTTCCAACCTTTTCGTGTTCCCACCCTTTCGTGCTCCCACTTTTTCGTGAACCCACTCTGACAGATGGACGTGTTCCACCTTTCTGTGCTTCCAGAAGCCGAAGACGGTTCACGATGCCTCCAAGATGCCCCCAAGAGTCGCTCCAGAGGCCCACAAGAGAACCTTTGGATTTTTATGTTTGGGCGGGTGGCAGTGGTGAAATTCAAGATTGTGTGACGTGTGGTGTTTAGCACATCTTTGAGTTAACCAAATTTAGATGATGAGTGGCGGCGGTGATGACATGATTAAGGTAACAAGAGCAGCAACATAATAAGGAAGAATAGCGAGGATAAATCAGGAAATACACGATAGCTTGTGTTTTGGGGGGGAGAGAGAGAGAGAGAGAGAGGGCAGAGGAAGAGGAGAGGAAGAGGACCTTCGCTGAGCAACGCCCCTTACTTCTCACTCGGTGCAATCTGCATCCACTGGCGAAAATGCGGCATCAACTTATTGGAACCTCAAGTTCCCGCGTCGGTCGTGTCGATGCCTGACTGTGATCGCGGCTGCAATGTAAACTCGCGCATGCGTACCCCATACTGGCCCATGCAGGTGGGACTCGCACTGGTAACCAACGCAAGTGGGGAGTAAGGCGAACGAGGAAGGCGGAACGAGGCAGAAAGAGGGAGAGAAAGAGAGAGAACAACTGAGCCTGCGTTGATATAGGTCACCTGACCCAGATGGCCAGCGATACGGAACACAAACCGCGTACTCAAGGAGTGGCAAGTCCAGGAATGGACCGTAGATGTGCGAATTCGGGCGCAGCAGGAGCGCGCGTCGTCTGAACATAGATTCATGCCGAAGTAGGGTAGCAAATTCAAAGATTTGGAGTGCAATGTCACACACATTAGTCGGATCACGATTCAAATGACCGAATCAATGGCTACAATCGGATGACATGCTATAGTCGGATACGGAAATACAACAGAACTGAAAACCCAATGACAAAAACAAAAACCTACACACAACAAAAAAAATATGAAAATGTTTCCAGGCCGCGACACCCGGGATTTTCCTGAAAGAACAGAACTCATCAAAAACAAAAACAAACGTGTCCCCAAACTGGTGACGGGGATCCGGGTTGATTGGGCAGCCATCGGCGGGTCCGACACAAGGAAGCGACACGATAACTATAACAATTACAAAACATTAAAGTGCACGCGCGAAGCATATAGGAAACCACACACAGAACACAGCAGCATGACAACGTGCTAGGGCAACGATACGTGTGGGGTCCTGTTAGAACTTGCTAAACTCGAATAACCCATTTGACGGCAACGAAAACATCAAAGCGGCCTTGGCGGCACCGTACTTCCTCCGGAGACCTCCCCAGGTCCGATCAAACAACCCAAAAACCAGAAAATTTGTGAACTGTATGCTTCCTTAAACGCACACATTGGTTCAAACGTGTACGTCACAGGTTGATGTGTAATTCCCCGGGGGACAATCACAAGGACCGTGGCCCTAATTCACGTTCGTCTCAATTGGAAGCGTACGGATTTGAACGTGTATGTGGAACTGTTGCATTAAGGTTATTAACTGAATGGATATCTCCATGTGTCCTTGTACGGCCCACCCGTATCCGCCCAAGCAGCCCGAAACCGTTGAATCCTGCGCACTTGAAATAGCATCAGGTGGATTACTGTGACTTCTGTATGGCTGGTACTGTGTTATGGCCCTCGGATGGGGCTGGTGCTATAAACACACTAGGAACAATAGAGGAAGTCGCGTTAGCACACAACCAAAATATTAAGCATGAGACAAATTGGTAGCATTGCCGCGACGAATGGAATCTGCTTGTAACCCGCACACAAGGAATCAATCCTTTCATAATACTCCACGAAAGGAATCCGTTTGTAGCCCGCCACAACAAGATTCCCTTGTGGAATCCTCCACGAAAGGACTCATGTTGTTACCCGCCACAACAAGAATCCCTTTGGTAACGCGCGACAGACGGGATCCTCTTGCAAGGCGCAACGAAAAGAATCCGTGTGAACCAACAGAAGAGGGATCCTGGTGTAATCCGTCACAAAAGGAATCCTTGCGCAATCGCCTCGGAGAGAAAGGAACCCTCCTCCCCGAACATGTAAAACGAAAAAAGAAAAGCGGAAACATCTGATAACACTGTAAAAGCACAGCGAACAATATGAAACATTGAACAGGCCTTGAGGGGAAGAGAGGAGCAATAGGAACAATGGCCGCGACAATTGGAATTCGTGTGTAATCCGCACAAGAAGGATATGACGAGGAGCAGCAGCCGCAGCAAGAGGGCGAAAAGACGGCCTCCCTTGGACGCACGGGTTAGAAAAGGATGTCTGGTGTGGCGGGCTGCAAAGGGATCCTTTCTTTGGCGGATTGCAGCAGGCTTCCGTGTTCTTGGTGGTTATAAGAGGATCACTTTTGCGCTGATTGCAAAAGGACTCCACGTGTCGCTGGAAGGCGTCATGTGTTTCCTCTCTTCGCCCCAAAAGCTGCACAACCTTGCCTATGGTTCGCAATGTGTTTACAGGCTGTTCTCAGAATGTTCAGGGTTCCCCTCTGTTCCCCTTACTTGTTCGGGGAGGGGGGCGCCTTCTCCCCCGAAGCGATTATACAAAAAAATCCTTCTGCTGCGGATTACGAAACGACTCCTCCTGTGACGGCTGCATAAACATTTCCTGTATGACACCGTACAAAAGGATTCCGGTGGTCGCGGGTTGCAGAAGGGATTCCTTGTGTAGCGGATTGCGAAAAGGATTTCTCGTATCGCGGGTTACAAAACAAATATTTGTGTGGCGGGTAACAAAAATCATCCCTTTGTGGCGCATTATATCAAATGTCCGTCCACGTGCGGTTCTAAAAGATTTCCTCTTGTGCGGATTACACACGGATTCCATGTGTCACTGCAATGTATGATTATGCGTCCCCCCCTTCCATCAACAGCTGTTCATTGTTGTATAAGTGCCCGCTATGGTTTCATCGTTGCTTCAGATGTGTGCTTCCCCCCTCTGTTCCTCATATTTGTTCGGAGAGGGGGGCTCCTTCCCCTTCGAGGCGATTGCAATAGGATTCCTTGTACGTCGGGTTACAAGGGGATTCCTTGTGTGGCAAATAAAACAAGACTTCCTGCTGCCTCGCGTCACAAACAACTTGTGTCGCGGATTGCAACAACAAACCTTTTGTGGTGCATCACGCAAGGATTCATACTGTCGTGCGTAACATGAGGATTCCTGCCGTGGCGGGTTACAAAAGAAGTTCTTCTGTTGGGGGTTACAAAGGAATTCCATGTGTGGAGGGTTCTAAAAGAATTGCTTTTTGGTATGCTAGAGACGTAACACTGGGGCTGTAGTCCTGCGCTCAGAACGGTCCTCTTACACCACGACATCCTACCACGCCACACAACAGACAATACAACACAATCAAAAACGTCATACGACACAATGCGCTGTTGAGCACCCCACATAACGCACTCTCAAAATCCCCCGTACTCGGTTAGTGACCCTGCCGTCTGAGTAATATAGTTCCTGCTGTAGAGAGCTCTCGTTCTGTATTAGTGTATAGGCGTCGTGTTGTTTCCTTCTGTCAGGACCTGGCCTTCCGAGCGGGAGGAACGGGCTCATGAGCTAATGAAGATTGTATGTATACACAATATGTCCTCACTCGTTGTCTTGATTATCTGGCTCCTGCTCGTACGTATCTCTCTATTGATTGGTTCATCTGCTGTTGCGAATACGTTCTTCATCTCATCACCATCGCCAGCGTCGCTCGTATTACATCCCGAAAGGGGTACGTAAGACTGACTTCTCAGACACCGATTATTGATTGCAGTACGGAGCCGCTGTTCCTAATACTTATACGCTTGGACTCGTGCCACTCCTGTCTGCAATGGGGGAGCAGAGTGAGAAGGAGGAAGACGAGAATGGAGGAGAGGGAGAGCAGACATGAGGGAGAGAAGGATTGAGGGTGATGAGGAGGAAGGGGAACGCTGTAAGAGGTTACCTCGCCTGACATGCGTGCGACTGCAGCAGCAGCAGACTGTGTAGAAGTAAGCATACGAGTAGGAGCGTGTGCATGTTGTGGAGTAGAAGCACGTGCACGGTGAAGAACACTTGAATCGTAGAACAGATGTCTCAGCTCATTGTTTACAGCAATCGCTCGCAACACGATCACTGCTGATGACTGATTCCCTTGCGGGTGCGCGCCAAGCCCGTGCATCTACGCTCGCAGACACAATGAATTGCCGCGCCAGGACCGCGAAAGAGAGCACCTCACGTTGCACAGTCTTCGGTCTCATCCGGGAGTCCTCATGGGGGCAGGCTGGAGAGGACGCCCCCAGAACCCTCCCGGGGAACCCCCTTCAGCCCAGCAGCTCCACCCCAGGCAAGGGTGGGGGAGCCTCGAGGTCTCCGGAAATCTCCAGAAAGCCGCTGCATGTCCTCGGTGGCCCGCGCATGCCTTCTGAGGCCGAATGAAAAACAAAAACAAAATCAAAAACTTGAATCCTCTGTGACCAACGATCCTCGATTGGGGGTCCCTTCAGAATCGAAAGAAGACCCTCAACAAAAAAAATGCCGCTCCTGCGGGAGGAGGGGGTCGGAGGTTGTCAGACGCCCTCTGGGCATCGTGGGGGGGGGTGCTCCAGAGGCCTCCCTGGAAATTCTGGGGGCACCCTGGGCCGGTGGTAGAGCAGAGAGTCGGCACAGAAAACAAGAAGCTCAAAGCCCCGCATGCTGTAACGCCACTCCTTGGGCCTAGGGATCTCGGTGTTGGCGTCGACCTCGGAGGCCCTGGGCCATATACACACACACACACACCTCTGGCAAACACGAACCCCGGCGCTTCGACTCTCCAACCTCCCCCGTGTGGGGGGCGCCAACGGCCGCGGACATCGGAGTGACCGTGTCAGCCGCCAGCGTCAGCGTTAGGAAGAGAAGCGAAGCGAACGCCTGAGTCATGCGCGCTCCTCTGGGAATCCCGCCAGTGCTCAGCAGGACGTGGCGTAGAGGTCGCAACCACCAGTCAGTGCTCCAGGCGGCTGGTGCTCATCGCAAGTCGTTTGAGCTGGCTTGCTCGTTTTGTCGTTTCGTCGGGGTTCGGTCACTGCCCGCATCTGGTCCTGCCCGGCGGCGGCGTCGCAGCAGTGCCCGTCGAAGCCGTGGCGAAGCTTCCAGACAACGTCGTCGTCAGCGCCGGGAGGAGGAGAATTCAGGATGGAGGAGGGAGGAGGTGGGAGGGGGAGGATCGGATCGCGTCCATCACGCAACCCAGACCTCCGACGTCGTGGCTCTGTTTACCACGTGGACCCCCAGAGGTCTGGGCCCCGTCCTTCCAAGACCCGCTCCTCACCCCGAGCCGTCTCCAGACGGCGCCGAGGCCTGGCATGGGCCCCTTGGGGGGGCGAAAATTGGCAAAAGCCCTCGTCCGTGAGTCTCGCTCACGACGAACAGGGGGAGCCGTTTGGACGGGGTGACGTGGCGCCACGACGAAACTCAGGAGCGCGGCGGCGTGGTTAGCACCGAGGTGGGACGATAGGGGGGTGGCTGCCGATGCAAGGGGTGGGTGGAAAATCGACAACGAATCGGCGATACATCGAGGGCAGCTTGGCAAGCCCGCACGCTCCCAGGCGGGGTGGGCTACCTGGTCCATATCGGCGATCAAGGGGCGATTTGGGGGGGGGGGGGGGGGCCATTCCCCCTGAGCCCGCGACTCTCCGGCGGCCGTTCGGGACGGCTCCGGCACCCGCGGAACGCTCTCGACGAGGCGCATCTGATGGAAACCACCCCGGGGCCTCGAAAACTCCCAAGGACTTTCGATAACTTCCAGAAGCTCAAGGAAGACCTCCCGAAACCTTCCCCACTGACGCATCCCGCGGCAAGAAAGCTGCCGGCAACCCACGAAAAACGTCAGAGACCAAAAAAAAAAAAAACGCTTCCTCTGGCGCGGAGGACGGAAGCACCTCCCCTGGCGGCACCTGACGAGGAGAGGGGGCGCCGAGGCCACTGGCACCCGCCCCGTGGATCCCCCCCGCGCGCGGGCGCCTTGCCGGACGAGCAGGCGGCGGCGAGGAACTGGCCGTTGGGGCTGAAGGCCACGCGCTTGACCTCACTGCCGGGGGCGGCGGCGGCGTCGCGGTCGACGGCGGCCCAGATCGCCGCCGACGCGGCGCGAAACTGCTCCCGGGGAAGCGGCCGGGACCTTTGAGGACGCGGGCTGGAGAAGCAGCCTCGGCGGATGTCGGGGCCCGCCGGCGGAGACGTGTGTCTGGCAGGGAGGGGAGCGAGCAGGGGGGGGGAGGAGGGGGGCCGAGGGGGGAGGGAGGAGGCAGAGGGAGGGGGGAGCAATTGAAGGAGGAGGGAGGACTGCTTCATCTGCACTGCCTGGAGCACGGGTGCCCCTCGACCCAAAAGAGTCCGCCCCCTGCTGGGGAGGGGGGAGGGAGCAGGGAGGGCAGAGCAAGTGGGGGGAGGTGGAGGCGGGCGAGAGCGGGAGTGGGAGGGACAACGCATGAGGGATAAGGGGGCCCTGGAGGACGCAGGAGGAAAAGGGAAGGGCAGAGGAAGAGGAGGAGGAGGAGGATGGCGGAGGAGGAGGAGGAGGCGGCCGGAAGAGAGAAGAGCCAGGGGGGGCGCGAGAGCGGGCGGCGATGCGAGAGAACGCTCCGGCCCCGCTCCGGCTCGGCGCGGTGCACCGTCTTTCGGCCCCGAGGGCCGACAAAAACTGTGCAGCGTACCATCCCTGGTTCGAGGATGGACGACGCTTCGGGCGACGCCAGCGCGGTGCGTGCAAGTCGTCCGCGGCGCCGCCAGAGGCGGCGCCGGCGGCGCCAGCTGGGGGGGGGGGCACGCAGCTCGTGAAAATGCGTGCGGGCCTCCGAAGGATTTGTGTCTGTGCAGTGGTTCCGTCTGTGAGGGAGGGGGGGAGCAGACAACCGAACAGTATCAGGGGGGCGTAAGACCTGGGCACAGGGGACTCGGAAATCCCCGACGAGGTCGTCAAGAAAATGACGAGGCCGAGCCTGCATTTTGACGAGGCCTCCCGCTGCAGACATCCCACGAAACTCCTCCTCGTCAAAATCCGAGGCGCGGTCGTCAAAAAACGATGGCGAACCCGAGGCCTGGCAGACCCGGGTCTTACGCTCCCCCGACAGTAGCGAAGGAAAAACGTATCCGCCCCTCGCGGCGAGGGCGCCTCCTCCGCACCGCCCTCCTCCCAGGGCCCTGCGGGGTTTTCGGGGTCATGCTGATGGGCAGATTTTCCACCACCACTACCATATGTAGGATGAGGTCCTCCTCCTCCTCCTCCTCCTCCTCCTCCTCCTCCTCCTCCTCCTCCTCCTCCTCCTCCTTTCCTCCTCCTCCTCCTCCTCCTCCTCCTACGTATGGTAGTGGTGGTGGATAATGCCCTGGGCACATGCGGTCGGGAACTGTTGTTGCTAAGCGTGTCGTGGCAGCGGCCCCGGCGTCCGACACAGGCTGTGCCTTGCAGGCGGATGGCGTGCCGCTCCGTTTCGCAGGGCGGGAGGCGGGGGACCTCCTCCTCCTCCTCCTCCTCCTCCTCCTCCTCCTCCTCCTCCTCCTCCTCCTCCTCCTCCTCCTCCTCCTCCCCCTCCTCCTCCTCTCTCCCGCTCCTCCTCCTCCTCCCCTCTCCGCCCCTCCTCGCGATCCCCTGACGCTCGGGGACCGGAATGTGGATAGCGTGGCGCGCCGAAGAGTGGTGGGCCAGCACTGACAGAGCGACACGCCATCCCAAAGCTCACGACCGTCACTTGATTGTCCGGCGGCTGTTCGGGGCGGTGTCCGAGCACCCCCGAGACGCACTCGGCGAGGCGCAGCAGCTGGAGGGCGTCCCCCGAGGCTGGCTCATTCGCCGCGGAGAGCCGGCGGGAGCGTCCGGAGGCGCCCCTGCCCCGCGTCGCGGGGGGGCGCCTCGTTGTCCTGGCTGACGTGAGCCTTGGTGTCGATGGTCAGCTGGGGCTTCCAGGTCCTGGCGCGCGCGCTGTCGTCGCTCCAGCTTGCGGAGGGGGGGGGGGGGGGGGAGCCAGGTTGCGCCCTCGACCCCCCACAGACAGGCCAAGTCTACAGTCAGGCTGCTGCAGCACGGGGCGCCAGGTGAGGAGCGAGGCCCAGTCTGTGGCACCAGGTCTGCCTGTGGGCCCGCGGAGGGCCAGCTGAGCCATCGCTGAGGAGCAGCGAGCCCCTTCCGAACCCAACGCGGTCCTCACCTCAATGTCTTGACGGCACCGTGCACTGCGCAGTGCACTGGCGAGCGTGAGCTGACGACTGCGAAGGAAGAAACAACTGCAGAAATCTGGCGTGATCCGCGCGCCAGGGGGGTGGGCACAGCCCGAATCCAAAAATCCCGCGAGGAGCTCCAAAACTATGTATGGTTAACTATGCAGTTGTATTCTTTCGACAGTTAGCAAAATGTCGGCGGCGAGCCCGGGGGGAAGTGAGAAGGGGCGGGCCTTCTATGAAGGCTCGGAAGCCCCCCGCCCATCTGAAGAAGTGTTTGTGAAGCCTTCCTGGAAGACACCAGAGACCTCTCAGAAGGCGCGAGGGCTTCTGAAAAGTCCCGCCGCCTTCCGAGAAGGCCTTCTCCCTCTCACTCCTCCCCCTCGCTCGCCGCCGCAGAAGATAGAAGACGCAATCAAAGGCAGCAGCGTGGAATGGGATTCCCCGCTGCAGTGTCCTGGCGGAGAACGAGGAAAGCCCAGAGCCTGCGAGCAGGACATCCACATCCACGCCCAAATCCTCTTACACGTCCTCCTCCAATTCCTCCCCATCC
>CAUYUJ010020026.1:52500-80000 GCA_963575745.1 Prorocentrum cordatum
ATAGCGAAAAACCTGCCGTCGTGATTTTTTCATGACTCGAGGGGGTCTGGGTCCGAGGGGGGCCGGCAGGAGGCGCGAGGGGCGCCGGGGGTTGGGCCAGCGGCGGCGAGGCAGCAGCTGGGGGGGAATTCGGCAGCAGGGGCGGTCGCCGGAGGCAAGCGCCCAGGGGGGGGCGGAAGGCCCAGCAGGAGCTGGGGGCGAAGGCGGTGCAGCAGCGCCCGGGGGAGCCGAGGCGCACGAGACCTGCAAGGCGCCCGGCCTGACATCCAGGCAGGGAGGCGGGCGGACTGAGCCGGCGCACGGACGCTGGCCCGTGGAGGAATGGGTCCCGGACATGCACCGTGGATGCCGAGGTCGCGGATGACCTGCAAGTTGCCAGCAAGGCACCCCTGGCTGGGTAGTCGAAGCCAATCTGGCGCCAATCTGGCAGGCCCAATCTGGCAAACGGGGGCAATCTGGCGAGGGAGCCCACGCGAATCCAGTCTGGCGAATGACCCAAATCATCCAGTTTGGCCAGGCCAGACTGGCCCTTGGGGCCCAATCCAGTCTGACAGTCTGGCCTTCGACTACCCAGCCTGGAGGCGGAGCGAGCCGGACCAGACTGCCAGAGCCGCCCAGACGGGGCAGGGCGGCCCGGGGGGGCGGGGGCGGCAGCGCGGAGGGGGGCGGCGGGCAGCGAAGGAGGCGAGCGAGGAGCTCACGGGGGCCGAGGTCGCAAGTGACCTACGAGGGAGTCCGGGAGGCCAGCGTGGGACCACCTCAGAAGAGGGGGACGGAGTGGACACAGAGCGAGTGTCAGGCTGGGGAAAACAGGCGGCGGCCAAGCGCCGTGGATGCCGAGGTCGCGGATGGCCTGCAAGGCATCCCTGCGGTGGCGCGAGCCAGAACCAGACTGTCAGGGGCGTCCAGAGCGGACCGTGCCCCAGGGGAAAAGGCACACACACACACAAGAATCACGCCACATCCATAAACCCAAAGGTGGAAGACCCTTCCAGGGCTCAAAACGTATGACAACCTACGGGCCGCTTGGGGTCCAGGAGGGCTTGAAGACGGCTCAAGATGGCCTCCAGACGGCCCCAAGACGGTCCAAGATGGCCCCAAGAGGGCCCGAGAGGCCCCCAAGACGCTCCAAGGGGGCCTCCTAAGAGCTGCTCCAGAAGCCAATAACATTAATTTCCCGATGGGCGTTGAAGATGCTTGCGTTCTCACCTTTCTCAACACTCGGGGGAACAATGATGGCCCAAGCAGCCTCCAAGATGGCCCCAGGATGGCCCCATAGGCTCCAAGAGGACCCCAAGACAGCCCCAAAGTGATCCAAATCATTGTTACTTCGGTGTGTGCCAGATGTTGGCATTTGCTTCTTTTCGGCCTCCCGACGGCCCAAGACGATGACCCAAGAGGCCCCAAAGATCGCCCCCAGAGCGCCCAAGAGGCCTCCAATATGGCCCCTGGACTGCCCAAGACGCCCCGAAGACGGCCCAGAGGGGAGCCGACGAAGGCCTGAGAAGCTTCCATGACGGCCAAGATGGCCTCCAGGACGGCCGTGAAGCGCCCGAAGAGAGCCCCAAGACGTTGCAGAGAGGCCGCTGAGATGACTCCCGACGGCGTCAGACGGCCCGACTGCGTCAGACGGCCCGCGAACTCCCTCAGACATCCAAAGAGGCCCCGAGCAAGCCCCCAAAGGCACCCAAGAGGCCGAAGGAGACCACCAAGAGGCTTCCAAGAGGCTCCCAGGAAGCTCCCAGGAGACCCCAAGAGGCTCCCAAAAGGTCTACTCCCCCTCCCTTCTCTTCAGCCTCCTCCGCCTACTCCTCCTCCTCCTCCTCCTCCTCCTCCCTCCTCCTCCTCCTCCTCCTCCTCCCTCCTCCTCCTCCTCTCCTCTCCTCCTCCTCCTCCCGCCTCCTCTCTCCTCTCCTCCTCCTCCTCCTCCTCCTCCTCCTCCTCCTCCTCCTCCTCCTCCTCCTCCTCCTCCTCCTCCTCCTCCTCCTCCTCCTCCTCCTCCTCCTCCACTGTGCACATGCACTGCACCGATCCTGGCCAGGGCCCTTCCTGTGCCGAACATCGGTGCACCCGCCTGCCTGGCTTGCCCGAGGAGTCGTGCGCTCCGACCCCAGGCTCGGGATCGGGCTGGCCAGGACCGGCGGTGTACAGTTGGCGCCCTCTGGAGGGGCAGCAGCAGCAGCAGCAGGGGTGGTGGCAAGGGGGACGGCCGTGCCCGCCCACCCCGCTGGCCAGCGGAGAGCGCACGCACGCGCCTGCATGAGGATCCGAACGGGACGGGCGCAAACCAGTGGCCTCCTCGTGACGTATACTGGCGACAAGAGGGAGCCAGCCGGCGGTCGCCACCGGCGCTGGTGGATGCAGGCGCCCCCTGCCTCTGCGACATCAACAAGCTGCCTGGAGCCCCCGACTGGGGCCGAGCACGACTGCAGCAGGCTCCTGGCCCAGAATCGGCGCCCACCCTTGAGCGAGCTCCATTGCCGGTCATCCCCCAACCGAGACCCCCGACGACATGATTTTTTCATGACGTGCCCCTTCAGAAGTCTGGACCCCTTTCGGGGGAACTATTTTTCATCCTGAGGCGCTTTTTGACGGTCCCGAGGCCCGGGAAGGGCCCCGGAAGCTCGAAAATAGCGATAAACCTCCCGTCGTGATGATTTTTTACAGCACGAGAAGGGGTCTGGGAAGTCGACTGCCCACCTCGCCGACCCTAGGCCCAGCACCGGCCCGGCTGGGCCCCGCGAGGTGGTCGCCCGGCGCCTAACCCGCGGTTTAGACGGGCCCTGCCCTCCAAGCACTCGCGCGTTCTTGCGTTCTAGCGGCGGTGCCCCGGCGAGGCGGCACGCGGGCCTGGCGCGCGGGGCGCGCCAAGGCCTGCCACCTCCTCCTCCTCCTCCTCCTCCCTCCTCCTCCCTCCTCCTCCTCCTCCTCCTCCTCCTCCTCCTCCTCCTCCTCTCCTCCTCCTCCTCCCTCCCCTCCTCCTCCTCCTCCTCCTCCTCCTCCTCCTCCTCCTCCTCCTCACCCCCCTTCCCTCCTCATCCTCCCCCTCCCGGGGTGGGGCGCGGGGGGAGGGGGGGGGCGAGCCGCCGCTCGTTCACGCCTCTCGCCGTGCCTAGCGACGAGCAGGGTCGACGGGCCGCTGCCAAGGAAGCTCGGCCCTTCTCGGCCCAAGAGGGCCGTCGCCCGATCCCCAGACCTCCCCCCGACGCTGCGAGCTCTGCACGATAGGGGGCCCCCGGCGAGAACCTGAGCCCTTGTCTGCCCCGGACCTCCCGTGACCGGCTCCTCGTCCCGAGCGCCGGCTGGTGAACGGCCCCAGGGCCCCACAGGGGCCCCCAGAAGTCGACAGCTGGCAAACACTTCTTCTTCGTCGGCGGCGAGGCAGAGTTGGCTGCACCAGCGATAGAGCTAAACAGGGGCATCGAGAAACGAATTGGCCAGCGTGCAAGAGCGGGGAGAGGACAGACGAGGTGGCCGCGGAGGGACAGCTGCCAAACACATTCCGCTAACATGTCTGATGACGCGAGGAGGTCTGGGACCCAGGGTCAGACATCGACTTCTGGGCCTGTCCAGAGGGGTGCTTTCTGGCCGTGATTCCAAGGCGGTTCCAGCCGTGGCCACGAACAGCCACGTAGAGGCCCCCAACCATTTCAAAACCTGGTGCCTCGATCTTCGAGCCGAGAACCCGAGGAGACCCTGGGCTCTATGTAGCGCGTCCCCGCCCCGCCGATGACGTCGTCGTTGTGCAGCTGGAGGCACGCCGAAACGCTCTTGTCGCGCATGTCGAAGATGCGGGTGCTCCTGTCGAAGCAGCACGTGGCGATGTTGAACTGCATCTCCTGCGGGGCGGGCAGGCAGGACAGGCAGGTGGCCGGGGGGGCCGTGCGCAGTCGGCGCGCTCTCCCGCGAGGAGCGCGGGACAGCAGGAAGGAGGGGGCCGTCTCTGGCCACGGCGAGCCTCGGCCACGAGCAGGCCCCCCGGGCCGAGACCTGGAGCGCGGCCCGAAAGCCAGAGCTCCTGCAGAGCCCCGGGATAATGCCAGCGTCCGCCGCGCCACCCAGCCACCCTGCGCCGACGCTCTGCTCGGCGGCGAGGGAGGGTCATGTTGCTCCCATCGTACTTGAGGGCCGCCTCCCAAAAGTAATTTCGAGCAGCCCGAAGAATATCGAAACGGTGTCGAACGAGGATCGCCTCCCAGGGCCCGACACGTAGAAACCCTCAAATGTATGTATTTTCTTGGTGCTCGAAATTATTTCTGGTGATCAAGGGTAAAGTAGGTTGGAACATCATAAGGCGAGGGGGGGAAGTGAGAAGGAGAAGGCCTTCTCAGAAGGCGGCGGGACTTCTCAGAAGCCCTCGCGCCTTCTGGGAAATACGATTTGTCTTCGGGGAAGGCTCAAGGAACTTCTCGGAAGTCCGGGGGTCCTCCGAGCCTTCCGAGAAGGCCTTCTCATTCTCCCTTACCCCCCCTCGCTCGCCGCCGATCTGCGAGCCAGACATCTCGTGCTCGGCGCTTGCCTCGAGCAGGCTCGACTCGTTACCACCTGCCGAAGCGACTCCGCCACCCGGTCTCTGGACTCCCATGGCGCTGCGGAGCGCTCCCTGGCTCGAAGCAGCCAGCTTGCGTGCTGCACCTGGTGCGATCTACCCATCTGGCGACTTACTTCTTGGTGGGACGCACAAGGTCATACTAGTACTATGTTTCCTCCTCGGAGTCGTGCGTCCGACCCGAACATATAGCACATAAGAATTATCATGTATTGTTTCCCGAGCGGTACGACCAGAACGCGCCCGCCACGACGCATATACTATAAGGTTTTTCGGTGCGCGCGTCGCCCCTGGCGGGGCGACGCACACGTAACATTAGTATGTTGGGGTGACGCCGATCTTGGGGCCGGTCCAATCCGGCAGAACATTGGAGGAGCCACGACCCCCGAAACTAGAGGCCTCCTGAATGGGGTCGGAGTGGATGGTGTCGGAGGATCGCGCCGCATCGCCGATGCATCGACGATGCATTGGCGATGCATCGGCAACGTCGGCGGTGCATCGGCGCGACTCTACGACCCTCTTTGTTCGGACCCTTTCTGGGAGGTCTAGCGTCACAGCGCACCCAACGCACGCCAAGCGCCCAGACGCTGCACTGGTCATGGCGAGAGGATGTATCTGCGACGACCCAGCGATGTGCAGAATCAAAACATACAGGCTGCACCCAGGAGACGTCGCGCTTGCAGCAGGCACACGCTGCATCGTTGCAGCAGCGAGAGGCCGCACTGCCAAGGCTCAGCAGCAAGGCTGCCCCTGCCCTGTGCACGCCGAGAGTGCGAAGCTGCGCCCGATTGACGTGGGAAGGAAGAGGGGTCCGAGGAGGTGGAGGGATCCGAATACTACCCTGCACCTCTACTACCTGTTCGGTGTTCCGTGCTGTGTTTTCGGAACTGTGTGCTATCATGTTTACCCGTCTGCGTCCCGATGCAATGCGCGCGCGGTCCGGTGCCCCGAGGCAGCGCTGCCTCCGCACGGGAGCGCCCGCGCTCAGTGGTTGGGGCACACGCCCACGACGATGCGCGCGTCGACTGCCTTCGCCGTGCTGCTCCCATTGCGGGCCCATTGCTCTTCACAGGCCGTGCGGCCCCAGCACCCCCCCCCCGGCCGGAGGTGGACAGAAGCCCCCTCAGCAAAACGTGCGGTCTGCGGCGTGGGTCAAAGCAGCGGTCGAGCTGACGGCAGGACGCGTCCGCAGCTCAGCACGGCGAAGGTAAAAAAGGAGGGGCGAGGCGGGAGGCGGAGGCGGCCGCGGAACTGCCAGAGAGCTCGCAGGCCATGCAGATCCTGCCGTGAAAACCAGCTTGGACCAGACCCCGGTGGGCGCAGGCCTTCGAAAAGAAAGGCCGCAGCACCCTCTCGCGATGTCGCCGATCGGAGAAGAGCACTTCGCGAATCGGCTCGGCAAGATGGGCGCTCTTGACTACCTACCAGACCACCCCAACCCAACCCGAAGACCCGAATTTCGGGTTGGGGGGGGTAAGGGTTCCACATGTGTTTTTTCGATGTCCCCAGACCCCCCCCAACTGGAAATGGAGGGCAAATTGAGGTCTTCGGGTTGGGTTGGGGTGGTTTGGTGGGTGGTGAGCTCTATCGACTGTGGGCCCCCCATGCGCCCGTGGAGACGCACGGGCGCCTCTCGACCAGGAGGAAGCTCAGGAGTCCTAGAACCCCAGAGGACAGACCACCCGAGGGCGCCGACACCCCGAAGGCCTCTCTGGATGGCCGACCACCCGACGCGTCTTTGAGACACTTGGAGGCCACAGGAGCTGGAGACGTCCTCTCAGGTCGGGCGAAGGAGCAGTGTTGTAAACTGGGGGTCCACTAATCAGCTGCCGTGGCTGATCCTCGTGGCGCCGCCCTGGCCTCGGAGGCGCCAGTGTGTGCAGGACGCCTGGCGGCGAGGCCGAAACCAGCTGCGTGCAGCCGTTTTCGTGCCCCCCCTCCCCTCCCCCTGGCCCCCCCTCGCGTCCGACCCGATCCTCTAGAGGCCGCCTAGATGGAGTCGGAGTAGATGGGGTCGAAGGATCGCGCCGCATCGCCGATGCATCGGCGATGCATCAGGGATGCACCGGCGACGCATCGTCGACGTCGGCGATGCAAAGGCGACGTCGACGTGAAGCAAATCGGGCCCTGCATCGAGCCGCATCCGCGATGCCTCGGCGATGCGGCGCGAGCCTCCGACCCCGTCTACTCGGGCACCATCCAAAAGGCCCTGATCCTCGGAGAACAGCCCACGCCTCAGAAACCCGGTGGCTCCCCTGACCCGACGGCGTGGCCGCCAGGCCGCGCGGGGGGCCTCCGAAGAGAAGCCCCGGGAGGCCCGCAGAGGCTACGGGAGGAGCAAAGAAAATGTCCAAGGACCCTGAACTCGATCCTCCATCCCACCTCGAGGGGGGTGAGGTCTGAGAGGGGGGGGGCGCCTGGCCCGACTGCCAGGGCGCGGGGCGCGGCACGGCTGTGGCACAAGGTGCCGAACCCTCTGAGTCTGCAGACCGACTCGTTCCGTTCTTTGGGCAGCCTGGCTACCGCAATTCCTGGCGTCCTGCGAATGCTCCTCCTAAGCAATCCACGCAACTAGAATCAGCATCACAATCAAAATCAAGATCAAACTACAAATAGTAGTAAGAATCATAACGATGATACTACTACTACTACTACTACTACTACTACTACTACTACTACTACTACTACTACTACTACTACTACTACTACTAATACTACTACTACCTATTACTACTACTACTACTACTACTACTACTACTACTACTACTACTACTACTACTACTACTACTACTACTACTACTACTACTACTACTACTACTACTACTACTACTACTACTACTACTACTACTACTACTACTACTACTACTACTACTACTACTACTACTACTACTACTACTACTACTACTACTACTACTACTACTACTACTACTACTCTACTACTACTACTACTACTACTACTACTACTACTACTACGACTACTACTACTACTACGACTACTACTACTACTACTACGACGACGATTACTACTACTACTACTACTACTACTACTACTACTAGTCATAATAATACGGATACTAATAATACGAATAACCATAAATATAATAAACATACAATGATAACAATAATCATAATCATATGTACTGACATAAAACTAAAAACTAATACTAATGTCATTAATAAACATCATCATCATCAGCAGCATCATCAGCATCATCATCACCACCAGCATCATCATCGTCATCGTCATCATCAGCATCATCAGCAGCAGCAGCATCATCATCAAAAACATCATCACTAGAATCAGCATCATCTGCATCAGCATGAGCATCAGCGTCAGCATCAGCATCATCAGCATCATCATCATCACCATCACCATTATCATCAACACCACCATCACCATTATCATCAGCAGCATCATCATCACCATCGTCAGCATAACCATCATCAGCATCATCAGCAGCACTAGCCTCATCATTTCGGCCGCTCGCGCCAGGACGCTGAGCTCCGTCCGCAGTTCAAGGCCTGCACAAACGCAGACCCTCTCGCGCCAGGACGCTGAGCTCCGTCCGCAGTTCAAGGCCTGCACAAACGCACACCTTGCCGCTTCGACCCCCGCCCCGTGGGCGCCCCAGAGGTACTTTCAGCGTCTACCTTCGGCGCCCGCCGCGGGAGGTCTGAGCCCCTCCCCAGACGGGAGGGGAGGGGAGGGGAGGGGAGGGAGGGGAGGGGAGGGGAGGGAAGGGGAGGGGAGGGGGAGGGGAGGGGAGGGCGGCTGCTCCACTTCGCTCGAGACGTGGGCCCCGGAAGCCTGCACCCCACTCCGATGCTTGTGCTGGGAGCGCCGGATCCAGCGAGGGCCCCCCGCGGGCCGAAGAGAGCCAGAGACACGGCCCGCTCAGATGCCTTCCTGGAGCGCCGGCTCTCGGGGCCTGGGAGGCCACACGCGCTCCTCTCCCTCCTCTCCCTCCTCGCCCTCCTCTCCCTCCTCTCCCTCCTCTCCCTCCTCTCCCTCCTCTCCCTCCTCTCCCTCCTCTCCCTCCTCTCCCTCCCTACCCCGCCACTCCACGATTTCGGAGGGGGGAGGTGGGCTTCGCTTCGCTCGGGAGGTCCCGAGCGAAGGGAACCCCACCTCCCCCCTGAGAAATCCTTGGGTGGTGAGATTGGGTTCCCAAACCCCCGACGTCGTGATTCCTTTTCGCGACGTGCCCCTCAGAAGTCTGGACTCCTTCCCGGGGACCAGCTTTTCCTCCCGAGTCGTTCCTAAGCGTCCCGAAGCCCAGGAAGGGCCCCGCCGGAGGCCGAGACTAGCGAAAAACCTCGCGCCGTGCTATGTTCACAGCGCGAGCGGGTCTGGGTTCGCATGCTGCGAGGCGGGGATTCGTCCACATCCACGGCCCGGGAACCGACGCCCTGGTGCCCCAGCGGGCGGTGGATGTGGCTATGCTTCAGCCCCCGGGGGCCCGGATGTGTCCACGTCCGCTGCCTGCCGCGGCCCCCTGGATGTGTCCACGTCCACCTCCTGGAAGAGGAGGAGGAGGAGAAGGAGGAGGAGGAGGAGGAGGAGGAGAGGAGGAGGAGGAGGAGGAGGAGGAGGAGAGGAGGAGAAGTATGAGGATGAGGAGGAGGAGAAGGAGGAGGAGGAGGAGGAGGAGGAATGGATCCTCCAGGCGGTGGTCCTGCAGAGAGGTTCCCGCCTCGGACGCGCGGCCTCCTGCGGGTCGCCGCAGCGCCCAGGGAGTGCCCGCAGGCCCGCCGCGCCCTTGGCGGCCCCGCGTGGGCCTCCCGGGGGCGCCCCGGGCGGGGGCGGGGCTCCTGGCCCAGGAACTTGCAGCCGTACACCGCCTGGGCGCGTCGTCTGCGAGCCCTCTCTGTCTCTCTGTTTGTTGTCTCTCTCTCTCTCTCTCTCTCTCTCTCTCTCTCTCTCTCTCTCTCTATATATATATATATATATATATATATATGTTCCTCCGAGGAGCCCATTTTCCTCAGTGGCCAGACCGAAGGTTTGATCTGTGTGCTTACTGGTGCCCAGAGCTCTAGACGAGAGGATGCAATCAGGCGCCAGTCCTCGAGACCGACGGCAGTCAGCACAACACCTCGCGTAGATTTTGTTCCGCGGGTGGGCTCGGGGGGGAGCTTGAGCACAATCGGTAGCGGGCGTGCTGTGACGCGCGGCCCCCTGTCCTCAAGGCACTCTCAGAAAAGATTCACATGCACGCATTGCCATCTGTTCCTCCGAGGAGCCCATTTTCCTCAGTGGCCAGACCGAAGGTTTGATCTGTGTGCTTACTGGTGCCCAGAGCTCTAGACGAGAGGATGCAATCAGGCGCCAGTCCTCGAGACCGACGGCAGTCAGCACAACACCACAAAATCGGAGAACTCCGAAACCATATGTCTGGAGACTCGACTTAAAGGCGAGGGGCCACTTTAGAAAACATCCCCCGAAACACATGGTTCCGATGTGCATTGAGAAACGCACGAGAAATATGTACACACAGGTCACTTGGGTACGGTTCGGCGATAGCCGTGAGAAAACGACCGGCCTTATCTTTACCGGCGAGTTCGATGTGCGGCTTGCCTGAGAACGAGCAAATACCTCTACCACAGCACCTGAAAGGACGCAGACATGACAGGTCAGCATTAGCATAAAGGATTGCAGTGCGTTTTCGCCACGGAGTGCCGAAAGCGCAGAAGTCCACGGTTAAGCGCTGGACCCCGGACCGTTTCGAGACTCTCTCAGCCACAGGCTGCTTCCAGAGCCAGGAGGACCCCGGGTTTTCCAGGCCAACAGGGATCCCAAGGGACAGCGCTAACTCAAAAAGACTAAAACTGAACGCACAGAGCCTATTTCCTTGCAAAACTTTCAGAGCATCACTAGGCGACAATCCAGGGAGGCCCTGAGGGTGCGAGCTGCTCCTGAGCGGAGGGGGGCCATTCGGTCGGTTGCGCGCGAGCGACATCGACTGACAAGGCGTGCCCAACCACACAGCTGCCACAAGGCCTGACCGAAGCCATCCGCGAACAAGCTGCTGAACTCGGCGCTGCAGAAGGTCTGAGGCCGGGTCATGCTTGAGGTCCAGCTCAAAGGCGGCCAGGCGGCCGCGGGAGACTCGCCGCCACGCCAGAGAGAGGCGCCCTGACCCGCTGAACACTTCCAGGAACACGGGTTGGCCGGCGTCCTCTACAGACCGAGCCAGATTTTGGAGAGGCGCCCGCCAATGGTGCCGACCAGGCGCGTGGCGCGGCGCTGCTCGGAGATCGGAAGCCGTCGCATCTGCTCTGCCACGCGGCCCCCTTTGGTGTAGCGCCGTAGGGACGAGTCCGACACCCATCTCCCCCTCTTTTTGATCTCGTCGAGGCTTCTGAACTTTGCGAGGTATTCGTGGGAGGCCCCCCCGTGTCGGAGGGTGTAGAGCGTCGGCGGCCCCAGGACGCCGAGGTGCAGCGCTGTCGCAGCACGCCTGAAGACCAGGGCCCACTGGTTGTAGCTCATGTCGAAGACGCGGCCGCCTGGCGCGGCTCGGGCCCGCAGCGCCTGCAGCAGCGGTGGCAGCCAGGTGAACTCCGGGCTGTCCAGAAGGAGGCCCTCGTCGTAGACTCCCGTCTTCGAAGGCTGAGCGCACTCCATCGGATGCAGGACCACCGACCAGAAGTTCAGGAATGTTCGCCCCGGAGGGGCGCCCTCGGCAGGCGGGATCACCTGCTCGCGCGTCAGGCTGAGCAGCTCTGCCGGCCGAAGGTACAGCGCGAAGCAGACCGCCGTCGCCGCCGCCGCTGTCGTCTCGCCTGCATCCAGCATCCAGTCGATCATCAGGCAGGCAATCGGCCAGGGCAGCGGCAGCCGGGAGCGGGGCGGTACCAGCCGGGCCCAGCCCTTCGCAGCACGAGCGGCCCTCGGGAAGGCCACCTGCAGCCGGCCGGGCGCCGCGCGGCAATGAGCCAGTGCCGCCATGTACTTCGTCGCCTCCTCGCTCGGGTAGCCGTCGAAGAACAGCTGGTTGAAGAAGGTCACCAGGGCGACGTCCAGCTCGGGCACCTCCCCGATCGGCAGCCGGACCGAGGCCGCCCACCTCGTGAACTTCGAGACCCTGTCGGCATAGTCCCGGCGGGTCGCCTCCCCCACGGCCTGCGTCTCCAGGAAGGTCAGCGAGCCCGAGGTCGCCGCCGTGCTGGCGGCGGGGAAGGCGCGCCTCCGGGCAACTCGGCGGTCCGCCTGGTCCCCCCAGGACAGCGCAGCTGCGCTCTGGGAGCGGCTCCGGCGCCCAAGGTGGGTGGGCGCTGGGGCTGCTGGAGCCGCCGCGGGCCGCCTGCGAAGGGCGCCCGACGGGCTGGCAGCAGACGCTCCCTGGGGCGACGACCGCTGGAGCATACCACGCCTCGGGCCTAGCACCAGGCCGGTTCCGTGATGCTGGGTCGGCAGAGTTGAACTCGGACGGCAGCCACCTCCAGTACGCCGCCGAGCCTGAGGCCAGCAGCAGACATGCCACCTGCCGGCAGACGGCGAGGAGGGCGGGCACCGAAGACCGCCCCTTTGCCAGAGCCAAGATGGGGGCCATGGCATCGTTCAGCATGACGTGGGCCTTCCGAAAGGACCTCTTGGAGCGAAGCTTGTGCTTAAGCGCCATCACGCCGGACCTGGCCTCCAGGATGACCTGAGGGGCTGGGCGCCGCCAGGGCACCGAGAGGACCGGGTGCCAGTGGTCCCTCCAGATGTCGGGCGGGACCTCCTCGAAGCTAGGGTCCACGTCGGAGACTTCGGGCCCGTCCGGGACGGCCCCTGAGGAGCCTTGACCAGGGACAGCAGCGGCTCGGGGCCCAAGGCGTTGGCGCTCAGCTTCTCGAGAGAACCTCCAACGCTCGTTGTACCGGGCCAGACGCTTGACCGAGTCCTCAGAGACCTCCCGCTGGGTAACTCCAAAACCCCAAGACGACGCATCCAGGCACGTGAGGGTGGTGTCGAAGGGCAACCCGAGGTCCCTGCTGCAGAAGATGAGGAGAGCCCGAGCCCAGCGTAGTTCACGACGGACGACGGGCCAGAGCTTAGCGGTGCGATTGTGGTATACCTCCCCAAACTTGTAGACGGCCCCCAGGCACGAGAGGAGCTCCCTCCTAATGAGCACCCTGGACGTGATGTGCGAGACGATCCTCACCATCTCCTTTCCAGAACAGAACCCACGTCGGAGGACCTCCTGAATCCCAAGGTACAGCTTCCACCTAAGCCTGGGGTTGAGCGAGATCACGGGCGAGTTCGAGTCGAAGGACCAGCCAAGAGTCTCCCCGCCCACTCCGCTCTCCACCCCGTGAGTAGGCAGTCCCACAGCACGCATATGATGATCGACCTGACGGGCAGCAGCAATAGCAGAGGCCTCCGATAGCGACAGCGCAACGAAGTTGTCGACGTATTCGGTATGAACAACGCCCGAGTCGACGACAGGGGCAGGCAGGCGATCCACCAGGACCCGCTCCGGCCTGACGAGGCCAGCACGCCGCGAGACAATCTCGTTCACTGACTGGCACAACCAAAGACTGAGACTGAATCCCATCGGAGGACACCTGAAGCACGGATGGACCCACTGCGTAGGCGCCACGGGCCGTCCATTCGCATCGACCGAGATCCCCAGTTCACCAGCCCTGATCTTAGGGAGTCCGAAGTACCGACGAAGCCAAGGTGGGAGCAACATGGTATAGAAGGCATCCGCGATGTCCACACCAGCGACACACACAGGCTCCCGACTGTCAACCCTGAGCTGAGAAAACGCGGCCCCAGTTGCCAGCTTCACTTTGGGGGGCTCGTCGAACAACTGGGACGGGATCCGGCCATCCAGCATGAGCCTCAGGGCCCCTGATTTCTTATAGACGAAGAACATTCCCACTGAGCTCAACGCTTCGGTATGAAACTCAACGAGGTGCGATGACACAAGACGGTGCAATACTTTCTTATATAAGCGAGGGTTCCTCAAGTTGGGATCCGAATACGCCCTCTTCGGAGCGCGCTCCGCGACCCGGGCAAGCCCCCGCTCACGGGGCAAAAGTAGTTCTTGAAGGCGATGACCAATACTCATGCTGTCGTCCCCGATGAGTGCAGACAAGGACTTCGGTTCGGAGCCCACGCTCGGCAGGGAGATCAGATCGACGCGGTCGAAGGTCACCGGCGCAATCACGGCAGACTCCTGGTCGCATGACTGCGCGACGCGGAGCTCCTCAAGGGCTCCTGCGGGAGTGAGGTCGGGCGGGGGCACTCCGAAGGCGTCGACGGCCTCCTGGATCACCGCCAGAGCCTCCTGCTGGGCGGTCGTAGGGCCAGCGAGGCCAGTGGGCCGCGGACAGCTCGAACCAGTGTACATCTCATTCATGGCGCGGATGGCGTCGACGACCATCTCGCGGCGGTGACTGGTCCTGTGGAGTCGCCTCTTAGTTGTGCGAGACAGGTCAGTAGCCACAAAATCACGCTCACCACCGGCGGGCACAGGGAGCGGAAAGAGATCCCGATGCCGTCGCTGACGAGCTGGCTGGGCCCCATGTACATCTGCAGCGCGGGAGGCCATATCCGCGAAGCCCCCTCGAGAGTCGCTGAAGGCGGTCGGGGAGTCCGCCTCCAGGCCCCGCTCCATCATGGAGCCAGAGCGCGGCGCTCTTCCTTAGCCTTCCTGATCTGCTTAAGGATTCCAGCGTCGCGCTCCACTTGTTTGGCCACGTGCTCCAGTAGTGCCGGAGCCACCATCATGCGGCCGTCCTCGCGGGCCGTGCCCGTGAAGACTCCCACCTCATCCACGAAACCGAACTTCAAGAAGCCACCGCCGCCCCGGCTCTTGGGCTTGCCCTTCGCCTTCGCCTTGGGCTCGCCTTCGGTCGGACCAGCAGTTGAGGCGCCCGAGTCGCGCGCCTCGTACTCCATGGCGTACATGTACTCGTACAGCTGCGCCTGCCGCAGCATGACCTCGACGCCCACCACGTTGGGCAAGTCGAGGAGGTCCCACGTCATCAGGTAGTCGACCATCCGCATGATGGACTCGTAGTGCGTCACCCCGAAGTCATCGCGGGACAGCCGGTAGTAGGACACGAACTGGTGGAAGTGCTCGATGGCCCCTCCGCGCTTCCTGTCCAAGAAGCGGAGGCACCATAGCGTGGTCCTTGGGCCGTCCAGCGGCCAGTCGGGGAAGGGCTCCTCGCGGAGCCTGTCGACACTCTCGTGGAACTGCACGCGCTGCCGCGAGCCGTCACTAAGCAGGGCCACAGGCTGGAGGCGGGCATCAGCGAGGGCCTCGGCGCCTCGGTAGGCGGCCTGCGAGGTCGTGGTCAGCCGGATGGCCGACCAGCTCCCGCCAGCGTCCTGCTTCAGGCCGATAGCCCCCCGGACGAGCTCCGTCCCGTCCATCGTGACAGGGTCCCCGCGCCGGGCCGCCGTCGTGGTCTCGACGTAGACCCACTGTCCGTCAGCCCCAGGCACGGCATTCGGCCCCAAGGGGCCTGCGGGAGCTCCAGCAGCGGCGAGCGGCGCGGCTGCTGCCGCAACTGGGGCGGCACCAGCAGGCGGTCCAGCCGCGGGCGCGGCGGGGCCAGCCGGCACCACAGCCAGCGCGGCGGCCACAGCTGCCCCTCCCCCGGCGGCAGGGGCGGCGGGGGCGGGCCCAGGCGCGGCAGCGCCACCAGCCGCGGCCGCTATAAACAGCTCAGCCCTGCAGAGCAACGCCCTCCGGGGCACCACCACGGCCGCCCAGGCCGACGCGCATCCGCGTCGAAAAAAGGAAACACGTCGCGGTACGTAATAAAAGTAAAAAAAAAAAACAATAAAATAAAATAGTATAGTAAAGACCCCGCGGACTCACATGTCCTGCACCTATGGCCACCTCCTCGGCTACGGCGTCGCGCGCGCCGGAAGCGGTCGAGGTTCCCAACCTCCAGGCCAGGGCTGGCCGGGGTGCGCCGGTTCGTCTCGAAGCGAACCGCTACTGCAAAAAGTCCCATCACCAGGTCGTACCAGGCTTCTCGTATTTCAAATAGCGACACATCATACCCCGAATCGTTGGTTCTGAAGATCGCAGGGACAGGTGCAAAACAAAAAACAACATCAACTCGCAACAAGGCGAAAAAAAAGAAAAAATCATCAAAAACCATGCTCAACCCGGCAGGGGGGACCCAGCGTGGCATCAGTCGGATCCTGAAACACCCGGCCCCACACGCGCCGCTGATGCCACAGCGGCGCGCCGGCGTACTGCGCCCACGCCCAACGGCGCACCCCCGGCGGCGCCTGCTCCTGCGCCATCCTTCAGGGCGGCGGGCGTCGGAGCCGGCCGCAGCCTCACCACGGCCGAGCCGACCAGCCTCACCCCGTGGAAGCTGAAGACCAGCAGGTTGAGGGCGACCAGGAAGCAGGCCAGCCACCCGCCCGTCCAGGAGAGGCCCTCAGGCTCCTGGGCGACCGGCTGGGGCGCGGGCGCGGGCGCCGGCGCCTCTGGAGCCGCCGGACAGGCGGCCGGCGGGTGGAAGTGGATCGGCGCCGCCGCTGGGCAGGCTGGGCACGCCGGCGGCTGCGGGCAGGCGGGGCACGCCGGGCAGCGGGCCGACCAGCTCACGACCGTCTGCGAGACGGCGCCGACGAGCCAGTCCAGGTACCGCTGGCCAAACAGCCAGGCCATGGGGAGCGGGGGATGCGTCTCCCGGCGCGTCCGCGCCGGTGTCAGCTTGAGCACAATCGGTAGCGGGCGTGCTGTGACGCGCGGCCCCCTGTCCTCAAGGCACTCTCAGAAAAGATTCACATGCACGCATTGCCATATATATGTATGTATGTGTGTGTGTGTTGTTGATATCCCCCTTATGGCGCACACTGTATGTGTCCAATTGAAGCGTCCCTCCTGGAGCTTGCACCCTGTTCTATTTATGATGGAGAGGTTTTGAATGGCACACTGGCCCCCTGGCCCCCGAACTGTTACAACAGCAACGGCTGCAGCCTTCTACTTCCTCACGATGTATTCCAGAATCGCGCTCTTGCGCGGATTTTCTTCACAATGCATGCACGAATCGCGCTCTTGTGCGGCACGCCCTCGCAATTTAATCAAACGCCGCGCTTTCGACACTCAGGAGTCGCGCATTCGCTTTCGCTTCTCACGCGATTCACTTGGGAATCGCGATACCCCCCGAGACTTCCTCGCGATCCATGCAGGACTCACGCTTCAGCAACCCGCCTGCTCGACCTGGCCGCAAAGCCCGCTTACCCTACCCGCCCGCCAGGGTTTGCCGGCCCGATCAGCCCGTCTGGTTCTGCCGCATGCTTTCTGTTCTAAGCCCGCCTCCCGCCAATCTTTCTCGTGTTCCATCCTTCTCTCTCCCCGTTCCATCCGTCCTTTCTTCCCTTGTTTTAAAAGCTGCACTCAATGCGCGTGGCAGATAAGGAAGATACACCTCCAAGAAGGCACAATCAAAGACGAACATGACGGGTACCCAGATTTGGGATATACGTGTCGAATGGCACGCGAGCACGAAAGTCGAAACATGATGACTGTTGTCATCGTTATTGCTGCTGTTATTGAACTCTCGCTACTGGAGAAGAATCATTGTTGATTCCCCCCCTCTGGTGACCATTCTATTTCCTAAATTGAAGTGCTTCACCCGGGGCTCGCAACCTGTTCTTTTCATCAGGAAGGTCACAAGGCTCACGCTGTGTCGTTGGCCCCCGGCTTACAACAACAGCGGCTCCCACCTGATAATTCCTCACAGCGTATTCCCAAATCGCGCTCTCGCGCGGAACTTCATCGCACCTTATTCAGACGATGCGCCCTCTGCGGTCAGGACTCACGCTCTCGCTTTAGCTTTTCTCACGATTTACTTGGGAATCGCGCTATCGCTCGAGACTTCCTCGCGAGACCCACGCTTCAGCAACCCGCCTGCTCGACCTGGTCGCCTGGGCTCGCCTTCCCAACCTGCCCGCTATGGGTCTGCCCGCCCGATCTACCCGTCTGCTTCTACCACTTGTTTTCTGCTCCCTGCCATCCTCCTGCAAACTTCTCTCGCGTTCCGTTCTTCTCCCTCCCCCTACCACCCGTCTTCTCTTCTCTTGCTGTGGGGCTTCACTAAATCCACGTGGCCGGTAAGGAAGACATAACCCCAATGGGGTACGATCGAAGACGACGAGGGCAGGTACCGAGGGCCTGGGATATACGAATCGATTGGCATGTGAGTGGATAGGAGCGAACAGTGTCAAAGTGATTGTTGTTGTTGTGCCTGCTGCTGTTGTTGCTGTGGCTGGTGTTGGCGTTGTCGCCCTCGCACGCACCCCCCCCGCAACCTCCCAGCGACCAACCCCGCGCCCTGCCCCCTCACTCTGATCCGCAATTGCGGGGTGATGCGTACTGGTCCCTCCTCTGACCTCAGGGCGGCCGCAATGGACGCGAACGCCGCATCCGCGCTGACAGCGGGCGCATAATCATCCTGCTGCGCGCGCTGCCGCTGCTGCCGCTCAATCGGCCCGCGGCTGTCCGTCGCTGGGCAGGGGCAAAGGCGGTGGTGCCGAGCGAGCTGCTCGAGCGGGGTCGCTGTGGGGGCCATGCGTGACTCCCCTGCGCACGTGGCAGCATCCTCTGTGCTCAGGGGGAGGCCGCAGCACAGCCCAAGGATGTACTGTGTGGTTAGCGGCTTCCCAGATGGGGTCCGAGCAGATGGGGTCTGAGGATCGTGCCGCATTGGCGATACATACATCGCCGATCAATTGCCGATGCATCGGCGATGCATCGGCAACATCGGCGATGCATCGGCGACGCCGGCGTAGAGAAAGTCGAGCGCCACATCGAAGCGCATCGGCGATGCATCGGCGATGCGGTCCGACCCTCCGACCCCATCTGCTCAGACCCCATAAACAGGAGGCATTAAAAACAAGCCCCGCAAGGTCGCCGGGTGGGCCCTCTCCCGAACCCGTGCTCCAGAGCGGAGCAGGCGCGCGCGGAGATTATGCCGCAGCCGCAACAAAAGGCCGCCGCTGTCTGGGGGGTCCCAAAACCGTGTGGTGACAGACCACATGGTGACCTCTGGAGTCCAGCAGACCTCTCCGCACGGTCCGCCACCACACGGCTTCTGCTGGGACTGGAAGCCTCGGCCGCCCCGAGCCGTCCTCGGAGAACGACCCGAGCCGCGCCGTGACCACGGCTCCCCGCGGACTCACCACCGCGCCGTGACCACGGCTCCCCAGCACCGCGCCGTGACTCACCGTGCCGTGGTGAGCCGCCCCAGCACCGCGCCGCGACCACGGCTCCCCGCGGACTCGCCACGCGGGGTGGTCACCACGCCGCGAGCGGGGGGCCCCCCGAGCTGTGCGAGCAGCCTCGGCGGCAGTGCCGGCCCCCCGCCGGCGCTCGGCGGGCGGCGCCCGCCCGCCCTGGCCCGGCGGAGCAGGGCCGCAACCGAGCTCGCCTGCCCCGATTGTCGCGGCGCGTGCGCACCCGCATGCGTGCGCGCTGGGGAGGGAGGAGGTGGCAGATGAGCGGGAGCGAGTAGGGAGGAGGAGGGGGACGAGGAGGAGGGGTAGAAGCAGATGGGAGTGGAGGGTACGGCATCTCTGGTGGGGCAGCAGACGGAGGAGGGAGCGACAGAGAGGAAAGGAGGGAGGAGGAGAGATGAGGTAGATGAAGAAGGGGGGAAAAGGGAACGAGGACGGAAGAGGGAGAGGAGGATGGGAGCGGAGGAAGGGCGAGGGGAGAGGATGAGGAGGGGAGGAGGAATAGGAAAGAGGAAAGGGAGGACCAAGAAAACAAATTCGAGGGAAGCGATGAACGGGTTAGTGCATCAATTACAATCACACCTATACGGGAGACGGAGGAGAAGAGGCCATAGGGAAAAGAAGAGGAGGGACAAGGGAAGGCGAGGAAGAAAGATCAGGAAGAGAGGATGGAGGGAGGATAACTGAAAGGGAAGAATGGGCAGGAGGGCGAGGAGGCCGAGGAAACAGATGCGGAAAACGACTACCGAAGAGACGGGGCAAGCACTCAATTTTCGCGGCACAGGGCTCATCTGGCATGGCTGGCTACTTTCCTGCACGTCACAGCCCCTGGCCAGAAGCCAATCTGCGTTCTGGCGTTGGTCGCGTTCGGAGGCAGCTGGGCACACACTCTGAGAGCAAAATTGTACTCAAACTCGCCGCAAAAAGACCACTTATCCCCGCACTGCCGTCCGCACTCCTCAATGGTGTTGGACACTCTGGTATTGATCCGCTCGGCGACCGTATTGTCGTGGTACATGCCCACCTGCTCGAAACCCTCTGGGCACGCCGCCGGCGGTTCCAACCTGCAGGGCATGCCCTTGTTGGGCCTTCCGGGGATGTAGTACCACATGAACTCGAGGAACGCGCTGGAGATGGGGAACACCTCAAGCTGGCGTGATACACAAAGGGGTCCATGACACCAGAGAATTCCCAGGGACAAGAGTTTGATGGACCTGTGGCCCAGCACGGGCCCCGACAGCCACAAAACAGCAAACAAGCATCCATCCAATACCCCTCCTCTCTATGCTGCTCAGGCATGTCAACTATAGTGCAACACCACGGCTTGCCAGACAGAATCATGCGCCACGGAACTGTGGATAGGCGCATCCTGGCCGCTGGCTGCGGTCAGAGCAAAGGGATCGACCTGGCCAAATTTTGGCGTAGGCTCAGAATGTGAATGCCCCTCACGTAATGATCCCCCCTGGCGATCGACTACATCCCGGCAAACGCCCCCCCCCCCCCCCCCCCACTTTTGGGAATGAAAGCGCTGATGATGGGGGGATGGGTGGTTCTCTGCGACGTCGGCGTGGAAACCTCGGACTGCACATCTAGCCGCATCTTCGCTGTATCGGCGATGCGGCGCGACCCTATCTACTCTGATCCTATCTGGGAGGCCTGCAATGTTTGGGGTCACCCAAACCACCGCACGGTTCACCAACGACAACAATGTCTTGTAGAATTCGACCGGGCGCTGCCGAATCCTCTCGCGGGACAGCGCGAAGCGCGCGCCCTGGGAGTAGAGCTTCGTCTCGCGGCCCTCGCCCAGGAAGTCGACGAAGGCCAGCAGGGCCAGCATCACCTCCGAGCTGCCCCAGTACAGGTCAAACTCGGCGCCCTTCAGCGGCACACACGTCGTGTTCAGGCGCTCCATCACCCTGTCCACATCTCGGTTGTAGTTTCCAGCGAACGCCATGCGAACCTTCTCCCAACCTTCTGCTCCGACCACGGGGGGCTTCCAATGGCCATTGAAGATGAATCGTCCGCCATAGCTGTCCCCGCCCTCTGCGTCGAACGGCCCTCCGCCTAACACGTAATCATGAAATGTAGCCCCTGGGTACATGTGGCCGTTCGCATGGTCGCCCTCGGTTCCGCTGTAGCCAGCCGTTGGAGCCTGGCCCTGGGTGAAGACTGTCCAGTCTGCCAATGCGTCGTAGTTCGTGATGATGTGGTTCAAGAAAGTGTGTCCCTCGCGCCCGACATTTCTTAACGAGTGGCAATTGGCAGGGCGCTGAGGGTATCTCAGTTGGAGCTCGTCTCCCTTGCAGTAGTATGTCGCCAAACCCTCGTACATCTCCATCCAGGCGACGTCCTCATCGTAGTGGGCGACGACAATCTCGACCTCTCTCTTGCTGATCGACCCGTTGCGGATCGCGCGCAGGGTGGCTTTCTGGGACCTGGAAAGCATTGTGAGCTCTCTCGTCAAAATGCCACTACTAGTTCTGTCGTACTTCGCCCCATCCCAGACTGGCGGAACCAAGGCTTTGATGTTTTCCCTGCGGTAAGGGGCCCCGGTGGGCAGCGCCCACCGGATACCACGATCCTCCGGCGCAGCCCTATCAGGCGGCGTCCTGTGGGGGGACATCAGCGACGTGGAGACCCTTCCTTTGCTAGCGAGGTCATGCCAACTCGGAGGTACGCAGGGTGAAGGGGGAGACAACTTTGGAACGGTGGCAAGGTCGGTGCGCTCGCATCGGTCCAACATCCTGCCCCTCTGGCCATCCCTTCACATTGCGCTCTGCAGAACGCGGAGGGTCTCCGTGCTGAGTGTCACGGGAGGGGGGGGCCTTCATTGTCGAGTGTGGAGTGCGAGGCGGGGCTTAGATGTCGATTTCGTGGAGGAGCAAGAGGGGAGGGGAAAAGGATGGGGCTTACGAGGAGACGAGGAACAATAAGCAGCTCCCATCTTCTGGCAGTGAGTGACGGAATCAATGCCTTTGGGCTGCCAGCCTTCTTCGCCCTTGTCCTCCCCCTCCTCTTCTCCTCCCACTCCTCTATCATTCCTTCCACTCTCTGTCACCTCCTCCCCCTCCTTTTCTTCCCCTCCCCCTCCCCCTAGTCACCCTCCTCATCCCTCTCCTCCTCTTCCCCGCCCTCCATCGCGTCTTCGGTTTGCACCCTGCCCCCCCTCCTCATCATGAGCATTATCCTCTTTCCCTCGTGGAGCTCCTCGTCAGGTCGTGGTTCCTGGTGATCCGCCAGGCGGGCTCTCCTCCCAGCGGCACGGACCAATGGGACCGCGAGGGGCCAGAGGCCTTTCAACACAGGGTCTCCACCTCGCCTCTTGGGCGGGGAACGTATAGCTTGGAAGGGTCGCCCTCCTGGAAGGGTTTCCCTTCCCAAACGCCCCCCCCCCACCTCCCCGTCCAGCAGAGCCCCCCTGCCTCCGTGGCGAGCCGCCCCTCCCCCGTCGCCTCGCTTCGCTTGCCCGACCGCCGCGCCGAAGTCGTGTCTTTTCGCGACTGGGCCCCCATGAGCACCCCACCCATGTGAACATTCGGGCGGGCGGAAGGGTGGGCGACGCGGGGGGTCTGGTTCCGGACCTTTGCTTCACGCCACTGCTTGCAAAAGTGTGTTTTGTCGGGGAGACCCCACCTGCTCGAAACAGGCGCCGAAAACACCGGGGACATACTCCAGGGGGGGGGGGGGACGAGGGCCCGCGCCGATCGGCAGAACAACGAATCCGCCGACCCTGTCGGCGTTTGTGGGGTGTCTGTCTGGTCCCGTCGACGAGAAGCTCTATTTCGCCCCATCCTTTCCATCCTCCTCTCCCGTCGGGGGGGAGAGAGAGAAAGAGAGAGAGAGAGAGAGAGAGAGATAACAACAAAAAGAAAGAAAAAACACCATTCCCCTATTGGGAACCAGGTTCGCAGCTTGTTGGGATTTCATCCACGTCCTCATTACGTCAGAGGAAGAACCTCTTCCCTCTGCCCCTTCCCCAGCAGGGGGACTCGGTCTCTTTACAACCCGAACGACACATTACAACCGGTATAGGTCGTTTTACAACCAGCAAGAGATCGAATTCCCTCGTTTTCCTCTGAGAGCGGCCACTTTACAACCATTACAGCCCACTGTACAACGAGAACGACCACATGACAATCCATACGGGGCTCTTTCTTTGCAACCAGAACGGCCACTTTACAACCAGCCTTCAGAAGCGCGCGTGCGCTCTGCAGGGGCTTCTGAAGCTTCTGAAGCGTCTGAGCGCTCTGCAAGAGGCACCTGAGCGCCTTAGCGCTTTCCAAAGGCTTCTGAGCGCCTGGGCGCTCTGCAAAGTCTTTTGAGCGCCTGAGCGCTCTGCAATCTTCTGAGCGCCTGAGCGCTCTGCAGAGGCTGCTGAGCGCGCGAGCGCTCTGCAGAGGCTTCTGCGCGCGAGCGCTTTGTAGAGGCTTCTGGGCGCCTGAGCGCTCTGCAGAAGCTTCTGAGCGCCTGAGCGCTCTGCAGAGGCTTCTGAGCGCTTGGGCGTTGTGCAGAGGCCCCCGAGCGCCCGAGCGCTTTGCTGAGGTTCCCGAACGCCTGGGCATTTTGAAACTTCTTGCGAAGCGAATGCGCGCACTGCTTGCGATGCAAAACATACAATTTGAAATCCGCATGCGTTGGCCAGAATTTTACCAACGATTTCCTGGGCACGTTCCGCCCTCCTGGGCACGCATGCGCCCGCAACTGCGCAAACGCACGGTTCTGCGACTGCCAGACGATGGGGCGCGATGATAAACATGGCCGATGAGGAAACAAACCACGTTCGAAATCCACACCCACTGGTGACAAATTTAGAAACGATTCCTGTGCCAAATTTCTGTCCTCTGGGGTGCGCGCGCCCCCTCGACTGCGAAAGCATGCAGTTTTGTGATTGCCAGACGAAGAAACACGAGAGCGGAGTTGTCTGTGAGCCCGAAAACAACAATTCGGCATCCACACGTAGTGGCTCGAATGTCACCATCGATTTCTAAGCGCAGCTTCAGTTTTCCTGGGCGCTCATGCTCGCAAAAGAGAAACACGTGGGGTGTTCGCGAATGTCAGGCGATTAGGCGCGAGGACAGACATGGTCTATGATGCAAAAAAACCGCAACTTGAAATCCACGTGTGTTGGCCAAGATGTTGCCGTCGATTCCGTTTCCCCATATCCGCCCTCCTGGGTACGCATGCGACCGCGAATGCGAACGCATACGTTTTTGCGATTGCCAAACGACGAGGCGCGAGGACTACAATCGCTTGCGAGGCCAAATACACACATTGAGATCCACATGTATCGGCTAGAACTTCTCCGTCGATCTTGCCAACCTGTCTGCCCCCGTGAGCGCGCATGCCTTCGCAATCACGAATACCTAACGCTGTCTTGTGCTATTGTGAGACGATGAGGCGCGCTGGCAATGTGGTTTTGATTCAAAAGACAAACATGTAACATTTGACAGCCGCGCGTGCTGGCTAGGATGCGCATGCTTCCGCATATGCGAAAACAAACGTTCGCGTCGTAGCCCGACCATGAGACGCGAGGGCCAAACATGTTCGTGATGCAAAGATATGCACTCAGACTGTATTGGCTAGAGCTTTACCAACGACCACTTGGCCGCGTCCCCGCCCTCCTGGAAACGCGCGTGTTCCTCTGCGTTTTTTTTGTTGCGGCGAGATCTTATCCCATTTTTTCCTATCCCCAAAGTAGGCCGGATTTTCAGGCAGAGGTTATGAGGCCCCCAAGATATGTAGGGCGAGGGCATGGATGTAAAAAGCGTGAACCGCCCAGCCCTGTCAACAGCCCGTAGCGGGAGGATCACTATTGGATCTCAATTGGGTTCCAAGAGCTCCTTTTGGATGCCACGAGGGTAATAATGGGAAGCCCATCGGGGCACAGTATGACTCAAAAATGATACGTTGCTGTGGAGTTACATTTGGTTCCGGGGAGATTTCAGCCGCGTGCCCGCAAGGGTCGAGAAAGAGGGGTTCCGATTGCATTCCAATGCGATCTCCTTCGTGCTCGCCAATCTGGTTCTGATGGGATTTCAAGAAGGACGTATGTAGGTTTCTCGATTGTAATCCCCTGAGGGTCCCAATCGGTTTCCATTGGCGAGGGCCCCAGCGGGTTTCAACAGGAAGCGTCGCCATCGGATTCTAATAGGGCGCCCGTAGGCCCCGTATCAACGAATCTCGTTGCACACCCATGGCTGGGACTCATCTGGTGCCAACAGCATCCCAGTCGGCAGGGTGCCAATAAGTTTCCATTCGGACTTTTGTTGGGCCCCAGTAAGAATCCGCCGCTTCGCAGACGCTCGCTTCAGACGGGTCACCCTGCAACCGGCGCGCTTCAGGAACAGAGAATGTCTCCCTTACGCGGGCCCGCGGTGATCTCGGAAAACGAAGAACATGCGTCGCCCATGTGCATTTAATCGCCTGGTTGTAATGCGGCCTTCCTGGTTGTAAGGTGCCCTTCTGGGAAAACCCATGCTGGTTGTAAAAAGCCCCATCTGGTGGTGAAATGGCCAGTCTGGGGGGTTCACATTCGCGTCGCCTCTGGGGTCCCCCTCTCCCGCGCCAGTCCTTCTCCGGCGCAGCGGTCCTCCTCGGGCCCTCTTCCCTACTGATGCGCCCATCGGCACTTGAACGACATATAAGACTATTAGTAATGCGAAGGTAAAACAGATTGAACTTAGGAAGCCTAGCTCAATTCTATATATATGTGCTTGCATTTTTATCTTGAGTAGTGCTGAATAAGATCTCATAAGTTTCCTAAGTTCTGGGGCTGCGATGCGCGTCGAGCGGTTCCCCGCTGAAATCGCACGGGGCGGCAGCACTTCTGCGAAGTCTGGCTTGCCTTTGGAAGAAGCGGAAGGCGGGCCCCTGCCCGCCAGGGGGCCCCGAAGGGGCCCCGCGTGGGCCGCGTCGTCGTCGTCGTCGTCGTCGTCGTCTTCAGCTGGCGTGGCGGTGGACATGCAGGTGCACCTGGCAGAGCGAGAAAACACAGAAACGTCGTCATCGTCGCCGTCGCTCCCTCCTCCTCCCTCTTCCCGCCTCGACTCCTCGCATCCCTCCCCCATGCGCCCGCCCCCCCCCCCCCCCTCCCCCCTCCCGCTCGGGGCGCGCGCGGGTGTCGGGGCCGACTCGCAAAACCCTCCGTCGCCCCATCCTTCCCCTTTCCGCGGTCGCGCACGGCTCGCTTTGTTCGGCTGGTTCTCGGCCTCGACTGCGCGCAGAGCGATGGCCTGCGACGCGGCTCCCCGCTTCGCCCTGCCGCCGCACGCGGCGTCGCTGCACGTCTTGGACTGGCGATCGGCGTCGCCTCCAGTTCCAGCGCTGAACGACGAGGCGGCGTGCGAGGCGTACATCGGGTGGCAGCGCCAGTGGGCGGCCGTGTTCGAGCGCGACTGCGCTCGTTTCTGTGGAGTGGAGCACGCGCCCCGGTGGCCAGACTTCGTGGAGAACGCGCTCCCCGCAGACATCGACAACATGAACGAGTGCGCGCCGCCGCCTCTCGAGGCCTTCAGCCGGCGCCAGCAACCGACGCCAGCGGCCGACGCCAGCAGCCGGGGCCAGCCGCCGCCGCCAATAGCCCACGCCGGCAGCCCACGCCAGCAGCCGACACCCAGTCGACGCCCGAGGCGACGCCCGAATTGCGCATGGCCCGAGGGTTCAAGAGGCCCGCGCCGACGCCAGCCGCCACCGCCAGCGCCCGCGGCGCCAGCAGCCAGCCGCCTACACCAGCACAGGCGGCGCCAGCAGCCGAGAACATCGCGGGCCAGCCGCCGGCCGCCAGCGCCCCGGGCGGGCCGCCAGCCAGCGCAGACGACAGCAGCGCGGGCCAGCCGCCAGCCGCCTACACCAGCACGGGCGGCACCAGCAGCTCGGGCGAGCCGCCGGCACAGACGCCAGCCGCCTACGCCAGCACTGACGCCAGCAGCTCGGGCGAGACGCCAGCACAGACGCCAGCCGCCTACGCCAGCACAGACGCCAGCAGCTCGGGCCAGCCGCCACAGAGGCAGCAGCGTGCCATGCGCGAGCGGCAGGTACGGGGCCCGCGGCGGGACGCGCAACCCGAACGCGCAGTGGCGCTCGGGTCTCGCGCAGGCCACGCGCGAGGGGCGGGCGCGTGAGTTTCGGGCAATGTGCCCGAAACCGCAGAAGCAGGACCGCGGTTGGACTTTCTCGTTGCTCGGCGCTGATCGGCTCGGCCCCTTTGGCGCTAATTTCCCAGCGTGCTCAGCGGTGTAATATCGCGTTCGCACGCTGCCGCTGACGGGCCGCGCCCAATTCTTCGAGGCCTGGAGCACGCGTACCACAGCGCACATCAGCCATGCCCCCCCCCCCCCACAAAAAAAAAAAGCGCTTTGGCGAAGGGCCCAACCATGTGAAGGTAATGCGCATGCCGAGCGAGGACCCAACTTCGGGCGCTCTCGTCTTAGCGGCTCCCCCGCAGATGCACCCAGTGGCGCTGCCGCGCACTTCCGCCACCGCTGATTTATACAATAGTATTTGACCTCGCGGGGGGCGGGTGAGGGCGGGGGTTGGGTGGGGCCTCGCAGGGGGCCTGCAAGGGGCGCGTCGATAGTTGGGCCGATGCTGAGATCGATTGTGAGACCGATGATGATATTGATAGTGACTGCGAAGGTGAGATCGACAGCGAGATCGATAGTAAGATCAATCGCGATATCGATAGCGAAGCCAATAGCGACAAGGAAAATGAAGCCGATCGTGCAATCGAGAATTAAATCTGTAAAG
>CAUYUJ010020026.1:85000-127500 GCA_963575745.1 Prorocentrum cordatum
CTAGAGGGCGCGCGCGCGCGCCCCTTGAACCTCATGTGCCTCTAGAGTCGATGGACCTCTTCTAGGACTGAGCCTGAGCCTCGCGCGCCCCGCGGGGAATTGAAGATGACCCCCAAAGGTGCCAAGTTTACAAAGCCGCGCCAAGCCGCGGCGGCGAGCCCCCCCCCCCACCCCCACTCCCCCGAGGGCCAGGCAGCCCCCAACCTCGAGCCTCCAGGCTCGAGGTCTCGGCCTCGACGCGGGCACGTCGGGCCCCAACGTGTCATCCTCGCAATTTCCAGAGCGTTTCCTTCATGTTTTCGAAATGTTGCCAGAGTGTTTCCAGCGCGGTATCAGGATGGCTTCGGCGTGTTATCACGACGTAACCAAGACATGCGTCAGGATGTATGATAGCATGTTGTCATGATACCTGAAAAAAAAGCGCGACCGCTCGATACGCCGTGTAACCATACAGCTTTCATGATAACGTTGGAACGAGCGGTAGCATGTTTTGAAGACCCTGATAGCATTTTACCTTGCCCATACTAAATTCTCAGCATGATCAAGTCCCCGACACACAGGCGATCTGATAGCGACGTGATAACGGTCCCGCAAACGATGGCACGCCCCCTTAAGATCGCACCCCTCGCACCCGTATCCATTTGGGTCCAAGCGGTGATCGCTTAGCGGCACGCCCGCTAAAGACTTGTGATCCGCCCGATATCGTCGGGGCGCAACGCCTACGAGACCTGCAACGCCGCGCGGCCGCGCGGACGACGACGACAGCGACGTGGCCAACACCGGGAGGGCAGGGGCTCGCGTTCTGGGCGGCCCCGGCACGATCGTCGACGGCGCGCCGTCAGACTCCGATCAAGAGGGCCAGCCAGAGGACCAGCCAGAGGACCAGCCAGGACGACGACGACGGCGCGGCGGCCCCGACGGCCGCCGATCCCAAGGACGTGGACACGACGGCCGCCGGCGACGGTGAGGCGACACCGAGGGGCACGGGCGCGGCCCCGACGGCCGCGCCCACTACCAACGAGACCACCTGCCCGATCTGCTTGCAGGACCTGTGCGAGGACCCCAACGAAGATGACGGTGTGCCCGCTGAAGGGTAAACTCCGCCCATGACGATACTTCCGCGCACGCACCGCTGCCTCAAGTCTGCGTCGACAGGGTGCTAGAGCTGGACAACGTCGACATCTTCAGCGCGAGGTGCCCGAAGTGCAAGATGGCGCCGCAGATGCTGGCCTCGCGCCCGGGCGCCCTGCTGAACCCGCCGATCAACGCGCCGCCCCCGCCAGGTGAGGGCGGCGCCGTCGTGATCGACTCGCCCATCGGCAGAGCTCTCGGGGCCGCGCGGGCAGCGGCGTTCAGTGGCGCGACCTCAGCTACGCTATCGGCGCCGACGACCCCAGGCACGACCGCCCCCGGGCCAGGGCCTGCGCCACCCAGCTTGCTGCGCCAGCCTGCTGCGACACACGACGCGGCAAGCCAGCCGGCCCCCCCGTCGGCAAGCCTGCCAGCCAACCCGAAGGCAGCGGTGCCCCCTTTGCGCGCGCCGACGGCGAAGCCGACGTCCTCGGCGCCCACGTCGGCGGCAGCGCCGCCGCTGGCCGCCCCGCCCGCGGCGGCGCCGCCAGCGACGTCAGAGGCCAGCTGCGCCGCCGCCGCCGAAGGCCGCGAGGGGCCGCCATCGGCGGCAGGGGCGCCTCGAGCCCACGCGGCCGCGGGGCCGCAGGTCGACCGAGCCGCGGGCCGAGCCGCCCGCCGCCGACGACGCGGCCGCGCCTCCGCCGCCAGCCCCGCTGGCCCCGCTGGCCACCACGCACGTGCTGCGGGAGGTGCCGAAACCGCCTCAGGCACCCGCCCTGAGCCCGAGGGCGACTTGCATGCAGAACTTCCGCGCGAAGCGCAGCGACTGCGGGTCGGGCGTCGAGGTCGAGGCGGCGCGGCTCCGCTCTAAGGGGCAGAACAAGTACCGCCGCAACAGGCGCGGCGTTCGCATCGCCCAGCTGTTGCGGGGAGTTCGGGGGCAAGCCCGCGGAGGCGTTCAAGGCCTTGGACGATGAGGCGGGGCCCATGTCTACAAATCCGTTCGCGACGGCACGAGCGCCAAGGACATCGAGGAGAAGTGAATCCAGCACCCCAGGGGGCATGAGCACCACGAGGGCTGGCACGCTAGGGGCGGGGGGGGGGAGTTCCCCATCGACGCCTGGGCGAATAACGGCTACGACGCCGTCGACACCCAGGAGACAGGCTACACTTGGGGCGTTCGCGAGCACCGAGTGTTGGCGACTACCCACAGGGTGCCCGTCCACTCCGCGGGCAACAGGGGCGCCGCGGGCAATTCCAGGGGGGGGGGGGGTCTCGGGCGCGGGCCCGTCTCGCAAGAGGAGGGCGAATGAGGGCGGCGACGGGGGTGACTGGGGCGATCATGGCTCGCCCAGCACCTCGTCCTCGAGCGATTCGGGCAAGACGAGAAAGAAAAATAACAAGCGCGCCCAAGACTATAAGAAGGCCAACGAGGAGAGGCGCAACAAGGATAAGGAAACGGACGAGGAGAGGCAGAGAAAGGCGGCGGAGGCCGCGACGAAGAAGGCCGAGGCTCACAACACGAAGTTTGCCAAGCAGGTGGCCGACAAGGTCGACGAGGCGAAGCGCAGCCTGACCGCCTGGTGCGACGAGGAAATGTTCGACGAGCTGCCAGATGACGCCGAGAAGTCCACGAAGGCAGCGAAGACGCGGGCGGCCGAGATCGCGAGCGACGGCCAGAGGGTGCGAGACGGCGAGCCTGGCCGCATGATCCGCCGCGCGAGGGGCGCGAAGGAGCGCGGGCGCCTCTTGGCCGACCTCAAGAGGAAGCCCGAGAACGCGGCGCATATGATGAGCCACGCGCGCAGGCTTGGCTGAACGGCCCGCGCATAGCACGATGCCGCAAGCACCCCGTGGCCGCATTTAAAATTGGCGGCGCCCGCAAGAGGCGCCCCCCCCCAAAAAAAAAAAAAAAACAACAGAAAACTAAAACTACGTCGGACCCCCCCCCCCCCACCCCCCCCCCTCCCCTGGAACGGCCACCCGCTGGCGGGCCGCCCGCTGGATAGCGCAAGGGGGGGGGGGGGGGGGGGGGGGTAGCTGTGAAATGAACGCGTGCACGTTTTAATGGTGCGCGCGGTGACGCGCGCGCGTCCTGCGCGCGGTCTTGCGCGGCGCGCCCCCCCCCCCCCCCCCCCCCCCCCCACGCGCACTCCCCAATCCTTCGCTAGGGCCCCCAACGACGACGACGACGACGACGACGACAACGGCGGCGACGACGACGACGACGACAACGACGACGACGACGACGACGCCGAGCTGATCTCATCGAGCCGTCATCCCCGCCACCATTCAATCGCCATCTTGGCTCTCTTTAGTTCGCGCGGCGGATGGATGGGCCCCAATTTTCGAAGCGGCGGCATGTCCAGCCACAGCTGCGCGCTGGCTCTGCCACAGCGCAGTGGAAGGCTTGGCGACGACGCCCGCCAACCACAACGCCCTTCTTGCAGCCGACAGCACAACCTTCGACGACGCGCCCCGGACGTTCGAGCTAGGAGCTGGAAAGCGGCGGCGCGTTTACGTGGGAGACAACGCAGCCACTGTTGTTTCTGCGCGAGATGGGCGGCGGATCCGCCGAGCTACAGGACCTGCGTGCGAGCGCTTCAGAGCGCTCGCTTTGCGGCCCCAATAATCCATGGGGGTAGTAACGGGCCTGGACGAGTTGACAACAGGCGGCGAGAAGAAGCCGAACAACAAGGGGAAACAATGGTAATGCCAATCAAATTCCTCGAGCTCGGCGCACCTGCGCTGCGGCGCGAGATGGCGCGGCTGACCGTCGCGCTGCAGCGGAACCACGCGATGGCCGATGCGGTCGGGGGATTGCCCAGGCCCTTTTGGGATCATCCTGCGGATACTTCCATGTGATGATCTGGCCTGTTGTTGCAAGGTGGCTGCCCGCTGGAGCAACGCGGGCGAACGTTCATGCTCCTCGCCGATGTCGCAGTGATTCTGACTGAAATCGGCGGCCTCAGGTTGACGTTCGACTTGGGCGGCGCTTCGTTGTATCGGCCATGCCTGCCACGTTCGAATGTCTGGAAGAAAAATATCCCATTGCTCGTGGGGCCACGTGAACACGCGCTGCGCCGACCCCTCCAAGTTCGAGCCAGCCGATCAGCATGAACAGGTCAGCGTCATGGGCATGCTGGTCTGGGCTCATACGCAATGACTTAGAAACGAGATTACGAAAGCTGAGCTCAAGGAACTCGCGCAATGGTTCGGCATCGCTCCCCAGCCCGCGGAGTTTGCTGCTCAACGGTCCCCATCGTCCAGGTGGTCGGCCCCCCCGCTGTGTTCCGAACGGACTGGGGTCACAACGTTCTGGCGCACGCTGCTATCGCGAAGGAATGTTCTGCGTTCGCTCGCGCCTGCAAGTGCATTGGGATGGGCCTCGGGGATTGCGGGGGGGGGCCATTAAGCTGCGATTGTGCGATGCCTCAGCGCAGGGGCGGGAAAAGCTCCGAGTTGCACGGCGCCTTTGCGAACCGCAAAGAGGAGGAGCGGCTGGCGATGCGCAAGGCGATCGAGCACTCGAGCTGGCACTGCGCGACGCGGCGCCACATCGAGGATAAGCTAAATAATGACGGCCGCCTTGCTTTCAAACGCATCTCTTTCGAGGCCCCACGCAAGGTTCTCGACCTGATCTTGGAGGCGGAGGGGTGGGAGAAGCACGACGTCATGGAGGTCTCGGCGAAGTCGCAGAGATCCGCGGCAGCCTACTGCGACGCTCGCCAGAGGGCTCATGGCACTAGGCTGGTGCCCCCAGAACACCACGCGTGTTTTCACGTGCCCGGGCAGTTCGTGAAAGACGAAGGCGTCATATACATGTCCCGCGTCGAGCGCCTGAACCTGCGGGTGGAACAGGCTGCGGGGGCGGTCGAGAACACGGAGGTATGGGGAAGGTCGGTATCATGAACGTTGCTGGCCAAGCGATATAACCAGCTGGCCGAAGGTGGGCTGCACTTCGAGAGCGGCCCCAATGGCCCCCGAGGGTCCTTGCCAGATGACCCCGTTGCCGCCATCGCCAGTGGCGTGCGCCTTGATGGTCGCGACTTTCATTGCAACGTCGTTGTGTTTCATGGCCCATGCGTCGGCGCGGTTGCTGGGCGTGCCCCGAAGGCAAGCCAATGCGCGTTGATGTTGAGGCTGATGGAAACGGCAGGTGGCAGGACACCCTCACTGATAGGTGCCAGACACTGACGGCCGTCGGCGTTCACCAGGCGTGCGAGGCAAATGGCTGGCACCTCGATGGCAAAGACGAGTGCGCGTTGCTGCATTAGGGCAGCTACTTCCGCATCGCGTTGCCGCCAAACAAACGCCCCCATCCTCCGCCTCCTACCCCAGCCCGAATCCCCCCGCCCCCCCAAGGTGGAAGTTAAAGTGTGTGGGGGGGGGGTGGGGGGGGGGGGGCGAGCAAGGGCACCATTCCTGAATCAGAGGGCGCTATCTCCTGCCGCCGTGCCCCGCGAAAGGGGTCGGTAGCCCGACCGCGCGCCACAGCGGTCAGCCCTATCCGCAGCCATTTCTCTCAGTAGTCAGGGATCGTCCATTGAGGGCACGCGACATCCCAAGCAACAGGGTGCTGACGAAGGTTGAGCTGCCATGAACGCGGCACCTGCGGGCTCGAGCATCGAGAACGCGCAGGAGGAACTGGCGAAGGTCACCTTCGAGAGCTTCCCGGGTGCACTCCACGCCCAGGCCGCGAAGCTGAACGAGGTGCTGTGCGACATGCAGCAGCATAAGGTGAATGCGTGCCCGGCGATTGCTCGCACGAAGCACAAGGAACTCACCCCTGGGATCACGGAGAATCAGCGCGCCGCCAACCTGATGACCCTCAACTACCATAGCGGCAGGATCGACGCCATCACTACGGAGGCGTTGAAGGTCAAAGGCCTGCAATTCCAGAAATCTCCGTGCGTCGGCAACGGGGTGTTCACTGTGACGGCAGATGGCTACCCATCGCAGGCAGGAGGTGCAGGCGTCGACGGCGGCGCGGAGGTCAAGCGCGCTGCTGCGGCCTTCGCGACCGACATCGGCCAGATGACCTCGAAGTTCGACGGCGACCAGGCGACGTGGAAGGACGACCAGGCGTCGTGGACGAAGGACTGGGAGGAGTACGACCCGAGCAAGTGGAGCTCGCCAGACCAGTGGGCGGCCTCCGACGTGCACGACCAAACCACGTGGGCGCCTTTTCGGCTGGGTGGACTGCGACGTCGACCCGTCGGAACTCGAGGTCAACGAAGTGCTCGACATGGTGAAAAAGGATTTCAACATCGGCGTGTGAGGTGTTGAAGCTGGCCGCAGCGCGCGGCATCCATATCCTGTGCAAGCTGCCAGCACTTCCTGCCCAGCCAGAGTGGCGCGCACACCGCGCAGTGAGCACAGGATCCTATAAGCGTCCATCGACAGACGTTGGCACCCCACGGCCTTGTCCTCCTCCTCCTCCTCCTCCTCCTCCTCCTCATCATCATCATCATTCTCCTCCTCCTCCTCCTCCTCCTCCTCATCCACATCCTTCTCCTCCTCCCCCTCCTCCTCCGAGCGGTCTTCCGCTGCCTCCGCCCCCTCCTCCGAGCGGTCTTTCGCTGAAATCGCACAAAGAACCAAACCAGCAGGAGGATATAAAAAGCACAACATACACATGTATCTATGTATGTATACATTTGATCAGTTCCACAAGTTCAAAGCTGTATAACTCTCACAAAAAAAACTTGTACACATATGTACAGGTGTGCAACATGTATGATGACGCACATGCCTTCCATGCATAATAGTTGCTGCTTTTAGCACGCTACAACTCTACACTTGTAAATGCAGTCCACTTTGTGTGACATTGAGTAAAGATCAGTGCCGTTCAAGTAGGGTTGTAATCACTATAGTCGCTCAAGTACCGATGGATGTATCAGCTAGTGAGGAGGGGTCCCAGAGGGGGAGGGGAGCCAGATACGCATCCGTCCCTGGGGGTCCTCTTCATCCTGACCTCCGCCTCCCACGCTTGTCCTCCTCCGGTCCTCCTCCACAGGGGGGGGGGGGCCCAGGGGAGTCCTTTTCCTGCTCCTCTTCCTCCCTTTCCTCCTCCTCATCCTCCTTCTCCTTCTCTCCGCCTCCTCCTCCTCCTTTTCCTCCTCCTCCTCCTCCCCCTCCTGGTCGTCGTCGATGTCTTTCAGGGTCGGCGGCACTGGCCGTCAGGCCTTCACAATAAACAACGATCACCATTCCTGGGCACCTGTGTTTCGCCCAGGGTCGACCGGTCTCCAAGGGCCCAACACCAGTGAACACCCGCCGTCGTTACCTCTTGTTACGTCAGACCCTCTGTGTCTCCTCCTCCGCCCCCACCCTCACGCTCGACCCTGGGACTGTCCTGGGACCCTCTTCCCGCGCATCGGGCTCCCTTGTGCCTAACTCGCTTCGCTTTGGCCAGAGCTTTCTCCGAGCCATCCGCGTGCTCGAAGAGTCCGAGGCCAACAACAACTTACCTGGGGCCGTTCTGACCAGACCTTTGAGGGACGTCCACCCGTTGCGTCAGAGCAGGGGTATTAATCTACAACATCTGACCTGAAACCTCTGGAGTTCTGCGGTGGAGATACGGGGCGGGAAGAGCACGGGGTGCAGCAACACCAGTACCATCAGCAGGAGGAGGCGGAGGAGGGGGGCGAAAGCCGCGAGGAGGGGGAGGAGGGAGGAAGGATGGAGACGAAGTAGGGTCGCCCCCTGCGTCATCATCGCCGCAATCCTCATCCGAAGCATCATGACCCTCATCAGCAAAATGGTCCTCCCTCGCCCCTTCCCCCTGCCCCTCCCACCCTCTCCCTCCTCATTCCTCCTCATTGTCTTTCCTCCTCGTCCATATCTTGTTCTTATGAATAACTCCACCCTGTCGCACCCCGAAGCCAGTCGAAAGGGCAGGCTGGGCGTTTCATCAGAGACTTCCTTACCACGTCTGGTCCTGAAGCTTGGAAATTGGCAGCAGTTTTACCGACGGAGGGCGGGCCGCTTCCAACATGTGACTCTCGCCGCGAGCTCTCGCCTTAGCGCCGCGCACACTCGTCATAAACATTTGCAAATCTTTACTGGATTGAAGGCGGGCGTTTTCAAGCAATGGCTCTCGCCTTAGCGCCGCGCGCATTCGTCTTAAACATGTTCAAGAATTTCACGGGTTGAGGGCGGGCCGTTTTCAAAATGTGGCTCTCGCCTTAGCGCCGCGCACACGTCTTAAAAACCAGAGTTTGCCGGATTGAAGGCGTTCCTGTTCAACATGTGGCTCTCACCTTAACGCCGCCCACATTCGTCGTAAACAAGTGCAAGAGTAAAGCGGGTGTCAAAAGTTAACATACCAGAAAAGGTGTCCTGGGAGGATTCAGGATCGTCGGGGAGTAACGGTTACGTTGATTCGCGGTGTTGAGCTCCCAAAAACGGAATTCTGGCGCGATTCGTGCTCGTCAAAGCGCAACAGTCAGGTTGATTCGTGACGTTCGAGTCCCGAGAATGGTGTTTTGGAATGGTTCAGGATCTTCAAACACTTGTCCCCAAACGGGGCACTTCCCTGAGCCTCGGCTTTGCGCTGTTCCATTATCCCCCTCCCCCTCCTCCTCGTCCTCCTGCTCCTCTTTCTCCGTTTGTCCTGGTTTCTCATGCATCGTCTGCTCATCTTCATGCTGTTCCAACACACACACACACACCAGACCCTCCCTTTCCGTCTGCTTCTCCCTGTCCTCCCTCTCCCCCTCCCGCTCCCCCTCCTCCTCGTCCTCGTCCTCGTCCTCGTCCTCGTCCTCATCCTCCTCCTCGCTCGCTCGCTCGCTCCCTAAAGGCTTGGGTTCGTGGCCTTCACTCTAGGACGGGGTGAGAAATAGCGGGGCTGGGAAAGAATCCTCGCCCATGCCCGTCTCGAGCACCGTGTCGTGCAGAAGTCGGGGGAGGAGAGGGGAGGGGAACCACGGCAGCGGAGCCGCAGGCATCCCGAGCTGTGGGCACAGTGTGTGGAGGGCCAGACCTCCAGGAAGGCGGGCCATCACGATATGGGCAGCACCATAACGCAAGGGCACTCAATCTTGCCTGTATCGATTGGGGCCCACATAGTCGCGCACCATATGGAGTCCGGGATCGTACGGATCAAGAGGAGTAAAATAGCAGAGGAGATCAGGGGGGATGTCGGTGGCATGGTCAGCATGATCAGCACGCGCGTGCTCGTGCCTGTGCCACGCCTCACACACAACACCCCCCGCAAGCAAGGCACACAAAGGCGACGGGCACTGCTTGGCGCCCGTGGTGTGCCACCCTCCCTGCTCGCTTCGTCCGCGCAACGTGTGGTGCGCATGGCTGCGGTCACACCGTCGACGCGCGCGCGCATGCAACCAAAAGCACGCTCCAAGGCAGGGGCATGGACACCGCACACGCACGTGGGGTTCAGAGCCACTCCTCCGAACATGCACTGATCAATAATGCTTAGGCGTACTAGGGCTGAGTGGCAAGCATCTTGAGCTCTGGCAACCTCCACGGGCTCGGCACCTCAGGCACCGCCTCAGATATCGCTGGGTGTTCCATGGTAGCCGTAATACCCGTGCTTCAAGGACAAGAAGAGAAACTCAATGCACGTGCGTAGCCAAACGCTGCCAACCGTTACTTGTACACCCTCCCTCTCCGAGAGATGCCCCAACCCCCACGGCTCTTGTTGAGACCTCAAGGGCCTCGGGGGCATTCCATCACCAGGGATCGGCATGTGCCTCGCCGCGCTCCACGTTTCAGATGGAGGCCAGCAGATTATACCACAAATGTGTCCCTGCACAAGCACAGTTTTCCACCTGCCCGTCACATCATCTCGCGCGATATTCCCTTCAACCTCGCTGTGTGCTATACCAACGGACAACGCAGTAATGCGCAATGGGAACGATGCCATCATGCGCTCGACGTGGTCCTGCACGTCACCCGGGCGCCTCTGCCCGGAGAACAAGTGGAGAACATAGAGGAGGTGCTGACGTGGGGGCGGGCGTACAATGATGGCCGCCTGGGCCGCATGAGGTGGACCCTGAGGGGGCCCAGGAGGAGGGGGAGGTGGAGGAGGGGGGGGGCCCAACAGCAGGGGCAGGGGCCGGGCACAATACAGGCCCAACGACTCGAACAGGCCGCCGCTCCGCATGCGTATCAGCCAAAGCTCGTGCACGCAGGGCCGACATATGCTCCCGGGCTTCCAAGCGCGCCACTCCTCATTGCTCGAGGAGGGGGCGGGCCGGATGCGCGCGCACAGACCTAAGACATTTCGGACACCTGTGCAAGTGCCTCATGACCCGCTCAATCGTGCGAAAGTCTTTCATGCATGCCTGGCATACTGGATGATCAACAAGCTTCCAAGGCTCCTCTTGCGAAGGATGGTACTTGGCACGATGTATCGCTAGAGTCCGTGCTGTCGCAAACGCCTTACTGCACTGCGCGCGCGGGAACTGCGGAGGGGGGGGCGGGTCCGGCGACGCCTCAAGAGTGCGCCGCACGCGTGCGAACTGTCCTTGAAGCTCCGCCCCTTCCAGACCTGATGCAACGCGCCTTTGCCATTGCAACATGAGGTAATGGTCCTTCCAATATCGCCGGGCCTTCTCCGTAGCAGTGGCTACGGTTGCTAAGAGGGCACGAGGTGCCGCGCGGGCTTCCTGAAGCCAATCCCCACTGGGGCCCTGGGTGTCCTAGTGGCTATCTAACCACCGGAAGTCGGCCTTCAGCAAGGCTGTCCACGCGTTTTCCGAATTCCAGACGACATCGACGAAGACACGCAAAGCCGGGGGTCCTCGACGGAGAAAACGGGCGAGGTATCTTAACCTAGCTACAGTGACAACGTCGTGCAAAGGCAGACGTTCCGCGCGCGCAAGGAGATCAGTATGTGCCACATGTGCGACAGCAGAGTTAGCGTAGCCAACGTGAAAAGCGGTACGGTATATACGCGCGTGCGCCGTGCTGACCTTTGCCCCCAGGGCGCGGTTCAAAGGGCTCCAGGTAGGGGCAGCGTAAAAAAGGTGAGTGGATGCAAGGGCCTCAGCGTATATTACCTTGGAGGCGTCAGAAAGCTGGGGGCGGGGGGCAATGGCGTTCTTGATGGGCTTCAAGGCCGCGCGCGTGGCGCCGCATCGTGCCACTGCTTCCTCTGCCATGGAACCGGCATCCAGGATCCTCGCTCCTAACACCTTGTGCGACCGAACGACGCGAATGCTGAAAATATAACGCGCAGAGACCAGCATCGGGAGGGCTTCCCCGTCCAAAGCAACTCTCGCTTTTTGGGCCCCAGGGCCCCTGAAGTGCAGGAGGGCGACAGTTTTTCGAAAGTTGACAATGAGCCCGCGCCTACACACAGCAGCATAAAATGCCTCCGCAATCATGATCATCTCAGGGATCAGGTTCAGGTTCTGGGCAAGCTTGGCTTGGTGCGCCGCCGCGGCGTCGTCAACAAACGAAACGGCGGCGCGCATGTTGTCAAGATCCGCCTCCTGGGAACAATGGTGCTCAATGTCGCCGCAACCTAAATCCCATCCCAAACCCAAGATGAGAAGGAGTTCATCGAAAGTCCGGTGAACAGAGGAGTGGACAATATTGAAAGCATCAGTGGCCATGATGGCACCAGGTCGCGTGCCTGTCTGGGGCCTAGCATACGCGCGCGCGTGCGTGAGTTTCCAGATGCCTCCCGTTTGGGCCTCCTGGATCACCGCGACAAGGTGGGCATAATCAACCTTGTCAACAAACGCGGGTCTCTCTTGCACCTGCAATCTGGCAGCCACTATCAGCAATGGCGTCATGGGCAACGAAGCGATGACTTCATCTATGTCGTCGGTGCAAGTGGGCAGGGTCATGGCGTACTGACGAATAGTGGTGTAAAAAGCTTGCTTCAGATCGTAGCACAAAAGCCCCGCTGATCTCTTGAGGTGCGCAGCTGCTGCTTGGAACATGCGGGGCGTGTGCAGAGCCACGTCAGCCCCCCTACCCGGCAACCCTCCCGTTTGCTCCTGCTGGAGCGCCGCGCAAAACAAATTCGAGTGCGAGCTGCTTGTGGAAACAATGTTGGCACTTGCAAATCGCGCTACCGAGAAGGATGTTCCGCTGCGATTCTTCGACGCGCGGATCGCCTTAGCCCTTGAAGGAGACCTTTGCTAAGAGGGGGGTGGCGAGGCGCGCGAAAGCTCGAGGGGCAGCCCTGCACTTTTTACCAGCTCGAGTGGGCGCCCCGTGGCTTAGGAAAAGAGAGGAATGCAGCAGGGGGGGAAGAACAAGGCGAGAAGCAGCAGCAGCAGCAGCAAGCAGCGCAGACATGCTCGGCCGCGGCCGTCACCTGGCACCCCGGCTTTGCGGGGCACCGCTCTCAGCGCCGGGCGCCCGCAGGCCCACGAGCTCCACGAGCTCGCCCCTGCTCAGCCGGCTGGGCACAGGCAGCGCCAGCCGCGAGACCGGCGGGCCTGGCCGGCCGCGCGGGGCTCAGGGCTCCCCGGCCCGCCCCAGGCGCCGACCCAGGACGCGCTCGGCTGCCCGCCGGCGCCCCCGCGCGTCAGGGACGCCGTCGCCCGCCTCCAGGATCCGGGCTCGCGCCTCGCGGAATCCACATCCGCGGAGCTTCACGTGGAGCGCCGGCGCGAGCGCGCGCGCCGCCACCCAGCCCGAGCTGTCCAGGCAAAAGCGCAGCGCCTGCAGGAACTCGTCCCTGCCGACGCCGTCGGCCTCCAGACCGTCGCCCTCCCGCTCGGGCGAGGGGGCCGGAACCGGCGCGTCCGCCGCGCCAGCATGGGCGGCTGCGCGAGGCGATCCGTCCGCCTCCAGACCGTCGCCCAGGCCTGCCGCAGCAGGGAGGGCCAAGAGCGGCTTCACCGCCGCGCGGGTCCTGTCGGCCGCCCGCTCGCCGCGGCGCCCTGCCCGCCTAGCGGCCCGGGGCGGCGTCGCCACCGCGCGGCCGCCCTCGGAGCCCTCGCCGCCAGCTGCTTCCTCGAGCAGGTCGGCCCAAGCCGACCGCGAGTCAGGGGTGTGCACCGCCCAATCGGCTCCGTACTCCGACTCGATTGGGTGCTCTCCCCTGTCCAACTCCACCGCCGCGACGCCTCGAAGCTCCCGGCCTGGGCTCAGGGGCCCCAGCGCAGGAGCACCTGGTTGTCCGGCAGGTCCGTCGCCGCGAAGCGAGCCCAGCCAGCCTGACGGAGGGCGGCTGCCACCAGGTACGCGCTGGGCGCGCCTGTCGCGCTCTGCTCCCGTTGCCCCCCGGGGGCCGGTGGAGGCGCCAACGGCGCCGCCGCAGGGCCGCCCAGCCCCGCCGCCCCTTGCCCCGGGGGGGCCGGAGCCAGCTGCGTCGCCGGCGCCACTGGCAGGGCGCTCTCCCGTGGCCCCTCCGCGGCGGGAGCCGGTGGAGGCTTCGCCGGCGCCGCGGAGCCGCTCGGCGCCGGCGCCACCCGTTGCCCTTCCAAGGGGGCCGGAGCTTGCTGCGCCGCCGGCGCCGCCGGCAGGCGGGGCGCCGTTCCCGTCGCTCCTCCGCTGGGGCCGGCGGAGGCGCCGCGGGCGGCACGGCGAGGGCGCCGCTGGCGCCCCTGGCGCCCCCCGCAGCTGCCGCCGCTGGCGGAGTCGCTGCCGGAGCAGCTGCCCCTGCAGCTGCCGGGAGTGGCGCGTCCGCGTCGACGTCCGAGGAGGAGCACTCGTGGGAGCTGCTCAGCTCCGGCTCCGCCGCCGGCTGCTCCGCGGCCGGCGCGCGCGCCCGGAGCGCCCGCTCGCAGGGGCGCCCGGCCTCCAGCGGGCCAGGAGTGGGGCCGGTCCGCCTGTCCGCCGGCTGCGCGTGGCAGGGGCGGTGCCGCGCGCCGCGGCGCGGGCCCCGCCCGCTTGTCCCCTGGCGGCGCTTCCGCCGGCGCGGGGGCCTCGGCTCTGGCGAGCGGCCGCGCCCGCGCGGGTGCTGCGGCGGCGGGCTCCGCGAGCGCCGCCCAAGCTCCGGGGGAGCTTCCGGGCGCGCCTCGCCCCGCAGGCTCCTGCCGCTGCGCCGGCCGGCAGGTGCGCCGCGGTCGCTCCCACGGGCCGTCCTGCTCGTCCTGCTCGGGGACCTCCAGGTGCCGTCCTGGTGGCGCTGGCGCCTCGGCGGCGTCGCCAGCACCCTTGCAGGAGACAGCTGCGCCGCCCTGCGCGGTGCCGCCCCCCTGCGCAGGCGGAGCGCTGGAGGGGGCCGCCTGCGCGGCGCCGCCGGGCCGCCCGGCCGCGCCGGCGCCTTCGCCTTCCCCTTCGGCCTCGCCCGCCCCGCCGCCGCCTGCCACGGCGCCCGCGGCATCGACCCACGCGCCAGGCGCGGGGGCGACCGGCGCCGGCGCGGCCAGCAGCTGCCACCCGCAGCCCGCCGGGAAGGGGGGAAGGCACACCCAGCACCCCCCGGGCAGCCACTGCATGCGCCGGCGCGCCCCGGCGCGCCGCGCCCCGCAGCCCCTCGGCTCCCCTCGAGCCGATGGCCACGGCAAGCTCCCAACCCCCCGAGAGGGGCAGCCCTACACAGATCTCCAACCATGCCGTCGGGGCCGTGCATCTTCTTCGGAGGCATCCTAGCGAAGATGGGTTCGAGGTCGAATTTCGTAGGAATGACTGCGAGGTCCCTCGGGGCCTCCGGGGCCAGAACAGGGCCCTCGCTGTTGTGAGCATCTACCACCTGCACGACGTCGAGCATGGGGGCGTTCTCGACCTCCGCAAAATGCGACTGCATGTGTTCATCAACCTGCTCTCTCTCGTTCCTCTGCCACTTCCTCCCTCCTCCGAGGCGAATCCAGCCGCGGCGACGAGGACCTCCCATGAGGCCCCCAAAAGCGAAAACGGAGTGGTGTAGCCGTACAAGCGTCCTTGTCTCGCATTTTCCAATACGGGCTCGCCCGAGCTGTGGACCCTCTCCTGGGGACCGTTTTTGTTGCCACTGTTCGTGTCTGTCACGGCCCTGGGGCCCGGCGAGGGACCCCAGAGGCCAGACCACCCAAACAACTTGTCCGCCTGAAATTACCTGTTTCACGAGGCGAGGGGGTCTGCGCTTCCTCCTCCCTCATCGCCTGCAGGCCGTGACGGCGGCGGAGGATGAGGAGGGGGAGGCGGCGGCGGAGGATCGAGGAGAGGAAGGAGGGACGATGAGGGAGAGGGCCGAGGAGGGGGAGGCGGAAGAAGAGGGGAGGCGGAGGCAGAGGGATGGGGAAGCGGGCTGGGAGGAGGGGAGACGGACGGGTCTGAGCTCGACGTCCTCGCAGCGCCTCCGGGCCGCCCGCGGGCTCCCCGGCGCCCGCGGCGGCCCGCAGCTGCCCGTAGATCCCCAGAGCGGTGCGGCCCTCCTCGCCCGCAAGGGCGCGCTCGGCGGCCTCGACCCTGGACAGGAGTTCCGACGCCAGGGCGGCCTGCAGGGCGGGCCAGCGAGGACGGAGGACCGATCCTCCTCGACCATCGATCCTCCATTCTCCTCGTCCTCCCTCTCCTCCTCCTCCGCCGCCTCCTCCTCCGCCGCCTCCTCCCTCCTCCTCCCTCCTCCCTCCTACTCCTCCTTTTCCTCCTCCTCCTTCGCCGCCGTCACGGCCGGCAGGCGAGGAGGGAGGAGGGACGGGCCCCCTCGCGTCGTGAAAACATACGACGGGCAACGTGCTCCAAAATTGAAGGCTCCGAGGGGCCCTCGCCGGGCCTCGGGCCCTCGCCGGGCCCCCGGGACCGTCAAACAATGGCCCATTGCAGGACGAAAAGCTGGTCCAGGGGTGACGGATCGAGACCTCTGAAGGTCCACGATGCGACAGCATCACGATGTCGAGGAACAGGCTTGGAAGAAGGACGGGCGACACCACCACCGCCAGCGCGAGGCGCCAAGGAGGGGGTCCTCCTGGTCGTGTGTGGTCCCACCCTCTGCCCGCTCGAGACATCCCATATCCGCAGCTCGGGGAGGCATCGTGGACCCCCTCGCGTGAGGTTGCCCCCCTGGTGGTGGTGCAGTCTTCGTCCGAGGAGGAGGGGAGCGTTTCTTACTACTTGAGGCCGCAGCATGCTACCAGCAAAGGGAGCAGAGGAAGCGAAAGGGGAATGAATGCAGGGATGAGACGCGGGAAGCCAAGAGGAGACAACATGAGCGGGCACTGAGCAAATGCCCCCACCCCTAGCCCAAGGCGCTCCCGGCCCCCGGGCCGTTTTGAGAGCCCCGGGCCGCTTGCCGGCCTCGTTTGGGTTCCCTTTGGCTCGCCTCGGAACCATCCCCCCAATCCCCCAAACACTTGTAATCTCTTGGAGGGGGAGGGGGTACTCTGTGCTGCGCCAGACTCAGCTGGCTGAGCCTCCCTCGTCGCGTTTCCGCTGGCTTCCGCTGGCCGTCTGGGCGAGGGCGAAGCCCTTTCGATCCCTCGAGGGCGAGGCCCATTCGAGGACGCATGGCCTGAGGGGCATGTTGGGCCTCCTGGGCGGCACTGGGGACAGCATGGGCGAGGACCGCTCTGGCGGCGCGGACAAGTGGGTGGGGCGAGGGGAGCGGCCTTCAGAGAGGGCTCCTCAAAAGGGCCCAGCAGCTTCTGAGAAGGCTCCTAAGACTGCGACAGGGCTGCTCACGGACCTTCCTTGATCTCTTAATAACCGCCCCGATCAAGCCAAACCCTTTTGACGCGCAGCCCAAGCTTGTATCAACCGCACGGGCAGGCATGTGGCGACCGCACGGGCGATGCACATAATGCACATATATTTCACAATGCGTATATGTATATGTGTATGCAAATATATACATATATAGAACCGACACATAATTATATACAATATATATATATATATAGATCTATACATGTATATGTATATATGTATACATATTTATATATGTATGTGTATGTATGTAGGAATGTATGTATATATAATTATGTGTGTGTGCACGTGTGCATGGGCACCTGTGATGTATACATTTGTGTGAATCCACCACTGTGCCCCCTGGCGCGCTGAAGCGCTGTGAAAAAAACAAATCCTGTCTGGTAGCTTGCGGGAAAAATCTTCTGAAGTATCACCCCCTCTCTCTCCGCCGCACATCGCCGCGCGCACCGCCCCTACTCCGGAGCGTACCTGGGCGGCCCTGGCGCCTCCCTGGAGCTCTTAAGATTCCACGTGCGCCCAACAAAACCCCAAGATAGTCCAAGAGGGCCCCGGGTCGCCGGCAGATCGCTCGAAAACGCCCACGATGGCCTCAAGATGGCGCAAAAGGATTTCCAGGCGCCCTAAGAAGCCTCCCCAGAGGGTCGTCACATGCAAGCATCATTCGTTTTCCCGTTGTGTTTTTAACAATGTTGGAATTTTCACTTTTTCGGCTGTCCGACGCTCCAACGGGCCCCCAATACCTCCCCAAACCGGCCCGAGAGGCCTCCAAGAGGGCCGCATGACAGCCTGAGAGCGTCCCGAAACGGCCTAAGAGACGCCCGAAACGGCCACAAAGCAAAAAGCAGGATGAGGACCATGTAATAAGAGGTTAAACTCTGGTGCAAAATGGTGCACCATCTAAAAAACAGTTCGGGTTTTGTTTTAGGTACGATAGTGGGCCGCAATATCCTCTAGCGGTCCGAGCATATAGGGCGCCCGCACCTTTAGCCAGACGCCGGCGGCGCGCTCGCTATGCTCGCTATACAAATCTCATCTAAACTTCTTTATTTCAGAATCGATGGGGGGAGGAGACGAACCGGAGCGAGCGACAAGGTTAAGCTACAGTTCTGCAGAGAAGAACGCGCAGAAGGCTCGTGTTGACACGGGCTGCGAAGTGTCGGCGGGCACGATGGCATCGAGCCAGGATCGCGCCACAAAGTGGCGGCAGGGGCTGGCCTGGCCAAGTGCCAGCGGCAGCCCTGCGGGATCCCTCTGACCAGGACCCCACAGGCGCAGATTGCGCAAGGAAAAGAATAGAAGATTACAGGCGAAACGCAAAAACAAAAATGCTTGACGGATTGCGCCCCCGCCATTACTTGCACCCACAAATCCCGTTCAATACTGCCTTTGGTATGTCCATCGACAGTCGTGTCCCGTGTATCACAGCTCTGTATGCCGCGTGCGATGCGTCTATCCACCATCTGTCTTATCCAGCGGATGTGCCCTAACCGTGAGCAGTATGTAGGCTCTTTTAGGTCCTCGCTGGACAAAGATTTGAATGCCGACTCTTACCGGTTGTGAGGGCAGCTTTGGCACAGAGACCACCGATTCCAAATATACGTTTGAAGTGCGCGGGCGTAAGCGGTCCCGCCTCTAGCTCGCGCGGGGTAACAATGGTCGGGAAGCAGTCCACTAAGTAATGGGCTGCTGCTAGCGTCTCCGCAGAGTAGCTTCGTCCTACCTGAAGTCGATGCGACGTCGATCAGGCGCGCCAGAGATATTCCATTGCGCGTGTGAAAACGCCGGGGCAAGTTGGCAGCTCTCGTGCCATGCCCTTTTCATCTCATCCACAGCGCCCCTGGTCAATCGTCGATGGCCGGAGTCGCTCTGTAGGTCGACTTCTCCAGTGGGCGTCATGGCTGGGAAAGCAGTCTCCCGGGGATGACTCTGCAGTTGCCGCGTAGTTGCGCTCAGCAACCGCACCTGGAGATAGGTGGGTTCTTGAACCCGTTGTAGAGAGACAACATATACCGTCAACCAGATCTGGGCCCTAAAAAGCAAATGCGAATGCTCCACGGAGACTGACGGCCATGTCTGCTACATGCTTCGTCACTTTCTCCTCTGCCTCCATCCCGGCGTGGTCGGGGTGCTGGATCGTGCGAAGTTGTTTAATGTATCCGCCCTGATCCAGGGTGTCCTCTCCATTATCATTCTTGGTGCATCTGACGCCGCAGTTCGTGTAAGTCTGTCTGTTCAGCTTACGCGCGCCGGATGTGCTTTCGACGCATTTCGCGCAGCGATCGATGTTTCCTCTTCTGCAACAGCGTTGATATCGTCCGCGTGTTTGGCCGTCAGTAGCGTCTCCGCTGTTTCGAGTTCTTTTTCGTCGGACGTGGCTCGCAGGCCGAAGCCGCGAGTGATGTCGCGAAACTTCAGGGAGAGGGCTCGCGAAGCCATCCCTTCGTCCCGGCGCCTGGCTCGCGGCGCTGCAAGCAGTGGCGACTTTCTTCGTGTCCCTCGAACCTAGGGGGAGTTTCGTAGCGCAGCTGCTGACCCGGGCGGTCGTGCATGGCATGCGATGCGTTTCCGCTCTCCAGCAGCTTCCGCAAGCCCACGGTAGGTGGGGCCATTTGGGAGCGCCGCGCCTATACCCATAGACGCAATTATCAAGTCAGACGCCCATGAAACCTCGCAGGACATTGCCCACGCGAATCGTCCTGACCATTTCCCCTTTGCCATTCTTGGCGAACCTCAACTTGCCAGCGCGACGCGAAATCACGGCGCTCGAGGCGCCTGAAAGACGCCATCTGGAAGGGCGCGTCACCGCAACAATGTTTCAGCTCAGTGTAGAGTGCCTCGCCTATCTGCAATGGGCTGGCTGCTATCTCAGCCTCAGTGCGCAGGTCGCCTTCCCCCGCCACCGCCGCCCTTCCAGCCGCTGCGGAGACATATATCCGCAACGCGGTAAAGCTGTCGTTCTGCAGTAGACGGCACCGCTGTCCTGCAAGGACAACCTTGGCCATACCGGTTATACAACACACTTCTATACATGTGCCATGCTTGCCGCCATCGAGCGCCAGTCTTCGTCGTGCAGAGAGATCGCGGAGACGCAATAAACATCTGGGTCGCGGTTGCGCGCGTCTCCGCCACGACGAGCACCTGGGTCGTCGCTGGCTACTGCAATCAAGACAGCCTGGCCAGATATCATCATAGCAGGTGCTACGCGAGGAGATTCCAGTGTCGCAGTCCCGAGAAGCTCGCGATCATCTCGAAGTTACGCGCACATAGCTGCGATGACATAATATTCGAGATCGGCTGTCGATACTTCTTGAATCGCGAAGGGGGCGCCCTGTAGGGGGGCGCGCTTCGCCCCCAGGCAATTCCGCCGCCTGCGAGTCACCGCGCGGCGGAAGACCATCTTCATTCTCTTCGAACTTCGAGCGGTCCTCATCGAAGACGGCCTGGGGCTTAGACGATGTCACAATGCAACGCCCTTGCATGTGTAGACACAGTGGTCGCCCGCATGTCGAAGGCAGAGCCATTCGACTCGCAGTAATAGCAACCTGGTGTAACATCGCTGTCATGATAAGCCAGGGCGCATCTGTCCACATAAAAGACAGCTGATAATCGGCGGATGCTCTTGGCAAGTCGGCCGGCGACCACATTTTCGACCATGAAATAGTTTCGGGCCAAGGATTGCAATGCTAAGTGCACCTTGGACGATGATTTGCTGGACGTGGTCATTCGCAAGTCTCCTTGTTTAGCTGGTTGGCATCCAAAGGTCATCGCAGGCCCCCCTGCAGGCACATTTGCGACAAGAGCGAGCACCGTTCGCAGCGCTGCGTTGTCCGAGACAAGTTCTCGGACCATCGGCACCTCAATGAAATGTGCGCGCCTTAGGTCTGGGCGTTGAACAGCGACGTCGCGATTGCCGAGCCACGCATTTGCTTGGCATCTTTTCAGGGGCGTTGCGAGCAACTGGGCATGGACCGCTCCAATATCCCCAGTCGTCCGTCGTTGTGGTGGGCCAGTGGTAGTCTACTAGATCCCCGTCGCGATAAATGCTCTGGTCGAGTGGCGCCGTCTTGGCGCGTGATGATCGGCTAGCTTTCGCTCCTGCTGTTGCTTGCGTGCTGGCCTCCAGGCTGATTTCGAGCATCCGCTGTTCTCGTGGAGGTTCTGACATTCAGTCTGTTGCTCGTGGTCCAAAGCCGGCAGGTCTGGCAGACATGCCCGCTGGCGTCCAGAGACGCCTGGCATGGAGATACTCCATTGTAGAAGGTAAGGCGCTGGACACGAACATCGCTTCATGCAATAGACGGGAGAAGTTCAAAGGCGGGTTGTATCGTTTCATGTATTCCCCCATCGCGTGCGTGGTCTGCCGTGGGATTCAAATTTCATGATTATATGGTTGTGGCGCGTTCTCTGCGTACTCGGATCCAAAGGTCAGTTCCCTTGCGTTTTAAGAATATCGAGCCGTGTCGTTGTTGAGGGCCCCTTCTCCATCAGAGGGCAGGGCTTCTGCTGGGCCATGGTGTAATCGCGCGTAGTGGTATGCGTCCGGCGTCCAGCACCGAGGTCATGGTTTTGTCATGGATTTCTTCACCGGCTGCAAGACGCATGCGTCGGTCGATTATGTGGAACACGACGTGGTTCTTGAAATAGAACAGGTCACGCTCGCACTCCTCATTGACTTTCCCTGGCACGGCCACCGACGGCATGGCGGCCTTGCCTGGCTTCTTCCATGCTCCGCACTCTCGACACGAGCCGCGCGCGCCTTCGATCAGGTCCAGACTGCCACCGCTCAGACCCACCATCGTCGAAATAAGCCTCATCTTAAGCCCCTTAGCACGATGCCACCTCAGGTGTTGCTGTCGGAGCTATTTGGTGGCAGCGGCTGGGTCGAAACTTTGGAGGTTCTGTAGGCTGACCTGGACATCGAGTCCAGTGAGTAAATTTGGGAGCAGGCGTTTCAGAGGCGGTTTCCGCCGCGGGTGGCAGCGGCGGTGGCTCACCGCGTTGTGAGCGTCCCCGCCAGCCGGTGAGTCTTAAGTGGTCATCGGAGCTCCGCGCGCCACCTCCTCCTTTCCCGCCAGCATGTACTCCACTCGTCACGCCGTGACTCCCAACGCCCCGAATGACATCTGAAGACGGGCGCGAGCAGGTGTAAGATAGCCTGGGTTTACACAAGCTGAAAGCCGTCTGCCTTGTCGCGGCGTGTCCGCCTACGTGTCGGGTTCTGATGGTGGGGTTGCTGGTGGGGCTGGCGCTTCCGTCAGCAGTTGTGGGGCGCCAGCTGAAGGTTGATGTGGTTAGGTGGCACTACGTAGGGTTTTTGCGAATCTCCGCGCGGCAGGAATCTTCGCATGTCCTGCCTTATTTAGGCAATATTTCTTGTTGCAGTTTTCGCATTCCCAGTTGATAGGGCCCACGTCATACAACCGACGCGGGCGTGGGTCCCTTGCGTGGTCAGGCACATCCATCCAGATCTGATCTGACCAATCAGGACATGCGATGGGTCAAATCAGATCTGGATGGATGGCGCCCGAGGGGCCACGGGTGGTGGTGGCCTGGCTATGGCGCCCGAGGGGCCACGGGGGGGATCGCCACCAGTTTCATCATCACCAGCACCAGCACCATCATCCCCATCCCCATCAGCATCATCCCCATTATCTATCACCATCACCATCACAATCAACATCATCTTCAGCACCATCATCATCACCACCACCATGATCATCATCAGCAGCAGCCTCATCATTGTCATCATCAGCATAAACACCATCATCGTCCCCATCATCGTCACCATCATCATCATCATCATCATCACCATCATCAACAACACCATCAACATCATCAGCAGCATCATCAGCAGCATCATCATTCACAACGTCATCAACATCAATGCCATCACCATCACAATCACCAGCATCGTCAACATCAAAACCATCATCACAATCACCATCACCAACATCATCATCATCATCATCATCACCATCATCATCCTCCTCATCATAATCAACAAAATCATCATCATCATCATCATCATCATCATCACCATCATCATCCTCATCATCATCATCCTCACCATCATCATGCGCATCCTCACACACTCACACGCTCACGCTCACTCACACATTCATCTGGAAGACGTCTCGAGCGGGAGCCTCGTTTGCGAGGGAATCGCAAGAATGTCTCGAGAGGGAGGACCTTCCCTATGGGATCTCCGCCCTCATGTTCGAATCCGAGCGGGGGCATCCAAATTTTGCGAGCGACTGTCGTCACTTTTTGGCTCCTCAGGACTGAATCTGGAGGAGGTCTCGAGCGGGAGCCTGGTTTGTGAGTGCCTCGCGAGGGCATCTCGAGCGGGAGCCGCTCCCTAATCATGACGTCCCCACCTCCACGTTCGAATGCGAGCGGGGTCATCCAAACGTTGCGAGCGACTGTCGTCACTTTTGGGCTCCTCAGGCCTGAATCTCGGAGGGCTCGAACGGGAGCTTGGTTTGTGAGTGAATCGCGAGGAAGTCTCTAGCGGGAGCCCCTCCCTATGGGGTCCCCACCTCCACGTTCGAAGTCGAGCGGGGTCATCCAAACTTTGCCACTGTCGTTGCATTTGGGCTCCTCAGGTCTGAATCTGAGGAAGTCTCGAGCGGAAACCTGGTTCGTGAGTGGATCTGGAGGAAGTCTTGAGCGGGAGCCGTCTCCCTATGGGATCCCCCGCTCAATGTTCGAATCCGAGCGGGGGCATCCAAATAACTGTCGTCACGTTTGGGCTCATCTGGCCTGAATCTGGAGGTGTCGAGCCTGAGCCTCCCTATGGGGTCCCCGCCTTCATGATCGAATCCGAACGGATGATGGGAGCCTCGTCTGCGAGTGAAGCGCGAGGATGTCTCGAGCGGAAGCAGGGGGCACACAGGTTCCACGGCCCGAACAGGACTCACAGGCCCACGGTTCCCACCGGTCGCACAGGTCCAACAGGTCCCACAGGGCTCTCAAGTCTGAAGTCTTACAGGTCCAACCAGTCCCACAAGTGCCACAGGCCCCACAAGTCCTACGGGCCCCGCAAGTCCCACAGGTCCCCTATGTCCTGCAAGGTTCGCAAGTACAGGTCAGACAGACCCTACAGGCCCCCCAGGTTTCACGGGCCACACAAGCCTCAGAGGTGCCACAAGTTCCAGCGGCCCCGCTGGTGTCACAGGCCCCACAGGACCCGCAGGTTCCCCCAGGTCCCACAGGTCTCAAAGGTCCCACAGGCCTCACAGGTCGCACAGGCCCCGCAGGTCGCACAGGCCTACAGGTCGCGCAGGTCCCACAAGCCCTGCAGATCTCAAACGCCCCACGAGCCCAACAGGTCTCAACGGCCTCACTTGTCGCATCCTGACATCCTGGCATTATCAGCATCGTTAACCGTCGATGATGACTCTCATGAGCACTCAGGCAATAATAATTCTCCGACGACAACCCAGCTAACCCGGTTGGGGGGAGGTGAAAGGAGTGCCAGCCGACAACCTAGCGATTCCGCTTTGGGCGGCCTGACGCATGCGCGCGTGCACCGGCACTGCGTACCCCCTTCGGACCTGCGCAACCGACAATGTAAGTGCATCCGGGGGGCAGGGGAGGGCGGGCGGGCCGGATAACCCAGGCTATCTCTGGACCCTGCACCAGCAAACAACAACGGTCGCTTGGACACCTTCGCCGCCCGTGAGCTCCGCCCGCCTCCTCGCGACCCCGCGAGCCCGCGAGGCTCAGCGCGGCCGCTCCCGAGAGCCGCGCGGCCAGGATGCCGGCGCAGAGGCGCGCCGCCACCGCCGCCGCCGCGCGGCGCGGCATCCCAGGCGACGCGCGGCTGGCTGGCCCTCCCCGGAGGGCCGCCAGGTCGGCGATCGACAGACACTCCATCCAGGCCCCTGCTCACGCCCCGACCCGGGACCCTGACGAGGGTCCCAAACTGGCGGCATGGATGAAGTCCAGTCCTCCCCTAATTCACACAGTTTTGTCCGTGCCCTGCGTCCCCTGGCGCAGAATTGGGGGGCAGTAGCAGGGGTTGGGATCGAACGTCGATCGTCGACCAGGGGGCTGGGCCCAGGGACGGCACATGGTCACTCCCCATGCAGATCCCCGGCATCGTGATTTGCTCGTGAAGTTGCCCACACTGGAGGTCTCGCCCCATTCCCCGGGACGGGCGCTTCACATCGAGTTGTTTTCTGACGGCCCCAAAGCCCGCTAAGGGGCCGCGAAAGTCGAACATGGCCTAAAACCGCCCGTCACGATCTTGTTCCAAGCTTGGGGGGGTCTGGGTAGCTTGTCCCCTGGAGGGTCTCCCTGGCCGTTCGTGGGCTTCCCCTGGCCACCCGAAACGGCGGCCATCCGAGTCGTTTCCTGACGGCCCTGGGGCCCGGCAAGGGCCCCAGGAAACAGAAAAGGGTTGACGAAAACCTCCCGTACTGTATGTTTCGCGCGACGACAGGGGGGCGCCCCCGCGGAGGTTATTTAGAGGCCCCTCCAAGGGCGCACTCGCGGGGGCCTTCTCGAAGCGGCGCGGAGGCGCGGCCACCTTCACGCTCTCACGGCCCGCCCCTCTGGAGCGGTGCCCCCGCTCAGGCCCGCTCCAAGGCGCGGGTCCTCCCCGCGCCGCCGCCGAGGCCAGCCAACTCAACTCCTGGACGGCCTCCCGCCCCGAGATCCTGGCGTTGCATCTGCTTCACAGCGGGCGCATTCGCCAAATTTCGGGCCCCAAACGCTCACATCTTGACACAGCTCGGAAATTACGCTGCCAGGGAATCCCACATACTTCTAATACTATGTCTGGAGTGATGATAGCTGAAGTGAAACGTGCGTGAATGATGCTGGTGGCCGTTGCCCCGCCGATACCATTGGTGACGCCTGTCAAGCCTTGGGGGCCTGAGTACCCTGAGGGCGTCGAGAAAATGCCACCCCTGCCACACTTTCCGAGCCTGGACCGTACAGAGACCGCGCTCAGGGACCGCCCCCTGTGCACTCCCTCTGATGTCGAGAAAGTGCCACCACTGCCACACTTTCCGAGCCTAGACCGTATAAGGTTCGCACTCAGAGACCACCTCCTGCGCACTCCCTCGGGTGTGGAGAAACTGTCACCCATGCCACACTTTCCGAGCCTGGACCGTACAGAGACGGCGCTCAGAGACCACCCCCTGCGCACCCCCTCTCGTGTCGTGACGATGCCACGCCTGCCACACTTTCCGAGCCTGGACCGTATAGAGACCGCGCTCAGAGACCACCCCCTGTGCACCCCCTCTCGTGTCGAGACGATGCCACGCCTGCCACACCTCCCGAGCCTGGTCCGTATAGAGACCGCGCTCAGAAGCCACCCCCTGCGCACCCCTCTGGTGTCGAGAAACTGCCACGCCTGCCACACTTTCCGACCCTGGACCGTGCAGAAACCGCGCTCAGAGACCACCCCCTGCGCACCCCTCTTCTGGTGTCGAGAAACTGCTCCCCATGCCACACTTTCCGACCCTGGACCGTATAGAAACCGCGCTCAGAGACCACCCCCTGCGCACGCCGTCTGGTGTCGAGAAAATGCCGAGACTGGACCGTATAGAGACCGCGCTCAGGGACCACCTCCTGCGCACCCCCTTTGGTGTCGAGAAGTGTCGCGAAAATGCAACGCCTGCCACACTTTCTGAGCTTGGACAGTACAGAGACCGCGCTGAGAGTCCACGCCCTGCGCACCCCCTACGGTGTCGAGAAAGTGCCACGCCTGCCACACTTTCCGACCCTGGACCGTATAGAGACCGCGCTGAGAGACTACCCCCTGCGCACCCCCTATGGTGTCGAGACAATGCCGCGCCTGCCACACTGTCCGACCCTGGGACGCGTAGGGACGGCGTTCAGAGACGACCCCCGGGTGCGACGCGGCAAGGAAGAAAACCAAAACCCCACGAAACATGTTGGGAAATAACACGGAAAGATGGGGTCCGGGGCTCCAATGCTGATTGTTTGACATGCTGCAACGTCAGATCTGAGGGCTGGCCGTTCCTGGGACCGGCTTGTCATCCCAGATCGTTTTTGTTGACGGTCCCGGAGCCCCCGAAAGTAGCGAAACGCCTTCCGTGATTTCTTCAAGACGCAAGGGGGTCTGGGCAACTTGGCTCCTGGAGTGTCCATGGTCTCCCTGGCCGTTCCTGGGCATCGCTCGGCCCCTGGCAGGAGAGCCCAGAATCGGATCGATCCATCGGATCGGCGATCGGCATGATCGGATCAGCGGAGATCGGCAGCCAAGTCGGGAGAAGCCGAATCGTCGGGAGTCGGGAGGCCAGCAAGGCCTCCCCCGAGACGCCGGATCGAAGCGGAAGCAGAATCGATCGAGATCGACGCGACTCGAGTCGCAGGAGTCGGAAGGAGCCCTGCCCTAGGGGGCGGCCAGCCAGCCACGGGGCCACCCGCGGCGTGGACGTTCGGTCACGGACGCATGGACAAAGGGCGCCGCGCGCCGCGGCTGCCTCGAGGCACAAACTGCCCCTGGGCGGGCGCGCCTCCCGTGCGGAAGCCGAGCAGGAAAGAGCCGCCCCGACATTCCCGCAGGCCGACCACAATCGGGTCGGGCGAAAGGGGGGATAGCAAAGGGGGGGTTTGAGAATCAGCTCACGTAGCTGACTTTCCCGGCGCCTCCAGGCGCCGGGAGCGGCCATGTATCGAGGAATTGACCCCTCGGTGAGGCCGAAACCAGCTGCATGCAGCAAATTTCGTAACCCCCCCTTTCCCAATCCCCCCCTTTCGCCCGACCCGACACAACAGCGGTGCTCTGAGAGACAAGACCGATGTGCTGAGACAAGACGGTCTCAACCAGGCACGTTCGAAGAACATGTCGCGCAGGCCACAGGCCGGTTCTCAGCCCATCCTCTGGTGGGCCTGTGGGCAAGCCAGGACGCCTCGCTGCTGCTGGAGGAAAAGCGACTCGGACATGCTCGCGTCGTGAACGAACACACGGCGCGTCAGATGTTCTGCACTTTGCAGCATCCCAGGGCCCTTGCCCTGGGGCAAAGGCGGAATGGCGACCCGAACATGCTCGCATCGCGAACAAAAGCACGACGCGTCACGATTTCGGCACATTTCGGCCTCAGGGGGCTCTCGCCGGGCACCGGGACCGCCGAAAAACTGCTCGGAATTTAAAACTAGCCCATGGGGTAAGTCTTGTGACTTCCCGCGACCGCGTATTGAAAAACAAAGCATCGCAGGTCCGGCATGCCGCCTGCGTCCCTCTTCCTACTTTTGCTGCTGCTGTGCACGCGATCCTCTGCACTTATTTACCCACGCACTGAAAACGATAGACTAATACTGTGCTTCATTACATTGGGCCACCTTCTGCATGCACGAATTGGCGCTGATACGATTGACCACACAGCTGGGCATAGTTGGCGGTATCTGGGATGAAGGGGAAGAAGGCAGGGATGACAGCAACAACGACGACAAGACGACGACGGCGCCACGTCTTAGCGCCTTCGGATTTGGGGTCTCAGGGCCTGCGGGTCCCAGGGGCTTGTCGGACACAAGAACCTACCGTGGGTTCGTGTCGTGTCGACCCTGGCGCTGGTTCCTAACACCACGGGGATCTTTCAACCTGGCCGTTTCCGAAACGTCCGATCGTTCAAAATCGACCGATTCTGGGTCGCCAGCGGCGTTCAACGTTGAACGCCAGCGGCGGGGTCGCCGCCGGTCGATACGACGCGAACCTACCGTAACGCCGTAGTACATTGGGGTCTAAGAGTTTTCCGGTATCGGAGAGAGCGAGGTGCGAGTGATGACGTTCTTGTAGGGCGAAGCCCTCTAGGGAGGGGTGCAGGGGAGGGGCGATGGCGGCGCGCTTGGGCGTTAATGTCCGCCGGGGGGCCGTCTCCCTGTTTTTTTTCGAATGAAGCGGCTCGCGGTCGCCTTCCACGGCCCGTTTCGTCATATTTTTTCGGATGAAGCGGCTCCGGGGCCCCAAAACGGCCCGAGAGGGCACCAAAATGACCCAAAGACGGCCCCAAGGGAGCATGGCCGCCGGGGGGCGGTTTCCCTAGTATTTTTTCGAGTGAGCCGGCTCGCGGGCGCCTTCCACGACCCCGTTTCCACATGTTTTTTCGAGTGAAGCGGCTCAAGAGCCCCAAGACGGCCCAAGACAGCCTCCAAGAGAGCTTCGGATGGCCTTCAAACGGTCCAAGAGAGCCTCGAGACGGCTTCAGAGATCCTCCAGAGAGCTCTCGAGAGGGCCTCCGGAGCTTAACAAATACTGATTTCCTTCTGGTTGTTGAAAGTTTTTCGGGTTCTCGTCTTTTCGGGCCCAGACGGGCCCAACACGGCCCATGAGGTCCCAAAACTCCTCCCAAGACGGCCACAGAGGTCCCGCAAAAGGCGGGAAACGGTCCAAGAGGGCCCCCGGACGGCCCAAGAGGACCCTAAAACAGCCCCAAAGGGCCCCAAGACGGCCCCCAAATGGCCCCAAGACGGCCCCAAGAGAGCCCAAAGAGGCCAGAAGGGCCCCAAGAGCCCCCCAAGAGAGCCCCCAGACAGCCAAAGGCCTGCAAGACGTTCCAAGACTGCCCAAGAGGACCCCAAGACGGCCCAGAATTGCTCCAAAAGGGCTCCCGAAGGGCTCCAAAAAGGCCCCGAGAAGACCCGACAAGGTCCAAGAGACGCTCAAAAACACCATGGCTCCAACCAGCGAGCGGTGACGTAAAGAGCTCGTCACACCAAGGCTCCCAAGAGCGAGCGGCAACGTGAAAGTCTCTGAACAACAGGGATCTCAACGGAGAGCAGCGACGTGACAAACTTTTCACACCAAGGCTCCCAAAGGCGAAGGGTGCCGTGAACCATCTTGGGCAAGCTCCTGAGGCGCTCTTTCCGTCTCAGTGCCGGCCCAGGTCTTCGGGCCGGCCTCTGGTGGTTCTCGTCTGCTGGTCGTTGACACCTGGATCGCCAAGGACTGGGGTCTCGGAGATGGGGCCACAGGGCCTTGGCATACTTTTGGGAAGCCCAGGTGCCCTTCCCAGCAAGGAAAAGCCGCCCGCTTCGCCCCGACCCATGTGCGCGCGGCCGAGGACGGGAACACAAACCTCTGACTCCGTGCTTTCGGGCATAGCCCGAGTCTGTTAATTGCGAGGTGCGCTGAACTGAATGACTAACTGGCTGGCTGGCTGGCTAACTGACAAACTCACTGACTGACTGACTGACTGGTTGCACCCGTGAGCATGTCGTTGAATTCTCTTGCACGGTAATGCTCTACAGCTCGCAACCTTTTACTTTCGCGGCTCGTTCGTTCTTTCGTCCTGCTCCAGGCCCTCCCCCCTCCCTCCCTGGCTCCACCGCGGCCCTCCGTAAAGCCATGCCCCATGGCCCCGCCCCCCCCCCCCCGGGCAGCGGTCCCCTCGTGCAAGATCCAGGGCACGTGTGCCACCTGTTCTGGGCCACCGAGAGCGCAATCCATGGCAACGAGCCAAACAAGGTACGGGCCTGGGGCAAGACTTACATCTTTCGCGGGCTGCCCCGCCCTCTCATCGGTGTTTCGAAAGTCCCGCAGCGCGTGCGCCACCCATGTAGCTTCTGCCACACTTGAAACTTTTGTTGCAATGTCATCATCGTGATCATGTAGGCCAACGTCTTTCCAATTGTTGTACATGGATTGGGTACGTCGCAGGATAATGTTCAACGCGCGGCCACGGAACCATGCACCCCCTCCCCAGAGCAGCCAGGCGGACTTGCAGCCCACTTGCAGGTGCTTTGCAGGTGGGCTGCAACCGCTTTGCAGCTGCTGCAAGTCCCAGCGATCACTGCAGCAGGGTCGAAATCGAGAGAAAACGCCGGGACTGAAGGAGGAGGGGGAGGAGGAGGAGGAGGAGGAGGAGGAGGAGGAGGAGGAGGAGGAGGAGGAGGAGACGGATGAGGAGGAGGAGGAAGAGGAGGAGGAGGGGGAGGAGGACCAGAAGGAGGAGGAGGAGGAGGAGGAGGAGGAGGGGGAGGAGGAGGAGGAACAGAGGAGGAGAGGGGAGGGGAGGGGGGAGAGGATGGGCACAAGGAGAAGGATAAGGGATAAGGAGGAGGAGGACGAGGAGCAGGTCGGTCGCCGTGGGCGATTGTCGTCGCCGTCGGCCGCCAGGGGGGGCCCCGGTCCTGCCGGGGCGGCAGCGAGCCGCGGCGGCGGCGACGCGCACGCGGCCATCGCCGGGGGGGACCGCCGCGGGGGCCGCCTCGCCGGGGGGGAGGGAGGGAGGGAGGGAGGGGGACAGGTTTTAGGAGGCAAGTCCTGGGAGGTCTTCGCGAGAGCGACTGCATGCAGGCTTTTCAGCCCGCGTGGGGAACCATCGAGCCGGACTTGCCAGCTCCAAGTCCGGACTGAAACCAGGCTAAGCCGGATGAAGCGGGATGAAGCGGAATCAAGCGGGACTATGTCCAAAGAGGCCCGTGTTCGGCCATGGATATCCCAGCGCCAATGCTCAACTTAACAACCCCTTTGTTGTATCCCAAAGGAAAAAATGGAGGAGGTTGAAGATCGAGGAAGCAGAATCATGGAGGATGTTGAACGATGAAAAGGGGAGGATGGAGGAAGGACGGGACGGGAGGGAGGAGGGAGGGAAGAGGATGGAGGTTCGGGTCGGTCTGGCTATTCTCGAATGCGCGCGTCTGAATGTGTGTCAGCTGAGGGAACGCCAATCTCGACAGAGTATGACGGCCCAAGCGGTCAGAGGACAGTGGAGGAGTAGGAGTCAGGAGGCACAGCAGGAGGAGGAGAGGAGGCGAAGGGGGGACTGGGGAAGGATGAGTGAGGAGGTCGGAGGAGGACGAGGGGGCCCCAACTGTAGCGAATGGGGAGTCTGTTTGCTATGGTATACTGAGATCGTCTGTGCTGCGATCGCCTGTTAGCTTCTGCAGCGGGGCCATGGCCACAACAGTCCGTGCCCCAACCGGGTGAAACTCCAGGGGATATTGGGACGAGAACTACCCTGGCGCTAAAGCAAAGGCTGGTCGCAACGTCACTGGGAAAACAAGTATCGAAGACGTAGTAGTCTTCATCGCCGTGTGGTTGCTCATCTGGGGACCATGGTGGATCGCTTGCGCAACGCAAAATGCGGGGAAGGAGGACAGGAGGGAGGAGGGCGGGGCGCTAGCCAGCCACGAGGCTGGCCGACGCCTGGGCTGCAGCCGCCCCAACCTCCTGCTCAATCCCAACAGGTATGCACGTCTTGGGAAGCCTGCGCAGCTGGGAAATTTTCCCTGCGTGATGCGGGCGAGGTTCTCTCGACCCTTTCTTAGGAAGATTAGACACTCATCAGCTTGCTGACGCCCGTTCACGGTGGCCGTTCCCCCGCAGTGGTGGGAAACATACATGCCGAAACGGCCCCATAACCCGAAGCGATGGGACTCGCCGAGGGTCACGCCGCAGACAACCACGGGCCCAGGGGCCGAGACGACAACATCTCGAGGCCAAATTCTGGGCCCCATCATGAACGCAATCCGACGCACAAAACTCCAGGAGACCACCCCAGGTACAACAACTCCAGCACCTGGAAAACCTGGCACGATTGCCACACACTGTGACATGTTGAGCGCTGGCGCGGGCGGCACGATCCTGCATGGTCCCACTTCGAACTCGCTCGGTTGCTTCCCTGGAGTCATTGGGCTTGATCGGATCGGCCGCTGCAGAATCCGCCGACGCTTCGCGGGCCTTCCTCTTGCCCAGGGCTGCGATCATATCCCACTGGTCGGTCGAGGGCGCAGCAAAGGTGAGACCAAACTCCCAATGGCGTTCAGATGCGCCCCCGGCGACCACGTCGGCCACAAAACTCACAGCAACCAACCAAGAACCGCTCTGGGGATGCGCGACTGGGGTCGTCGGGATCAACGTGGGAAGGGGCCCAAATCAACCGCGACCTCGCCTCCGTCAAGGCTTGTGACGCCGGATGGCCTTGGACATTTGGGGATCAAAACAGCAATGTGAAATTGAAAAAGCTAGGACAAGTAGCTTTCCAAGATAACTAAAAGTAGCTTCTGCTTAGCTCCCGAAGCGAAGGGAACGCCTGCGCGGGATAGGCAGCGTCGAACCCGCGGCGGCGACGCGCCGATTCAAACCGCGGCCCCGTGCGCCAGTAAATCAACAAGGAATGCCGCGCGGTTTCTGCGCGCGACGCCACGGCGATGGTCGCGGCGCGCTTTTGCACGCGACATACCCCAATGCCTCTTCCACCTTTCCCTCCTCAGCCCCTTCACCAGTCTTCCCCTGCCTCGTCTCGGCCCCCCCTCCTCCTCCTCATCCTCCTCTGTCGCCCGACCTCCCTCCCCTCTGCCCATCGCGCGCCCATCTCGCCGCGCCGCGGCGGCGCCTTCTCCTGCCGCGAACCCCTCGCCCGTCTCTCCCGCCCGCTCCCCTCCGCCGTCGTTGTCTTCCTCCGCCGCCCCCCCGCCCCCCCCCTCCCCTCCTGCTCGATGCTCGCCCCTTCCCTTCTCCTCCTCCTCCCTTTTCCCCGCCCTCCTCCTCCTCCTCCTCCTCCCCTTCCTCCTCCCCTCCTCCTCCTCTTCGTCTTCTTCTTCTTCTTCTTCTTCTTCTTCTTCTTCTTTTTACCCCCCCCCCGTCCCCTCGCGCCCATCGCTCGCGCCGGGCCCGGCCGCGCCGGCGCGCGTCGCGCATTCGGGCCCAGCCGCGCGGAAGCGTTTCATCGTCGGCCTGGCCGCGCCGGCGCGCCATTGTTTATTATTGGGCCCGGCCTCGCCGGCGCGTTTCGCAAATCGGGCTGGGGCCGCGCCGGCATGCTTTACATGTCCAAACTGGCCGCGCCGGCCCCAAGTGACCCCGCGGCCGCCGGAGGTTCCCTCCGGCCAGCCGCCGGCGGGCCCGGCCGGGGGGGCCCCTGGCCAACCCCATGCAGCGACCCGCCGGCGGGCACGGGGGGCGCCCTGGCGAGCCAAAAAGGAATTCCGATATAGTTTTTTTGGCCATCCAGATAGCTTGTTCTGGCTTTTTCTAGCTCAAACTAGCTTTTAACAATAGGTTTTGACCCTTGGCCCAACGCTCCTGGTACGCAGCCAGAAATCCCCGTTCCGCCCATCGCACCGTACCCCGCCCCCACCCAACCAACAGAAGCCTGTGGCCCGTCACAAAACGGATGGGGACCACAGGATCCACAAGTGCCAGAGCGAAAGCAATAAGTTTGGCCCTGGGGGCCGTCTGGCTGCGGCCGACAAGGCCACCAGAAACTCCTGCCAACACTTCGGGAGCATCACCTGGTTACTAAATGGCGACAGCTCCTGCACCACTACGACGGCGACGAGGGTGTGAGGAACATCGCCCCCCACCCCGGAGCCGTCGCAGAAGATAACTGCGACTGCACCAGCGATGCAGCAATCCGTGACCGAACGCTCCTGCACGGCAGCTGGCACAGTTCCCTGATCCGAAAAGGACGGGTGGGTCAGCTCAGCCAGGGCCACGCCCTTAAATCCAAGACCAAAAACGGCCCCAGCGACCGCCAACGCCTGAGGGACGAGACAGCCGCTCTTGACGTAATCATCATGGTCGCAGTTGGCCTCACAAAACGAGACCCGATGCATGAAGGGTCCATGGGCACTTCTCGCAACGCAAGCAAGGCTGGTCCCTTAGAAATCCCATGAAAGGAAACCTTCTGGCAAGCGGGGAAGGAGCATCGAGGAGGGAGCGGGGAAGCGAATCGAGGAGGAGGAAGACCGGATAGAGCAGGAAGGCCCTTCCTGCTCTATCCTCGATCTTTCTCCCTGACCCTCCCGCTTCAAAGGGGGAGGGTCGAGGCTCCAGGAAATCTTTCGGAGAGCTGTCCCCCCTCTGCCTAACTAGGAGGAGGAGGAGGAGGAGGACGAGGACGAGGAGGACGAGGAGGAGGAGGAGGAGGAGGAGGACGAGGAGGACGAGGAGGAGGAGGAGGAGGAGGAGGAGGAGGAGGAGGAGGAGGAGGACCAGGAGGAGGAGGAGGAGGAGGGCCTTGGGCCCCCAGAAAGGGGCCTTCGGGCCGCCGCGGCCGGGCACCTGGCGCGCGGGCACGGCCTGCCCCGAGTTCACGGCGCAGGGGCTGCGCCGGGCGGGGGGGGGGCCTAAGGGCGCCCGGCAAGCGCGGACGCCTGGGCCGAGGCGGCGGGCGAGACACCGCGCTCGCTACAGTCGGACTTCATTGGACAGGACACGCGAGAGGACAGAAGACCCTTCCGAGGGCCACATTGCCATGGGAATGCAGGAGGCACGGGTCGCGAGACACAGGACACAAAGGTACCCTTGATTTGGCAGGGTCGACCTACTAATCCGGGTCGACTGTACGATCGGGCCGGGCGAAAGGGGGGATAGCAAAGGGGGGGGTTGAGAATCAGCTCACGCAGCTGATCTTGCCGGCGCCTCCCGCCTCCGGGAGGCGCTCATGTCGAGGAACGGTCCCGGCGGCGGGGCCGGAACTGGCTGCATGCAGCAAATTTCGCAACGCCCCCTTTCCCTATCCCCCCTTTCGTTCGGCCCGATACGAGAGGCCGAGCCGGGCGGGCAGGGGGGTCGGGCAGACCTCCGCAGCTTCGAGAGGCTCCACGCGGATTGTCTGCCGCCGCCTGTGGCGAAGCACGGCTCAGGAGGAAGGGCTGGCCCTGGGGAAACGGTCCGGACCTGCAGAGAACCCGTATTGAGAAACTCAAGACACCGGATGTCGGGGCAAAGAGGGGGACATGATAAGCAAAACAAGATGCGCAAGACGCCGGCCTATACCGCTCGCTGGGCGGATTCGGTGCCGCTGCTCGCAGACGATGTGTGCCCACACGCAGCCTGGTCAACATGCGCCCTGGTCAACATGCACCTCGAACCTCTGGTCAACATGCACCTTAGGAGAGGTGCAGTAGCCGGTTCGTAATAGGAGACGGATGAGGAAATGGAAGAGGGCGCTTTCCTACATGCAAGCCTATGTTGCCCCCCAAGGACTGATATTCCTTAGAATAACCAACTATAACAACATCGACATCAATTTTCGGAGGTCCGCTCGGATTTCTCGGATCGGCGCTGGACCCACCTCCCCTGGCGTCAGAAATCCGCGCGAACGTTGGCAGGTTCATGCCTTTGCTGTGTTTCTTGCGTGTGCATGGGTGTTTTTGCTTCTTGACGCTGGCCGAGATTGCCCCCACGGACCTTCCCTCGCGAGACCCAAACCATCGACGTCGTGATTCTTCCACAGCGTGGACCTCTGGAAAAATAGATACTCCACAGTTCGTAATCAACAGGGGGGCGGGTAACCCTCCCAGACGAACAGTTCCAGACCCCCCCGCAGAGACCAGCCGCGAAAAGGGCGGCCGTTTGCTCAGACCCTCCCTGGGACCCTCCGAGACAGCTCAAACCAGACCCCTCCCCAAATCAGACCCCTCCTTTACGCACTGTAAAAACTCACAATATGCTCCCTGGCAGGACCGGCTACTCACCCTGTCGTTTTCCGTCGTCGTCAACTTCTGTCGACGTTTGCGTCGGTGTCGGCGGGGGCATCGGCGTCGGCGTCTGCGCCGCTGTCGTCGTCGTCGGCCTCGGGGCCTGGCCCCGAGCATCGCCCACCCCCCAGACTTCCGTATCGATCTCCTCTCAACGCGGGGAGGCCTGGGCAGCCTGCAACACGCACACATACCCATGCGGGGGTTAGCAGAGCATAGATAGAGACCTCCTAGATGGAGTCCACGCAGATGGGGCCGGAGGGTCTCGCCGCATCGCCGATACATCGGCGATGCATCGCCGATGCATCGGCGATGCATCGGCGACTTCGGCGTGGAGAAAATTGGGCCTCACATGAGTCGTATCGACGATGCATCGCCGATGCATCGGCGATGCGGCGCGATCCTCCTCCTCCTCCTCCTCCTCCTCCTCCTCCTCCTCCTCCTCCTCCTCCTGGTCCTCCTCCTCCTCATCATCCTCCTCCTCCTCGTCCTCCTCCTCCTCCTCGTCCTCCTCCTCCTCCTCGTCTTCCTCCTCCTCCTCCTCCTCCTCCTCCTCCTCCTCCTACTCCGACCCAGTCTAGGAGGCCTAGACATACCCATGCGGGGGTCGGCAGAGCACAGATCTGTCGAACCCAGTGTCTCCACTGCTGCAGAAGCACACTACGTGGCTTCAAAAGCAGACTTCCTACACGACGGGCCAGAAGGGGGGCCGGAGGTAAAAGGACCTGCTATGGGTCCGGGTCTGGGTTGTCCGACTCTGGGGGAGGCTGCCGTTCGATCAGAACCCCCCATCCGACAACACGCAGCCATAGCCCCCCCCGTCATCCATTGGTATGGATGTGTATGTGTGTTGTTCTTTCGTCACTGTCGGTCCATAACTCGGGCCTCAAGAGGCCGTTCAGGTCGATTCAGACATCCCCCTGAACGCGCTCGACGAAGCGCAGCTGATAGAAAACGCCCCGGCCTGGCCCTGGCCCCCGAAAACACCCGCGCCCCCCGAAAAACACTTCAGAACAAATGACGGGTCCCTCCTGTCGTCGGCGTCGTCTTTGTCGACGACTATCGTCGTCAACGATTGTTGCTGTCCGACCCGATCTAGGAGCCCTGCGGCGAGCCCCGCAAGCCCCGCCAGCAAAAAAACAGCCCAGCCCACCTTTCCACCGTGATGGCCCCAAATGGCTGTCATCACGTCGCGTGCCTCGGGGCGGATCCTCCCTATGAACCAACCGCACTCAGTGCTGCTCTGACCCACTTTGAGACCTCGACTTCACCGGGCCACCCTTCGAGCTCCCAGGCTATTACTTCTGCCAGACTGCGACCTGTGGCGAAGAGGGGCGGCCCTGGGGACGGGGGCTGGGCGCTCCAAGGGCCCACGTCGTGGATCAAAGAGCGCGACGTCGGAGGCACGGGCAGAGAAGCATCCCCCGCGCATCCCCAAACATGCGACGCCTTGTTTTTTTGTTTCAACACGTGGTGCCCGAAATCCCGACCCTTCCTCCGGGTCTGGTCTTGCATCCCGGGCAGTTGTTTGACGGCCCCGAGGCCCAGCAAGGGCCCCCCGAGGCCGAACATGGGCCCAAATCGCCCATCGTTACTTCACTCCCGACGCGAGCATGTCTGGCTCCGCGGCCCCAGGGGACGGCCGAGCGGCCCGCACCTTTTGCCCGCCGCGCCGCCGGCGCGACGCGCGCTGCCCCCCGTTATCTCACGCCCGCGGCCGCAAAGTGCCTCGCGTACACGTTGCTCAGCTCGATGGGCCCGGCAGGGGACACTGCGCCGGTGCTCTCGTTGCGCAGCTCCAGGCGGGCGACGTACGACTCCGCGGACTGGTTCACCACCAAGTCGCACCTGTCGAGGAGTCTGGAATGGCATGGACATAAGCTTTCGGCAGTCCGCGCGGAGTCTTTGAATCGGCGCTGGGCCCCCTGGCGGCGCCTCCGACGCCACACCTGGCGCTGGGAAGCCGAGAAGACCGATACCGCTACTCCCTGGACCCCTCACGGGGTGCGATGTGACTAGAATTTCGCGGCGAATCCAGTGGTGGCGACGAGGGCCAAATTAGCGAAAACGAGGCAATCGCAGCGGCATCGGTACCTTGTTCCTCCTCTGAGGCGCCAGGGAGGGGGGTCCAGCGCCGATCCCAGAACTCCGCACGGACCTCCACAAACGTGTTCTGCTCCTCGAGCCTGGCCGTGAGCCGCTCGCCAGCCTTCGCCCGCAGCGGCTGCTCCAGCATGAACCGGCACTGCACCCACACCGTGGGCGGAGCGCCCGGCGCGGTCGACAGCACTGGCGCCGCGCCGCCCGGGCCGGCGACGCCCGCAAAGGTCACATCCCACCAGCCGCAGAGGCCGTCCACGACCGCGTCCTTGCTGCGGCGCGGGAACGCGACGTCGAAGCCGATCTTGCGCCAGTGGTCGGGGTCGCTGGTCGGAGGAGGGCCGGCCCGGCCCGCATCCGCCCGGCATCGGCCCCAGGGACGCCTCGCGGGGTCCATCCTGGCTTGTCCTTCGAGGCGGATCCAGCCGTGGCGACGGGGAACCTCTGGTCCGACGCGTTGCGTCCAACGCGTTGTCCATGGACAGAGTCGGATTTGGGACGAAAAAAATCCGCTGGCCCCCTTGTGGGGCCACCAGGCTGTAGGCGCGGGTTCGCAGTTTCCTGTACCAGTTGTAGCTTGTAGTTTCCAGTGTTACAGTTCTGCTTCTTGCTGGTTACTGTAACTAGTTGATTGACCGCGCGAGGGGGGGGGGAGGCCCAAACCAGATTTTTAGCGTCTCCTGGGCGCGTTGTCTGAATTGCTGGGGGGGCTCGAAATCGACACCCCTCACGCAGATCCGCGGGGTCAGGGTCCAAAAACACAGGGGATTTGCCACATTTCTGAAATTCGGTGCCACCCCTCACGCAGATCCGCGGGGTCAGGGTCCAAAAACATAGGGGATTTGCCACATTTCTGAAATTCGGTGCCACCCTTCACGCACATCCATCGCAAGGCGTGGTAACCCAAACTGCGAGAACTCCCTCGGCCCTTTAATCGCAAGGTGTGGTAACCAAGCCCGTAAACCATACACGTCTTACCAATCGCCAGGTGTGGTAACCCCTCTTGTGATCAGTTGGTTTTGCTGATTGCGAATCGGCTTCGCATGAAGTTTCGATACTGCTTCACGACAGCGCCAAGGCCTCATGACTTAGCTCTTCCATGGCCCATTCTCCGAGAGAGGGGGCCGGCGGCAGGGGGCGAAGCCCTTACGGATAAAACGGTCCACAATTTGCCAATAGATAGTCAAAACATGCTAGACAAATCGACCAAAGAAAATGTTATTTTGACTATTTTTGAATGTCCCCCCTGCAGAGGGACACGCCCGACGTAAGATTATAGGCAGCGCGTGCCTCCGGCGAGGGGACGGCCGCGCACAGTCCCACGAGGAGCCTCCCGGAGGCCGCCCCAGAGAGGCGCAGAGGCACGCCGGGGCGGGCCGCCCTTGCCTCGACGGGCCCTCCTCCGAGCTGGGGCCCGCCAGGTCGAGCTCCGCCCAGGGGCTCTCCCCCGGCGGCACCAGGAGCGCCTCGGGCGGCACCACGTCCTGGGGAGACCCAGCGAGGTACCCACACCGCTGCTGCCTGGACCTCTTCCCGGGTGCGTCCTGACCAGGATTCCGAGGCGACCCCTGCCGCGGCGACGAGGGCCTCCCAGGAGGCCCAAGCATGCAAGGCTGCAAAACCACCTTCCAAAATTATTGAAGCGAGCACCCCAATAGAGGAAGCCCTCCAAGAGGGCTGTCCAGCAAGCACACAAGCCTGCGGGGTAAACGACAACTGTGGGGGTCGGGAACGAGGCAAGGGGCAGCCGCTTCCCCCTCTGGCGTCCATCACGTTCTGCTTCAGGGCCTGCTCCTCCGCAAGGGGCCAGGCCGCACTGAGGTCGAGGCCCAGCCCGCGGAAGTCGCGCTCCTGCCAGAAGCTGTGCCTGGGGCCCAGACATACGGCGGGCTCGTGCCGGGCCGACTTCGGCGTTGCTTTCTGACACCGCGGGGATCGCCCATCCTGGCACGATCGGCCGGTTCCGAAACGTCAGATCTTTCAATATCCAACGATTCTGGGTCGCCGGCGGCGTTCAACTCAACGCTGAACACAGGCGGCGCGGTCGCCGCTGGCCGACACGACGCAAACCTACCGAACTTGTACGGCTGGCGTTCAAAGGATGGCGCGCATGCGATCCCTGTGAGGCGATCCCCCGCGAGGGCTCCACCTGCGCACGCCATCCCCCTTCGAAGGCCCCAACATTGCACACTACCCCCCGAGGTGGAGGACAGCGTGCCATAGGAGGGCCAGCGGCGTCACGCCGCACGCCATCGTTGCGACGCCAACCGTGCTGTGTCCTACCAGGCGGCGGCGTGCGTCCGTCCAGAGCACGTAGTTTACCAGCCTGGAACATATCCCTATCCCTGTGCTGGGCACCTCCTCATCACGATGCCAATCTCAGGGATTCCCTTATTTGTTTGAGTGCGAATCCCTAAGATTGTCATCGCCTTTTGGCGTGTCAATCTTAGGGATAGGGATACGTTCGAGGCTGTTAAGTAGCGCAGAAACTGTATAGATCGGCACCCCAGCGGCATGGCCAGAAAGCGCCCGCCATCCAGCACATTCTGCAAGATTGCTGCGCGCGCGTCGCCCCACTGGGGGCGGCGCACATACACAGTATAAGCATGGGAGCGGCGAAAAGAAACGTGTCTTACGCAAGACGACATAACGCCCTTACGCGGGCCGCTGGCGCGAGACGCTAAATTGCAAGCGAGGGCGCTTACGCACGACCTCACGCGGGCAGCTTACGCGCGAATGTCAGTGCAGACGACCCTGCTGTTCTACGTCGCTCAAGTGGGTGGCGCCGATGCCTCGCCCGCAGCTCGGCCCCGAGCGCCCGGTCCTCGAAAGGGGAGAGGAACAGCCTCGACATGGCCGGCAGCACGAGCCCGCCAGGCCGCAAGAAACGCCGCTTGGCCTCCGTCACCGCCTGGAGCCCCAGCTCCCCGACCAGGAAGTTCGGGTGTCGCCAGAGGGTGCCCATGGCCCCAAGGTGCCCCCAGGAATCCGGAGGAGACACCCCCGCCCTCCAACGCAACCCCTCACGAAGACAAAAAAGGCCACATGGGGGCCCTGATCGGGGCGAGAAGCTGGAGACCCCATGGGCCGGAAGCACCGTTGGCAACGCCCGAGAAGTGGGAGAACAGCTCCGAGACGATCACGTCCACGCTGCCCGTGGCGACTTCCTCCTCGAGGGGAAGGAGAAAAACTGCATAGACATCAACTTTCGGAGGTCCGCGCGGATTTCTGGGATCTGCGCTGGCTGGAACCCTTCAGCGCGGAACGCGCCAGAGGCGGCGCCCGAGGCGCCGCCAGGGTGGCCCAGCGCCAGTCCAAGAAGTTCGCGCGGAACTCCGAGCTTGATTTTGTTGGTACCGCTTTTTGCCCTTCGATCCTCGGTAATGTCCTCCACCTGCTTCGGGAGTACCTGCACCACACCGACGAATCCGTTTGCGCGCGCGAGCCTTGAGGCCACGCGCGCCATCTGCGGGGAGGCCTCCACGGCGTACACGCGGCGGGCGCCGTACTTCGCCGCGAGGAAAGCCAGCAGCCCGGAGCCAGTGCCGATTGAGGGGCACTGATGGGGGGGAACGCGTGGCTGATGGGGGGGGGAAGCGTCGACCTGGCATCGGCGATGCATCGGCGATGGATCGGCGATAAACTCCCGATGGCGAATTCGCACGTTCCTGGGCGGGGCGGGCTATCGGGCCCCTACCGACCATGAGTGAATGATTGGGGGTCGACACGGCCCCCATGAGCCTATTCCCCCCTAGCGTTGCCCCTTGATGTCCATCACAGTCGCGCCCCGCAGCTGCGGGGCAGCAGCCTCTGGAGGGGCCAAACGGTACCGATACCGGTGCTTCCCAGACCTCCCCCAGGGTGCGTTCGGAGCAAGATTCGGGAACGACTCCTGCCGTGGCGACGAAGGCGGCCCATGAGGCCCCGAGGCAATGGTAGCGGTATCGGTGCAGACCTCCCCCCCTAGGGCAGGGACCGACCGCCCACGCAATCCTCCAGGCGTACCACGAGAAGCCCTAGAACAACAGAAAGTTGGCATAACCATAACAACGTTTTTAAGTGCATCGAAGCGACGCCTTAAAGCAAGACGGTATCAGGCAGACGCGTTCTGAGAACATGTCGTGCAAACCAAAAACAAAGATTTGATCATTCTTTGGTTGGACCAAAGACGGAACGCTTCGCAACTGGTCGACCCTAACGGCCTCCAGCGCAGCGCGGTAACCCTCCACGCGCGCGTCGTCCCGCAGCATGCCCTCCTGGTTCTTCATCATCCCGTAGTATTGCAGGTAACCCCCGATGCGCCTCGCGAAACCGCGGCGGCACTCCCGCCTGGCCGGCGGCGCCGCCGCGAAGCCGCC
>CAUYUJ010020026.1:132500-207500 GCA_963575745.1 Prorocentrum cordatum
TAGTAGTAGTAGTAGGTGGTAATGTCAGTAGTAGGAGTCGTATGAGTAGTAGAAGTAGTCGTAGTAGTAGTAGTAATAGTAGTAGGAGTAGTCGCAGTAGCATTAGTAGTAGTCGAAGTAGTCGACGTCGTCGTCGTAGTTGTCGTAGTAGTGGTAGTAGCGCATGTAGCAATATTAGTACTAGTAGTAGTAGTAGTAGTAGTAGTAGTAGTAGTAGTAGTAGTAGTACTAGTAGTAGTAGTAGTAGTAGTAGTAGTAGTAGTAGTGGTAGTAGTAATAGAAGTAGTAGTAGTAGTAGTAGTAGTAGTAGTAGTAGTAGTAGTAGTAGTAGTGGTAGTAGTAATAGAAGTAGTAGTAGTAGTAGTAGTAGTAGTAGTAGTAGTAGTAGTAGTAGTATTAGTAGTAGTAGAAACAGTAGTAGTAGTAGGTGGTAATGTCAGTAGTATCAGTAATATTACTATGGGCGTCAGCAGCAATAGTAGTAGGGACGGCAGTAATAGTCGTAGTGAACATACTGGGCCGTAATGACAGCAGTAATTTTAAGTACCAAAACACGGCGCCAGCAGCAGTAAAACCACAACTGATGCAGCAGGATCGCTCAAAAGCTCAAAGACCCTCCGAAAGGCTCTCAGAAGCTCAAAGATCCTCCCAGAGGCTCTCAGAACCTGTCAGAACCTCCCAGAAGCTCTCAGAGCCTCTCAGAACCCCCCAGAGGCTCTTAGAATCCCTCAAAGGCTCACAGAGGCTCTCAGAACCTCTCATAACCTACCAGAGGCTCTCAGAACTTTCAGAAACTCCCAGAGGCTCTCAGAACCTCTCAGAAGCTCTCAGCACCTCTCAGAACCTCTCAGAAGCTCTGATCTGAGAAACTCCCAAAGGCTGTCAGAGGCTCTCAGAATCTCTCAGAAGCTGACAGAGGCTCTCAGAGGCTCTCAGAGGCTGTCAGAGCCTCGCAGAACCTCGCAGAGGCTCTCAGAGGCTCTCAGCATCTCTCTGAGGCTCTCAGAGCCTCCCAGAAGCTCTCATCAGCTCTCAAAAGTTGTCAGAAGCGCCCAGAGGCTCTCAGAACCTCTTAGACGCTCTCAAACGCTCTCAGAACCTCTCAGAGGCTCTCAGAACTCTCAGAACCTCTTAGAAACTCTCAAAACCTTTCAGAGGCTCTCAGAACCTTTCAAAAGGCTCTCAGAAACTCTCAGAGGCTGTCTGAGCCTCTCAGAAGCTCTCAGAACCTTTCCAAGGCTCTCACAAACTCTCAGAGGCTCTCTGACCCTCTCAGAAGCTCTCAAGAGCTCTCAGAAGCTCTCAGAAGCTCTCAGAGGCTCTCAGAAGCTCTCAGAGGCTCTCAGACCCTCTCAGAGGCTCTCAGAACGTGTCAGAATCTCTGAAAATCTCCAAAATGGTTGTGGTCTCACCCGTCCCACGTGTCCTGGGCGGTTGTGGTCAGACCCGTCCGGCTGTGATCTCACCCTACCGGTCGTGATCAGGACCTCTCTCCAGCGCGGGCCCCGCCGCGGCGACGCCCCGACGAGGGGTCAAGGGCGGGCGCGGCGGCTGGCGCCTCCTGGAGGGCGTGGGCCAGGCCCGACAGGTGCTGCCCGCGGTGCAGGGCGATCTGGTCGAGCGCGCGCGCCAGCCGCGAAGCCGCGCGCCACTCTGCCTGGGCGCGTTGGGCCAACCGCTCCGCAAAGGAGCGATGGGGCCGGCGGCGCCGCGGGGCCGGGTCGCCAGGGGCAGCGGCGGCCATCGCGCGCGAACAGCCCGGAGGAAAACGAACGCGAGGCGGAGGCGGGGGGCGGAGCGAGGCGGGCCCCCTGGCGCGGGCTCGGCGGGGCCAGCGAGGGCTCGACCCGAGCTAGTGCTGCGGGCAGAGGAGGGGGGGGGGGGCGGAGAAGAACCAGGGGGAACATGCGGCGGAGGAAGGGGGGGGGGGGGCGCGGAGAAAAAAAGCTAAGCGAGCGAGTTCATCGACCATCCTGCTCGGCAGAAAGAGAAAGAGAGAGAGAGAGAGAGAGAGAGAGAGAGAGAGAGAGAGAGAGAGAGAGAGAGAGAGAGAGATCGGACAAGTAGGCGGACCAGGGTCCGTCCGCGAGGCGCACTGCGGTGCGACAACTCGCATGCACTATTTGCGGCGGTGCAGCCTTTAGATACGAGGGCGGGCAACAAAAAACCCCTCCCCCGGCGCAGTGCGACAGACGCTACAGACGGCGGACAGACGATGATGATCTCACCTGTCAGACCGCGTGAGGAAAAAGGCCCCAACAAGAAAGGCGACGTGCTGGCACGTGGCTAGGCGGCTTGGCGGACCGCCTGTTGGGCGCTTGGCCGCTAAGCGGCGCGCAGTGACGGGGCACCCCCCGCCCCCACGCCCTGACACCGTGGACGCGGAGCCACACGTACACACGGGCAGGCAGAAAGGAGGAGATTAGCGCGGGGCACCGGGTGGAGCGCCGCGGAACGATGACAACATAGCTTGGATGTTGAGTGACGGCACGGCACCATCGGGCGAGGCCGTGAGCAGCTCGGCGAAGGCTCGCCCGGCACTGTGGAGGCGCTGGAGTAGAGGGCCTCGACGAGCTTGGGCGGCGGCGAGGTCCGCGGCGAGATCTAAACACCTCTGCTGGAGGGCAGCCATAGCCTGTGACAGCTCGGTTTCGCGGTCGGTGAGGGGTGGCTGCTCAGTGCCAGCAGCCGAGGGCCTCGAGACAGAGGCGAGGTCCTCGGTACGCCTGTCCATATGGTGGACTAGCGTAGTGCGGGACCCTGTACGCTGATGTCCGTCACCCTTGAAGGGTGACTGGAGGGGCCGGCGCGACCCCAGGGCTGGAGCCGCTAGGGCCGCGCCCCGAGAGGTCAGGGGAGCCGCTTCCTCTCGCTCAGCAACGAAGGAAGCGTGGATGGGGCACGAGGGCCTGTCTGGTTTAGTACCCTGCGGGGGGGCTGAAGCCGCCCCCGCGGGCTGCCGGCGGTGGGGAGGCGGAGTGGTTTGCGCGGTGGGACCAGTCGTGATGCCGTGCAAGGCCGCTGAGGTCGGTCGCGTAGAAGGTTGGCGTCTCGGTGGGGCGGCATGGTCGGCAGCGTGTGGTATCGGCGGTGCGTCCTCAATGCCACTCAGTCCTCGGGGGTCGCCCAGGTCATGGTCGGCGTCTTGGCGGTGGCCGATGTCATCGTATGTGGGCGTTATCGCTCTTGGGGACGGAGTCGCAGTAGGGGTCGAGAGGTTTCCCGACAGGGCGGGGTTTTCGCTGGCTGGTCCGTCGTCCAAAGCGTCCGATCCCCCACCGAAGCTGAACAGGTCATCGTCCTGCTCATCAGCGTCTTGAAAAGGAACGGCGTTGTCGTGTGGGTGCGCTGCCGCACTCAATGGCGGAGTCGGGGGCGCCGTGCGGGTGCCCGACGGGGCAGGGTTGGCGCTGGCTGGCCCGTCGCCCAGGAAGTCCAGGCCTCCACCAAAGCCGAACGGGTCGTCCTCCTGTTCGTCGAATAACACCCGTTGGGCCTCGGCCCAGAGCTCGTCGGGGTCTTGTGGGATGTCTGGTCCAGCCGCGGGTGGTGCCTGGTCAGACAGCAGGGGATTTGGTTCCATTTTGTTTAGTTCCGCAGCTGTGAACCCAGCCCTGCGGTGTGGGAGGGGGAGTGTACGATGTCTACGCTCGTAGATGGCGACAGCGACTCCATGAAGCACGGTCGCTTGGCGATGTCGTGATTTGGCAGCTTCGACGATGTCGTCTGGAAGGTTATGAGTACGTGCCGCCGCTGTGGCGAGGGCGTCAGCCTGACGATTGAACTCCTCCGCGATGGGCCCGATGAGCCCGAGGTCGATGCCCATGTCGCCCTGGTGGCTAGCGACTTTCTCGACGCGGAACATGTTTGGCTTGGCCATGACGCATCGGTGGACCTTTTCCCAGAGCTCCACGTGCGTGCCCTGCGGTGGTGAGTGTCCGTCGATGATCCTTTGGAAACCGTCAACCACCGCCTGGTTGTCCACGAAGACGTGTACAGGCCGTTCGGCACATGCCGTGAGGTGGACAATGGCGAGGGTCTCCGCAAGCTGTGCGTTCTGCGTGATGCCGTGAACGCGCGCACTGTAGTTCATGCGGTGGTCGATGCCGTAGTAGACGCCGTAGCCCGCTCTTGCAAGCAATGGGATGGCTTGGTTGGTGCATGCACCGTCCGTGGCAGCGTAGACCCATGTCCAACCAGTGTCATGGTCAAGGTAGGTGGTGTAGGAGTCCTGGGCTGAAGCCGCAGGATCTCCCTCAGGTGGGGGCCGCGGTATGGGCTGAGGTAGCGGGTCCCTCGCGAGGTCGGCCTGCAGGTCGAGGAGGGCTGGGTCTTCATCGAAGAGCCCGCAGTGTCTTGTGTGCGGTGGAAGACGGGCCCACTGCTCGTCACTGATGAGGGTGGTAAGAGGGACTCTTTCGCGGGCCCAGCACTTGCAGTCGCGAACAGTGTGCTCCTGAGTTTCCTCTTCCTCGTCGCAGTAACGGCAGATGGGGCTGGGGTCAGCGGACGTGTTTGATCGAGATCGTCGCTGTTGGGTGTGGTCCCCGCCCGACAGGTAGTTGAGGAGGAGCGCCAGCTGCCATGCGTTGCATTTGGCTGCTCCTTTCGTGCGGGCGAGCCACGTGCTGGCGAAAAGGTCGAGGCCCTGTCTGACCGAAGCCAGGTGTCCAAGGTCATGACGCCGTGGCTTGATTTTTCTCAGAAAGGCTCTGCGTTGTGAGGCGCGCAGCATGTGAAGGAAGGCGTTTTGGGGAAGGTTCAGCCAACTGATCTGACAGCCCCAGTCGTCGTACATGATGCCAAATGTGGGCCAGGTCCAACGGAGCTGCTGAAGCGTCTGGACAAGTCGTCCAACAGGTCCTCCCCCGAAAAGGGTCTGGACATGGTGTTGGAGATCCCTGACGAGACCGCAAAGAGTGGCGTCGCGGTTGACCTGTCGCCGCAGACACAGGAAGACTTCACGCTGCATAATGGCGTCAATCTCCAGGGCGTGTCCTGGGACGCACACGGCCATGAGAGTCCAAAACTCGACCCACCTGTTTCCCTTGGGGCGGATAGCCGCCTTGAGGGCATGGTTGTAGGCAGTTTTGACGGGGCCTGATGGGGCTTGAATGTCAGTGCCCGTGGTACAGACGCTGGCAGCAAGGGAGCGGGCGTGCCGCGCCTTAATACGCATCGGTGATGGGAGCTTGCCAATGCGCGGCAGGCGACTAGTCGCCCAGCGAACACGGGCGTCAGCGGTGGCCGTGAGGTTTAGCGCGGCTGGAGCCGGCGCTGCCTCGGCGTTGATGTAACTTCCGACGAGCTTGAAGGAGTCGACCACGCGTAAGGGCCGTTCCGCCAAAGTGAGCTGGGTAACGGCGGTGTGAAGCTCGTCAGTGAGCGCCCACCCCGCCACTTTTCCAGGATGGATGCGTTGACCAGAAAATCGATCAAACTTGGCGGTTTCATCAAGAGATTTCTGCAACTCGGGCGCGGTGTGGGTAGTGGAGTTGCTGTCGTCAACAAAGGTAGTGCTGAGTGATCGCGGAACGTATCGATGCTGTCTCTTGGTCCAAACACACATGAGCAGCTTAATGTCGTCCAGGGACCAAGAGCTTCCCTGGAGGTGACCGTTTGTCCTGGCCAGTTCCTTAGAGTACGCACCGTTCATGCGGATGTAGCGTTTGTGGCGACTGTAGAAGTTTCTGCGGACAGTAACGATGTCTTGGGGACACCCCGCGTGAAGCGCAAGGTTAAGGCATATGTCCGTGATGAGATAGTCGAAACACTTCTGTCGGTCCAGGGCAGCTCCAGCTAAGGGGAGGAGTAAGGCCCTGGCGTGTTCGATGCGCAGGGCAAGAGAAGTGCTGACGTCCCCAATAGTAGCTTTGGGAACGGCGCCAAAACTCGTGGCGTGGGTCCATCCTTTCCGCCAGTCCGTGAGGCTGCGGTAAGCTGGCGCTTCCCACGCATACATCCAAACGGAAAGCACCGAGAGAAGTCGTTGGTCCGTTGGGAGTTCGCCTCGGCCTTTTCGGAGGCACGGGTTTGGCACGTGGAGGAGGGGTTCTGGGATGGTGCCAGTGCGTTGCATAGCTCGTAGGACGCTGGCGAAGAGGCGAAGAATGTCGTCGGGTAGCTCCTTTGCCTCCTTAGTAGTCCAGCCGTCCAGTCCCCCCGCGCGGCGCGGTGAACGGGTGCGAATGAAGTGGATGAGTTGGTCGTCGGTGAGGTGGAAAGGGGTAGCTGGTGATGGCGTAGGCAGCTCCTGTCGGTACTCGTCGTAGAAGTCGGCCCACGTCGGCATGGCTTCGGCGTCGTGTCCCGCACGTGCACGGTACCTGCCCAAGATGGGCTCCCAGGTGTCGACCATCAGCTTCAGCATGTCCTTGGTGTTAGCAACAATGGCGTTGGCAGGGAGGATGTCGGGGACTTGCGCAGGTGGTGGTTCACGAGTGTGGTCTTCGTCGCTGTCCGTGTCGGGCGAACTACCGTCGCTGGGGCTGAAGCCGCCAGCTTCGGTGTCAGCGTCGCTGTCGTCCGTGCAAGCTTCGTCAGGTTTAAAGGCGTTGGTGTCGCAGTGGAGTTGCGTATCGTCAGGAGTGGTAGGCGTGCGGAGATACGCCGTGGGCGAGCTGTCAGCAGCCCGTGCGTATATGGCCGCCTTTCGCCCGCTTGGCTCACGGACGCCCTCAGCCCATATCCTGATGCGTTCAGCTTTGGCACGGTTCGCGCGTCGCGCCAGCTCCAAGTCGAGGTGTTGGATCAAAACGTCAAGGTGCTCTCCGTGCGGCACTGGCTCGTCGGGGGACCAGGCCTCGGGGAAGTCAAGGAGAACCGTGGGGCGCAGCTTGTGGCATAAGAGGCGGGCCGCGGCCCACGTGCAGTCGATGCGCTGCGCGAGGTACGGCGGGATGGCACGGCAATCCAAATGATGGTGCTGTCCGATGAAACGGAGCTCGCAGAGTTGCCGATGGAGCTTGCGCAGTCGGTTCATGTGTATCGTGGAAGCTCCGTAGGTGGGGAAGGCGCGGGGGACAACTGGTCGATCTTCGAACGTGGGCGTGAGCCCGTGCATGGTGGGGGGCTTCTTTTTTGGGTGGTCGGACGGTGGAGGTGGCAGGTCGCGCAGACGGGTGAGATGGTACTCATGACTGGCCTCGTTAGCCAGGGCGAACATGCGCTCCACGTCGTCTCGTGTGTCGGCCTGCTCCATGCGGTCCTGATATCGCTCAGCGATGAGGGTCCCTAGTGCCTGCAGCTCGTGACCCTCATGAGCTCCATCGTCGGGCGGATAGGGCGTGGGGGCAAGAAGACGTCGGGCCGTATGGTCGAGGCGACTGAGGTCAAGCGTGACCTGCAGGCCAACGTGAGACTTCGCAGGCAAGTCGCGAAGGTAACAGAAGTCGGTGACAAGGGATCGCGCCGCTTGGTTGGCAATGATATAGTCGATGCGCGAAGTGCGGGGGCACTTGGTGAGGCGGTCCCAGTCAGGGATATTGCCGTAAGTGTGCATGGTGTGGTCTGGTGTGCCCTCAGCAACGTTGAACCATCCGTGCTGCAACATGTGCAGAAGGTGTGGATTGTCGTCAATGTTCGTATTGGCGTCCATGCAGATGAAGTAAGGGGCTGAGCCGACCCTAGCGGCGGCGCAGTCAGCGAGCCGAAAAAGGGCTGTGCTGTCTCCTCCAGCAATCCCGTAGAGGCTCGCTATGTAGATCCCCGCGGGCCCGTGGTTGTTGCGTCGCCGCCTGCGGCGGTGTTGAGTGCAGAGCGGGAGAAAGACCTCGTGCCATCTTTTCTTGGCCTTGAGGGCGGCGATACAGGGCGCATTGTCGTCGACAGTGGAGTCGACAATGGCATCCTTAGAGAGGATGGCGACCCCTCCCGAGGCGCCAGTGCTGCCCACAACGGTGTGGTCTGTGCCGCCGTGGGCAGCTCTGCGCTGGGCTCGCGCCAGATCAAGGTCAGGTCCAAGACTGGCGTGGTATCCTCCGTGGAGTGGATTGGCGGCGCTGGTAGCGATGGCTTGCCTAGTCGGCTTGGCATGTCGGGTCTCCTGCAATGCTATGACTGCGGCGTTGTGGTCGACACCAAGGGCGGTGATGGTTGGCCAATTCGCTGAGAGACTGGTGATGTTAAGGCTGACGAGGTGTATGGAGCGACCTGGCCCGTCTCCATCGGTGGAACTGGGGTTTGCACGCCCCGCACGGTGAAGGTCAGCTTGACCCTCACCCAGGTAGGAGGCTTGGCCACAGTAGGAGCTCATGGCGTTCCTATGGATTAGCTTGACCGGGGCTGAAGCCGCCGTCAGGCCAGAAATATAGGCGGGACACGGTCGGCACTGCGCCAGGGGGGGTTCATAAATGTCAGTATAAATGTTACGAAAATTTCTCCTCACTCCAGTACCGTAGGGGACGAGGGGAGGAGAGGTGAGACGGCAGCAGAGGGGGAGGGAGGCGACTCCTCGATCCGTCCTGCCGAGCACAAAAACAAAAGCGAACCAGCAGCGGCGGCTAGGCGCGGCGGCGGCACAACGCACGCGCATGTACTGCGCACGCGACACCGCTGGTCCCTCCTGCGGTGGCGCGCCCGCCCCGTCAGTATCTTGATGAGCAGCATCTGGTGGAACGGCTCCAGCAGCACGGTCGAAGGCCTGGCGCTGGGCCTCGTCCATGCCCGCTGCCGTGAGGCCCACGTTGCGGACAGGGCTGATTCCCCGCGGGGCCGCCGCTGCCGCAGCAGCCGAGGTGGCGGGGGCTCCGCCCCGACTCTGAGGTGAGAGCGGTGAGCCCCCGCCGAAACCCGCCACAAGGTTCTTGACACGGTACTTGTTCTTGAACGGGTCGAAGGTTGGCGCCTCGTCGATGGGGACGATCACGCGGGTGAGCAGCGGCGGCTCGTGGTCCGTGGACGGCGTCGGCGAGAGGTCGACCTGGCCAGGATCAATGACGCTGGCTCCGAAACGTGGCACCACTTCGGGGGCTCGGCCATCGGCCTGAGTCTCGCGAGGCGGCGAGCTCGTGGAGCTCCCTGGGGCCTTGCGTGAACTGTGGCGGCTGCAGGTCCTGCTGCGCGGGACGCGCCCGCCCGTGTGGCGGTCGCGTGGCGAGGTCGCCTGGGCATTAGCACGCTCGGAATCCGCCCTGCTCGGGGATCGGATCGGCGCCGCGCAGGGTGATGGGCTGGGCTGGCGAGAGGCGCTTATGCCGCCTTCCGCCGTGGCTGTGGCCTGGTCGGGGTCGACCGCGTCGGGGCGGGGGCTGACGTGGTGGGCGCTTCCCTCGCTGTGCCGCGGGGAGGCGCTGTGATGCGCCTGGATGTGCGTGAGGACGAGCGGGGTAAGCGGCTGCCTCTCCCGCTCAGGTGGGGCAGGTTTTGCCTGGGCAGGGCGCAGTGCTGCAGCTACGTTTGGCGGGGGCGTGTGCTGGCGAGGTTGCCAAGCGCGCACGTTCGCATCACGCCATCCTTCGGGGCGCCCAGCCCTGCCACGGTTTGTTGCAGCCCCCTGGGCTGAAGCCGCAGGGGTTATCACTGCGGGCTGGTTGCTGGAGGAGCCATCCTGTCGGCCTGAGTAAAGGCCCCAGGCGCGCGTAGACCCTGGCACTGGCGAGGTGGCCCTTAGGGCCTGCACGGGTGCACGCGGGTAGCCGATGACCGCTGGGTGTACCCTAGCATGGGGGGCGTGGCCGTAGCTGGAGGCGGCTGCTCCAGCAGCCGCGGGCCTGGCGCCTATGGGGCCACGGTAGTAGGCGGCAACCCCGTCGTAGGCCGTGTTGCCGCCTGTCGGGACTCGCGCAGGGGAGCGGTAGCGTGGCGTGCCGTGCTGTCCTGCGTCACGTTGGTCCCGCTGCTGGATGCGCTGCTGGTGCTGTTGGTGACGCTGCCAGTCGGCTCTCGAGAGGGGACGGGTGTCGGGGAGGATGGTGGGCACGTCGGGCCGCTGCCAGCCCCGATAAACGTGCTCGAAGGCGTGGTCAGGGTAGGTCCTCCCTACGGGTGAGTATCGCCGCACATGCTCCATGTAGTCGATGTTCTGCGGCTCTGCGATCGCCGTGATGTTGACGGCTCGCTGGTGCGCTGGTCCATAGAGGCAGAAACTACCACGGTTGCTGCGGTCGTGGTTTAGCTCTGCTTCGGTCGTGGCACGGCTCACCATGGCGTCGCAGAGTCGCATGTCGTAGTCGAGGGCCTGAGGCCCAGGACCACCCTCGGCGTCCCAGTACAGTACCACATCTCGCCAACGGGTGCGGGTAATGTGGATGCGCTCGGCGATCAACTCGCAGACGGTCCTGACCGTGACACGATCCCTGTACATGTTAGTAATGGCTAGGGAGTAGGGTCGGCGGACCGTCTTGTTGAAGGTGAGTTCCTCCTTGAGGGCCTGGTGGGGACTGAAGAGCACGAAGCCTTCCCTCCAAAGCGGTTGGTCGGGGGAAGGTTCTTCGGGCATCCCCGTTCCTGTGAATCCAGGTGGCCGCCTTGTGCCGTCAGGCAGTCCCTGCCTGGGGACGCGCCGCGGCTGCGGTGGGAAGTACCATTGACCCTGGTAGCCTGCTTGCCCTGGTTGTGGAGGTTCCCCCCCGGGGCCTGAAGGCGCTCGGGGGGGTTCCTTGAGGTCGTGAAGGGCTGGCGCGTTGCCGAATTGGCGGGCAAGGATGTGCGGCGGCATCCCTGTGGCACGGACGTCGAGCAGGTTGTGTGGCCTGGGGGGGTGGGGGCACCTGCTGGACAGGCAGCATGTGTCGGAGTCCCTGTTGTTGGTGCTGTATGCACACGTCCAACTGTTGCACGAGTAGTCCGTGGACCAGTCCATGAGTGTACGCAGTCCGCTGCGGCCGCAGTCTGGGCACGTTGGTTGGCCCGAGGTGCCGAGCTGCGTGTTGCGGCGAGCCGCACAGTACTGACAGCATTGGAATCGACACTGTAGGCAAGACCAGCGTCCTGGTAGAGGCGGGAGCGCATGCTCATTTGTGCCTGGGTCGTCTGGGTGGGGTCTCGGGCGGTCCCACAAGGGCCAGACGTCAGCAAACCAGGATTGGCCTGTAGTGCGGACAACCTCGGCGGGGAGGCGTGCGTCCTCGGCATGGCACCTGATCCACTGGGGCCCCATGTCCGCTGGTACCATGACGGTGCGCCAGGAGTCGTCCGCTTTGACGTGGACTTGGGTCGGTGCCCAGAGCTTAGTAGTGGTGTCGCCGTGGTCGTGGTGGAGGATGACCCAGCCGTCACGCCCTTCCACCGCAGGGTCAGTAACGCGGTGGCCCATAACTGTCGTCCCCCACGGTAAGTAGGCACCATCGTGATGATCACCAGGGTCGAGCCAGACCTCGATGCCAGGGGCATTGACACGGGACCGCACATCACGAACGTGGTAGGCGAGGACGTGGTAGGCAGTCGGCTCCTCCTCCGTCACAATGTGCTCCCACGTCTCGATGCCGCTGTTGTCTGAGGTGGAGTTCCCGTCACTCTGTCGTGACGAGCGAGAGGCAGATCGTCGTGGACGGGCACGGCCTCGGGCGAGGGCGGCGGCCGCGCTGATGAGGGAAGGCGTACGGCGTTCGTCGACTCCAGATGACGTCGATGAGCGGTCTGGACTGTACGCTAAGGCTGTGCCTGACTTGTACGTGCGAGGTGGGCCCGACGCGGCCCCAGGGCTGGAGCCGCTGGGGCGCGACCCGCGTGCGTCAGGGTGCCCCCGCACGGGGACAGCTTGCAAGCCAGTGTACACCAGGTCGATGAGTGGTTTCGGGTCCAGCTGGAGTATGTGAAGCGAGACGCGTGGGCGGGGCTGGTTAGGGTCATCCCTGGTGGCTGCTTCCGTGTCGTAGTGCTGTTTGGCCCATGCTCGCGCTGCCTCTGGCGCGTATAGCGCCTGCGGCGGTGGCCATGCTGCCGCGATGGCTGGTCTGCGCCTGGTGCTAGCTTCCTGGTCGTGAGCTTCAGCCGCCTCACGGAGATCTGGATGATCGTAGCCAGCGATGTGGAGGGCGTGCGCGCAGTCGCCCATGCCATAGGCGTGTGGAAGGGCACGGCACCTGGAAGCAGCTTCTGTGGGGGCGCACCAGTCCATGCGGATGAGGAGGCTCAGGACCCGAGGGTAAATGAGGCGCGCTCCGTGGGCCTCCCCTTTCACGTAGTTGTGCCTGTTTTCCCCGCGCGGTGGTTGGGTGGCCTCGCACATCCAGAGTGCGATGGGTCCCCACGCGAGGGTGTCATCTTCGAGACTGTAAGGCGGGTGGGGCGGCATTGCGTACCACGCGGCCAGCGAAGGGTGCACGCTCGCGTACGTGCGGCCAACGTTGGTGCCAGTTCGGCCCTTCGCTTCACGGCGGGGGCCTGGCAAGAGGTGCCCTCCACTGGCGGCAAGACGGGCCGCAAGGTCGCCGCGGGTCCCATGCCAGAAGACAGTGGTCGCGTCGGTGGTGGTGATGGGTTGGCGGAGGTCCCACGTGAGGTATGGGAAGATTGTCTCGCCCGAGTTCCCGCCCGAGTCTTCCAGCACCCAAGTGAGGCGGTTCGGTGGCCTCTGCATGATGTCCGTCCACGGCCCCAGCGCTTGGAGTGTTGGATCATGAGTGAATCGAGGATGGTCGTGGAGTCGTAGAGCGTCTTTGATGTCCTCTGTAGACACGCCACTGTTTCCTAGCGCAAAGCCGTTTTGATACAGGGCGTTAAGTATGCTCCTCGGCGGCTCGGGGACCGCTGGGTCGCGCTGGATGGTGTTGCGTAAGTTGCGTGTCGGTGGCTTGAGGGCAGTGTAAGGCATACCAGGGCCTGAAGGCGCCTGGGGCCTGTCGGGGGATGCATAGCGTGCTCGCCGTCGTGGTGGTTGGGTGTCCGCGTCGGGGGAGGAACCACGAGCGTCAGCGTGTCGGAAGATAGACCACGGGCTATCATGGGTGCGCTCACGCGTTTCCCTTGCCTCGGTGTCGCTGCCGTGTGCTGTGGCATCCTCGTTAGTCGGTAGGTTACCGAATGTTGCGCCGCTCTTGGAGCCGTCTCGTGGAGTCGGGCTGGTCGATCTTGGTGTGACAGACGAGGCTCGCGATACGGCGGCGGTGACTTCGACGATGGCGGCGGTGGTGGCGGTGGTGACGTCGGCGACTGCGGCGGCAACTGCTGCGGCGTAGTGTTCCTGTAGCAGCGGATGTCGGAGTGCGTGCACATGCTGGTCGTCGTGTTCGTCGGCGAGCGTGCACGGCATTTTGTATGTGACCTCGTCCCTCGGCCTCCTGCTCGGTTGGCAACAGCGGAGGCACCACTGGGCAGTGGATGAGTCCAGGGCCCGCGCACAGATGCGGGCTCCAACGTGTCCGACAGCTCCCTGGGCAAGAAGTTTGGCACCGACGAGTAGAAGACCACACACGACTCCACCCGTGGCAATAGCCCCTAGCTTGCCGCTGGCCCATTTAAGGACACCCCCGAGGCCGACCCCGACTGCAGTGGCTCCGCCCGAGACGCTATCTCTGAGTTTGACGCTGGTCCATTTGAGAGTGGCCCTCAATGTGGACGTGACATTGTATGTCGTTTTGCGTCGGGGTGTGGTGGACACCGATGGGCCTGGTGCCGTCGCTTGGCGTCGTCGTCGTTGTCGGTAGCTGGGGTCTCGGCTCGGTGTCGGCAAGTACCCATCGATCTGGTCCTTGTACGGCATTGCTATCGCGATGACGTACGTGGCCACCAAGAGGCAGATGAGGCAGCCACAGTGTCGTGATGCCGCTGCGCTGTGCTGGGGCTCGTGGGGACCGCTGGCATCTGGGTACTCATCATCGATGGGATCGTTGTCGATGTCGGCCTGCCCGTGGTCAGTGGCACTGGAGTTGGAGTCAGTCACGCTGTCACGGTGCACGGAGGTGAAGGGCGTGGTGCTGCCACCTGCGGTTTGGGGATGTCCAGGTCTAGCCAGTGGTGCAGCGGGGCTGAAGCCGCCACTGCACGGGCTGGCATGAGCTGGCGATGCAGTGTAATGGCTTGGCACGTCAGCGGCAATGACGCCTTCAGCGTCGTTGAGCCGAGCGCTGGGGTCGGCCTGAGCTGAGGTGTGGGGCAGACTGCTTTGCCCCGAGGTGTGCCCAAAGTAGGGTTCACTGTTGCGGTCACTCTGGGCCGAGTTGCCTGGTGCTATCGTGCCGTCTCGATCCTGGGTATCGATGCCGTCCTGGCTATCTTCCGACGCGTGGAACGAGTCCATGGATGCGTTGCCGATGTCGCTGGCCGCGATGTGCTGAAGCAGCCATGGTACAGGGCCATCCGCGGCCTGATCGGTGCCGTCCATCGGCGCCGCGGCGAGCTCCGCCTCGACGAGCGGCAGCATGTCTGGCGGTTGGTGCAGGATCACGTCGGCGAGGTACGCCATGGCGTCTTGGTCGGGTGGAGGGGAGGGAGGCCTCTTGGCAGCAGAGCATGGGCCCGTGAGAGGTATGGCGGCAAAGGTGCCGTGAAAGCCTCAGGGCCGACGAGAGTGGCACGAGCGCCCTGGTATTCCAGAAGGAGGCCAAAGTAGCGGGTGGCGTACTCGCGGCTGCTCTGGATACGAGTGAGGTTGCGGTTGATGCGCTGCCTGTCGGGGCCCGCTCTGTGCCAGATGTCCTCGCACATGTCGACCGCGGTGCGCTGACGCAGGGCGTCGGTTGTGTCCTCAGACTCCTCCTGAAAGAGGTGATCGTACTGTGGCAGATGGAGCGTCGCCAGGATGTACGGGACGCAGTCCTCGAGCCATGCCCAGAACATGTCCTGGTTGTCCTCACCTGGTGCCCACGCCGCAGCACACGGTATGAGCCGGGCGCGGATCATCATCAGGTGCCAGAAAGCAGGGTCCTCGTCAGGTTCGCCCCTATCGCACAGGGGAGTGGTGAGACCCGTAGGGCGATAGCGGGGCACAACAGCGGGGCTGAAGCCGCCACTGTGTGTCTGGCCAATGCCGCACGGACCCGCGGCAACGGTGCGGTTCACGATCGGGTCCAAAATGGTGCAGTGATCGTACTTGTAGATGCTGTCATCGCAGAGGTAGAAAAGGGTCCCACGTTCAGCGTGTCGCAGGGGAAACTCACCTCCATGCTGGGGCGCACCGCCTGAAGACGGGTGCGCTCCAGCGAGCGAGGGGAGGGCCAGGCTGCAGGCAAGGCGCCACATGATGGCGAGGCCTGGCGAGCGGCGCGAGCGATGAGCCAAAAGCTGCATGTCAGCACGCATCCTTAGATACCCCTGCATGCTCATGTACATTGCAACAAACACACCCACAGCAAGATGACAGGTGTCCCTACACCAGATAGCTTGCTCGTGCTGCTGCCAAAACTGACATGATATAACAAGAAAGAGATACGGCGCGAAGTGAGAAGAGATGCCTCTGAAGGCGCTTCCTCGGAGGGCTGAGGCAGGCTCTCTGAGGCACCTTCAATAGGGTTCCTGAGTGGCCCGACCCTTGTCTTTGCCTTTGTCAGCCCCTGGGGGCCCCGTCCCTGGGGTGACCTGGCCTGGCTGGTCAATCCACCCGCAGACAGCCACGGGATCGGCAACTGATGCAGCTTCCTCCTTTTTGGTTTCGAGGGTGGCCACCTGTGGCAGGTGGATGGCGCCCCCCGCGAGGTGCCCGAGGAGGGCCTGGATGTCGCCACGCAGTGCAGCAGCTTCGGTAGTTGCCGTCTGTTGCTGAGTGACGACGGTGGCAAGCCCTCGTTCCAAACCTGAAACGTGCTCCGTGAGTGTGGCCTGGGATGAGAGAACGCCCGCAAGCTGGACCTGCATGTTATCCACCGTGTTGGCAAGCAGCTCGTGCTGTTGTTCCATGTGTTGGATGCGGGTCGTGGCGGCATCTGACATTTTAGGGGCCGTAGCGAAGCGTTCGCCGAGGGTGTTCGGTTCGCGAGATGCCACGCTGAATTCGTCCCCTGATGAGAGGATCTCGACGTCGTCATCGTCGCCTGGTACCTCGGCGGCTGTGGCAACGTCCCCTTCCGTGTGGCCCCCGCCTTCAGCCGCCACCATGCCAAGTTGCGGGTCATGCCCACCTGGTCCTTGGACGGCCGTCTGCTCGGCAGCTCCATCCGTGCCGTGCGGGGGTGCAGAGGAGCTGCGGCCTGGGGCGCCGTGTGATCTTGCGTGCGGCGTGGCGTCGCGTTTCCCGCTGGAGGATCGGTGGCGCTTGGCTAGAGGCTCCTCCTTGGGGATCGGGAGCGGTGCGACGCCCTTGCCTTTGGGCGTGGCAGTCATGAGGTCGTGGAGGTAAGGGCTCTGGGCCGCTTTGGTTAGGAGTGTGCCCGTGGCGGGGCTGAAGCCGCCACCACGGGCTGGCGGCGTCACAGGCTCTGTGATAGTGGTAGGGGTGACAATGGTAACGTTGTCCCTCTTCGGCACCACCTCAGCCAACGGGGCCTCGGTGATGCTCCACGGGATGGGGCACCCTGCGACCTGTACCGTATATGTGGGTGGGGGACGATGGGCGCGCACTAAGGCAAACTGAGCCGAAGTGGCTGGGTCCCAGGCGGTGTGGTAGACCTCACAGTCCCATTTGACGGACGGGCCCGTGAGAGTCTTAGCAAGCTGGGTCAGCGTGGCGTGGCGTGCCGCAATGCCAGTAATGCGGTATCGCGTCTTGGCGAGGGTGGCTTCACAGCCACGGATGCTGACGGCAGCAGCCTTGGCGGCGTCTGACCCTCGTGCAACACGGATCCCCAATAAGCCTGACTTGCCGTGCCTGACGACTCCTAGGGCCTTGAAGTCCACCGACTTCTGGAACGCATCTGCCATCGTGATGGGCTGGTCCTCAGGGAACCACACGGTCTGGTACTTGTCTGCAGTGGGCTCGTCTGCACCTACGTTGCTGAGGTCGTAGGTGGCGCCAAGTTGCCCTGACCCCGCCAAGACCTTGTCAACCGCTTGAAGACTGACGCCGAAGGTGGCAGCCAGGGACCTCTTTCCGACGCCTGATCCGTACCTGCCTAGGCTTTTGCAGGGTTCGAGGATGGTGACGGCTTTAAAGTTGCCGTGGAAGAGGGCCTTGAAGGTGTCCTGGAGCTGACTATCGAGCTCCTGGCGGCGAGCGTCTTTCTTGGACTCCCTGTGCTTTTGGTTTTGGCGCGCCTTGTCCTGTGGAGCGGAGTCCTTTCGGAAAGGACCCTTGGCGCGTGGACCACCGTTCACGGGGGCACCTCCCGAGAACTGATCCTCGAAGGCCTGATGCATGGAGGGGACTGCGGCGATGGCTTCGGTTTCATGTATGGTCACCCGAATCCAGCATACGTGGTCGGCAGGATCGATGGTGGCGACGGCTACTTTTTCCGTGCAGGCGACTTCCTTGGTGCCCAGCTGGTACACGGTCACGGGGACGTGCGTGTGGACCACTTTGGGCGCCTTGGGGTGGCGCTTCAGCACGGGGACGGCGAGCTCGGTACCGACGTAGTTATCGTTTTTTGGGCCCATGACAGCAATCGCAAGCTGACCCGTGGTACGCTTACCCTGCTCGAGATGGTGCTGCAGCAGCCGTTCACCGCTCTCGTAGTCGTGGAGGCTGATGCTGGGCTTGTACGTCTTGCCGTCATCGAGTGATGTGGGTTCGGCCAGGACTGGGACCTTCCAGAAGGCCGGGTCCAAGGCAATGAATTGGGCGTCCGCAGCCTGAAGACGTGCGGACGCAGCTGGTGGGTAGGGTGTGTCACCACCACTGCGCTTAGGCTTGCTGCGCTGGTGGTGATCCAGCGTGTAGCTGATCTGGTTGGCGGCACACATGCGGATCAAGGCACTGCCGAGCTTCTTTGTGTTGGTCTTGTGCATGTCGTACGTGGCCTGCAGCTCGTCCGCGTTCAGCTCGGCGAGCCCGTTGTATGCTGCCGTGGGGCGGTCAGACCCCGCTTGCTTGAAAGCTGCAATGCAGTCCTGTTTGCGTTGGAGGAGAGACCCTTCAGCTGCAGGACGTGAGCTCGGCGGCTGCTTGGAAGAGCGACGGCGCTCCGGCTTGGCGGGGGCCATTGCGGCGGCCACTCTGGTGGGGGGGGATAGGAGGTGACGCGAATCAGTAGGGTCCTGCTGGGACCCCTCCGGTCTCGCGAGGCCTGGGAGACTGACTCCGAGGCGGGGCGCTTCGCGTCGCGGCTGCGGTCTGAGTGCAGGGCACTCTCGAGCCGAGACTAGAGAGAGAGAGAGAGAGAGAGAGGGAGAGAGATAGAGAGAGAGAGAGAGAAACAAAAATCAAGAGAGAGAGAGAGAGAGAGAGAGAAAGAGAGAGAGAGAGAGAGAGAGAGAGAGAGAGAGAGAAAGAGAGAGAAATAGAGAGAGAGAGAGAGAGAGAGAGAGAGAGAGCCCGAGGGCTGCCCTGGGCCGCGAGACCTCGCGCCAGGAACCCTCATCGTTAACCTTGCAAGACCGGGCGGCCTCGCTCCGAGACAAAGTGCAATCGAATGCCCCAGCGCGCAAACAATAAACGTCCTACGCGGGGCGAAGGACGGGCCCGACAGCGCCGAAAAACGCGGGGCCACCCTGCGATTTCATCGACCCCGAGTGCGAACGAATGCCCGCCCCTCCCTTGAATTGTCGGGCGCCCCGAACGTCGCGGCCACTCGCGAAGGCCCAGTGATCGGACCGCCGTAGCAAATCCTATCAGCGCTGGCCCCGACGCTGGGGCGCTGCTTCTTGAGGCGCCTGACCTGCTCAATAACTATACATTATTGCTTGAAATTTGGCGGATCTGCGACGTCTGCGCCCAGCGTGCCCGACGGCGGCGTCGACCCCCAGGTTCGTCGAGGCTGCGAGCCGGGGGCCGGCAAGTTCGCCCGCGGGTGATCCTGGAGGCCATCGGCGCTGCCAGTCTAGAAAATGCCTGGTGCCATCGCAATCTGATCCTCGGGGACGCGCGCCCCCGCGTTAACCGCGACGGCGCGGGGCGCGCCCGCGGCATCGCATAACTCGCGAACGGCGCGCGCTGGGGGGCCAGCGGAAGACTGCGCGCCATCGCCGACGCAGCTGTCGAGTCCAATCGAAATCGGAAAGGCACCTTGCCATTGGGCACCAACAGAGTAGACCCGAGAGCGAGCGGCAGCGAGGCGGCGGCCAGCGATTGCGCCTCTGGAGACATGCCAGGCCCGTCGACGAATCCAACCGCGGAGACAAACGCAGCCATCCCGCGCGCCGCCCGCGCGAGGTAGGCCACTGGAGGCGGCGGCCCGCGACGGATGGCGTTGCGCTTTAACCTTGCAAGCTGAACACCTCATGATATATGCGCATGTCCTAAAACAAGCAAGCTGAGACATGTCCGTCGCGCACTCTCGTCTCGGCCCAGACAGCCCAGCGCCGCGCCGCGCCGACCGCTCTGCAGCGGGGGCCCGCGGCAAAGGAACATCGCTCACCGGCCAACTCCCAGCCGAGACCGATCGGGCGCCTGACGCGCCCAGCAAACGATAAATGCTGCAAGGAACCCCGATAAGTCGCAATCCACTCTGCACTTGGAGAGTAAACGGATGAGAACCGTTTGGAGCCTCCCGGGTAGAGCTGGCAACCGTTCGGAGACTGTCGCCGCGCAACAGCAAGAAGTGGCGCAGGTGGAAGCCGTCGGCGGCGCTTGCGCTCGCCCCCGCGCATCGGCTGGAGGCCCCCCAAAGCGCGCCAGGGCCCGCGGGCGGAGACGGGGCGAGGGCCACCCAGCAGCCCGACAGCCCGTCACTCCTATGCTGGGGGATAGCCAACGGGCCCGACGCCGCGCCGACTCGCGCGCGAGAGTTCCCCTCTAGTCGAGCCCACGAGTCAGCCAAAACTACCAGTCCGGCTGAGAGATGCTCGCGCGCCCGGTGTCGCAGCCCCCAAGCGCTTTCGCCGCCGCCTCTTTCAGCTCGCTGGACTGACTCACAGGCGGCCCCGAAGGGGGGCGGCGCGGCCCTGGGGCGCCAGGGGCGACCGCGCCCTCGGAGAGATCCCCGACGAGTCGCTTTGTTTGGCCGACTTGGTGATCAGAGGCGCAAGAAACACATCGACTGGCTCTGGTCCAAAATTGCCGCGCGTCGCGCCGCCCGATGCGACGCGCCCGCCCAAGGGGGGGAAGCGGGCGCCCAGCCAGCAAACGCAAAAGAGCTCAAGATATCTCGGCCGCCGGCCCTTGCCAGGAAGCCCCCCCGGTCGGGGGGGGGACCGCCCATCGGGCCCCGCAGCGGGGCAGGCGCCCGCCCATGACCAAGGAGAGCTATATTTCAGACAAATTGGCCCAAACCTTGCGCGGCGCGTGAAGACGTCGCGAATGCCCCCTTGCCGGCGTCGGCGTCGGCCGCGGCCTGCAAGCCTAGGCGAAGTTCGATTCGGGCGCTTAGGCCTCGAACCAGAAGAGGCCTCGACAGGCGGCGGATGGAGCTCCCCGAAGGCCGGGGCGCGCAGCTGCGCTAGCCTCGGGTGGGAATTAACATCCACGGGGCAACGATGGGAAACATCCGCCCTCGCATTAACGCCGACGCGTTCGATGGCTTTGGCCCGGCCTGGCTAGCCCAATAACATATTGCAAACAGCGGCGAAGCCGCGAAGCAGGCGGGCCCGCTCCGGGCCAACGCCTGGCCTTTATACATAGACCCCAGCCGACGGCTTCCAGGTCTGCGGGGGCGAAATTGAAATCGCCCCCCGCGACGGCCCCTCTTCCGCCGTAGAACTCACCGCCGATCAGCGAGTACGAGGTCGAGGTTCGCCACCGAGCATCCATCGGTGACAGCGCGGCGGGGCGGTCGTTGAACAGTCCGACGGGGGGCGCGCATCCCACAGAACAACTCAATGAGGGGCGACAATCTTGCCCTGGGGAGATTCGCGGCAAACCAGGGAGCCCCCAGCCAGAATCGCCACTCCTGACGACGCGCCCGCGCCTCGACCAGGAGCAGCAGGGCCCCGGAGGACGTCCCATGCCCGCGACAAACACCGCAACGCCACTGCGACGACCTGCCCAGCAATGCCCCCCCCAAACAACTTGCGACCCTGCAAAGGAGGAACGCGGGCAAGGGAAGGCCCCGCCCAATCCCCCGCGGACTTCCAAGAGCCCCCGCCGAGAGATTGACTGCGCGAGGTAGATGCCCCAGGGGGGCGGGGGGGGCGGTTCTGCACAACTGGAACAACAACAACAACAACGACAAAAATACACAAAACAACTTCTCTGCCGAATGGCGGGGCAAAGGCCGACGGGGAAGACCCGGGCCCCGTCTGCCCGAAAGGGCGAAAACGCCGCGGGCGCGGGGCTGCCCCCGCCGCCGCCGCGCCCAGCAAACAAAGAAACCGGCTAATCTCTGCCTTTCCCCCCTGGCGCGTCAGCGGCGGGGGGGGCTCGCGTTGCGCGCGACGCGCAGCCCGCTGGCCCGCGTCGCCAGATGCTCTACCTGCTGGCCGCCGCGCCCGCGCTGACCTTGGCATTAGGGGCGCGACCGCGCTGAACAGGCTGACCCTCTGGAGCGGCGGTGGCGTTACCTGCGGCCAAGCTCGCGCCCCCGCGCGGCAGCAGCGGGCTGGCCGTCGCCCCCTCTGACTCGACGCTACTCGCACTCCAGGCACTGCTTGTGCTTCTGGTGGGGCCCCTTGGCAGGGGGTCCTTCTCCACCGGGGGGCCAAACAGTTCCCGGCAGTATTCTGCGCCGTTCGTCGGTGTCGGACATCTCGCTCTCCGGGCTGGCACTGGCCACCAGGTCGTCGAGCGCCACGGGGTTGCAGGAGACGAAACCCAGAGTTCCCGCCCGCCATGTTCGAGAGTCCGAGAGCTGCAGGAGCGGCAACGGCAATGGCATTGGAGCTGGTCTGCCTCTGCAACTCGTTGAACTTGCGCTTGTCATTGTATACCCAGTCAGCCTCGGCCAGCGCATTGCGAAGGAACTCCAGATACCGGAGCTGGTTCTCAAGGTGCTCCTGCACGCGCTCGCACTTGCCCTTCTCAACCTCGGCATGGCTCTGCTGGATGCGCTGGCGCACGGGGGTCTCAACTGGGCGCTACTAAATGCAAACTGAATAACGAGCCCACTGTATTTGTCAACGCTGGCCAAGTCGCCCGCCTTACGCGACAGCTCCGCCAGCGGGCTGGCCTCCTGCAGTGGCAACTGCGGCGCGACTCCGGCAAAAAGGGGAAGTCCCTTCCCGCCACCGCCGCCAACTTTGGGCCCGATTTTGCCACCGGCCCTGCCGCTTCCTGACGGCAGCAGGGGTGTGAAAAACCCAGGAAGCACCGCCGCCCAATGGCCCGTGAGAGCTGGTGACTCTGCGGTTGCCACCTTGTGAAAGCGGGCCTCCACAATGCTTGCGAAACCTCGCCTTCAACTCGTTTTTGCTGCAGGTCGCAGGAAACGCATTTGATGGTGGGGCCGTCTGCCGACGTGTGATTATTATTGCTCCGCGCTGGGGCCCACTGCCATTCCCACCCGCAGTCTTTGTCATGGAATGATGACTGTTCCTTGTGCCTGGGCGCGGCGCTATGGCGATGGGAAGGCGTCGTGCCAATTGCTGGAGCTTCGCAACCGATCCGGACCCCTGGCACGTTTACGCAAAATGCCACTCTGAAGTTGGCGCCAACAATCACATATAGTCGAACACCTGTACAAAAACGGCTCGAGCCAAAATTGTTACGGAGAAAAGGGGGATGCGCAAGAAGAGGAGGAGACGAAGGAAGAGGAGAACACGGAGGCGGGGGAGGAAACGGAGGAGGAGGAGGCGGAGTAGGAGGCGGCGGGCGAGGGGAAGGGGGAGGAAATGGAACGGAGGAGGAGCAGGAAGCGGAGGAGGAGGGGGAGGCAGGAGGACGAGGAGGAGGAAAAGGACAAGGAATTGGAGGGGGAGGAGGGGGAAGGAGGAGGAGGAGGGGGAGGAGGAGGAGGAGGAAAAGGAGGAGGAGAAGGAGGAGGAGGAGGAGGAGGATGTGGAGGAGGAGGAGAAAGAGGACGAGGAGGACAAGGACGAGGAGGAAGAGGAAGAGGAGAAGGAGGACAACCAGTGTCAACCAAAGACTCATCAACGATGTTGAAATACGTTTCCCCAAAGTTCCTTCGTCACTAACCCCTACAAGAAGTCAGTGCCATTAAAAGAATTGCCCCGTTGACGGACACGCGTGCGAAGTTTTTGAAGCGTGCCACAACACGATGTTCATGACTTCGTCGCCACGAATTAACTCGACTGTTACGTGTTGACAATCCGGAATCGAACCAAAACACCATTCCCAGGACGTCAACACCACGCAACGTAAGAGCTGCGCCCTGTTGGTCCCATGCGGGCACGTCAACCGTTTATGACACCACGTATGGCACGACAGCCATAGAAGTCCTACACAACAGGAATGCAACCGGAGCTGAAAAGGAAAACCACATTTGGTAAACGAGCTGCCTGCGATCCGTCCGTGAGGCTGATGCAACTGTGGAATAATGAATGCGCGCGGGGCTGATGCGACAGCCACATTGTGAAAACAACCCTGTCCTCAAGTCGTGGGACTCTTGCAAATGTTCAAACAAATGCGCGCTGGGGCGAGAGCAGCATTTCGAAAACTACCTGCCCCAAATCCGTGAAGCTCGTGCAGTGTGTTACCGAATGCGCGCGGCGCTCAGGCAAAAATCGCGTTTCGAAAACGACCCGCCCTCAATCCGAGAAGCTGTTGCAAATGTAAAAATGCGCACGGCGCTGGAACGATAACCGAATTTCCGAACCGACACGCCCACAGTTCGTGAAACGCCTGCGTCGTGTAAACAAATGGGCGCGACGTTCAAGCGAGAACCACATGTTGGAAACGACCTGCCCTGAATCCGTGAAGCGGCTGCAAAATAGCTAGAAAAGATGTGCGCGGCGCTAAAGCGAAACTCAGATTATGAAAACCAGCCGTCCTTCATCCACGAAGCGATTGCCAAATGTCAGACGTCAGGAACAAAACTGGCTCAGGCGAAATGCCCAGCCCGCCCTTTCGATCGGCCTCGGGGTGCGACGGGGAACCGATATCATTAAGGAAGGAGGAGGAGGAGGAGGAGGAGGAGGAGGAGGAGGAGGAGGATTTCCAGGATTTCCGCCATCACGTAGTGATAACCAGGCTTAAAAGCTCAGCTCTTCGGAAACAGGCCGCGATTAATCCTGTCAAGATACTCGCGCCTGGCCTTCGATATCGGCAGATTGCACGGTTCTCCCAGGCCTCTGAGCTGAGCCTGGATAGAACCCACACGTGCGGCAAAACCAGATTTTAAGGTCTTTATGATACGTCAAGGCGTGTGAGGGAGGAGTCCAACCACCGGCCAAGTGTAAACGCCGTGCCCTAGGAACACGACACAGCTCGCTGCTGTCATGCTGGAGTTGGAAGCGTTCACTTTTTAGCCACTCGGACACCACAGCCTTAGTCGCAGAGCCTTTACACACGCTACACGCCCTCCCGTTTTCGGCCAGGGTATGTGCGGACGCGAAGCGTGCAAGAGCTAAAGGAGGGGGAGGGGGAGGAGGGGGAGGGACTCTACCAACGCCTCGCCCTCTCTGGACATCAGAGAGCTGAGACGCTCGAATGGAGTCTAAACCGACACGCAGCAACCTCCTCCGAACCAGTCGGGCCCGATGCTCGACCTCATGAATCTTTTGACGATCCTCAGAAGAAACTCGCGCGAGTGTCGCTGCCACCCCCGCGATCTCATCCACACATGAGTTGCCTAGCACTAACCACGAGGGGAGACCACGGGCCAGCACTTCAGCACCTGTCAAATGAGACGGAATCTGAACGACAACTATACACGCTGGAGCTCTACCTTGTGAAATCAGTAGCTTACCGATGTCACGCCATATGTCCGACTGGGGGCCTTGAGGCCTGCGGAACAACTCGTTGTACCACCCTCTAGCAACTTCGTCACAATCCGTAACATACAAGAGTTCGCCTACGCTGAAACGCAAGGCCCATTCAAACGCCCTAAGTTCACCTCGAGGAACAGTCAGTGCCGTTCCTGTGAGGGGCCCCATGAGGAAAGGCCCCAACTCCAAAGGATCATACCTAGTGAAAGTGGCAAGTCCTATGCCAACCCGCCTGAGTCTAGAGTCGAGGGTGTCTCGACCCCCAGAGGCGTCTCCAAAAATAACCAGGGGGCTCCAGAGCAGTCCGAGTCCCAAGACAGCCAGCCCCGAGACCATTGTTCCCGAGACGACCGCCAGAGATAACCTCAACGGACGGAGGGGGCCGAATGGAGGTCCAAGCGGATGGGATGAGCCCCCGCATCCAGAAACACGGAAAAAACCCGGATTCACTCACAGCACGCGGGAGTAAATCGTTAGATTCGTCGAATGCACGAAACCCTTGATTCCAGCATCTATGCAACGGCGTGTCCTGCTCCGTGCCGCATCGGCCGCACCGATCGTCGGCACGTAGCCCAGCTTCATGACTCCGAACTTTAGGCCACCACCCTCCTGTGGCCACAGTCACCAGTAACTCGGGCAGCTGCCTGCCCTTCTTCGCGTGCAGCAAGTCCGCCACCATGGCTCTCAGGGAGGCCATATCAGCCCCCCCTTCAAGCCCAGCTCCACAAAACAAAGAAGATGCGTCCTTCCACTGGTTCAGCTCGTATGTCCGCTCCAACTCCGCCAATAACGGTGCTGCCTGGTCCAGCGCCTCGAAGTCACTGCTGTCGAACTGCCAAGCGTGAACTTCTGCAGCGCCGTCACTCGGCACGTCCCAGTCGGTGGGGGTGTTGGGCGACCAGCCCGCATCAAGCAAGTAGAGGATCACCGTGGTCATTGGGCCTCGCACGTGCCGCACACGCTGGCCCTGAGGAAGGGAACGTAGGTGTGCCACTGCTTTCGGCCATGCCCGTTCGATGGATCGCCGCAGCCCTACCTCAGCCAGCAACCATTGAGATATGCATTGTCTGGGTAGAAGGTGGCCTGGGTCGCACCCAGGCAGTCTAAGAGAGAGTAATGTGGTCAAGCACCGCCCTCGCTTCGACGATCCAGCCGCCGCGCCAAGCCTGCGCCGCTGAGTCAGCATCGTCGATCCGAATTGTCCATGGACGTGGTGTCCGTAGACTGCAGCTGCTTGTGGTCCAGCCCGTTGGAGTCTGGCCGATGCCTGCCACCGACGAGCGGCCTGTGCGAAACGTCGAAGTCGAGCGTGTGACTGGCCTGACTTCAGATGCCGTTGACGAACGGTGGCTCGACCTTGGCGCTTCCCACTGCTAAGGTCGACGCCGAGGTATGCCGTCTGGAGGGCCGCGCGCAGGTGGATGCCCTTGCGCCTCAGTGCCCTCACAACAGTAATCGCGTCGGCATGATGCGAACAAATGATGACGCTCTTGTCCGCCAAGCCTAGGTGCAACTTCTGAAACTCCTTGGCGGTCTGGATGCCGCCCTTGATCAAGGTCGCCCTGATATGAGCCCGTGACCCTGAAACTCCTTGCGATAAATCATCTATCCATATGCGCTCACGCAGCGTGCTGAAAGAATTGCAAAGCCGACGACATATGTTCGCCGTGATGCATTTGGCAAACCGCGTGCCGTTCCTCAAGCCCTGGACCACCGACCGCGTCACTTCAAAAAGGCTCTGAGAAACTGGAGGAGGAGGAGGAGGAGGAGGAGGAGGAGGAGGAGGAGGAGGAGGAGGAGGGGGCGGAGGGGGAGGAGGAGGAGGGGGAGGAGGGGGAGGGGGAGGCGGAGGAAGGGGAAGATGAGGATTTGTTTTGCACTCCGCTACGCCAACACACACGCGCCAGAGGCCCAGTCCCAGCAGCAGCAGCAGCTGGGCGGGCGAGAAACACACTCCACAGGCCGACGTTCCCCCAAGAGCCACCCCCGCCAGGGAGGACAGGCGAGCGACGCGACCTGGGGGCGGCCAGGATAACAAAGGGAGGACGATCAGCCAGAGTCATCGGGGAGATCCGACAGCAAAAAATGTGAAGACTGAGCGTCCGACCGATGCCAGAAAGCCACCGTGTCGCGCGTTGGCGCCGCATGGCCAGCAGAACTGGGGGAGGCGGAAGGTCTTGCTGCTGCCTCCTGGTCCTGCATGCCGGGGCAAGCGTCTGTCAGGCCAACTTCAGTTCGAGTGGCTGGCTGGCCTGCAGGGGCGCGTTCCTCCCCTGGACAGAATGAGCTGGAGGCGGCATGGGGCCCTGCTCCAACCTCCTCCTCGTGCGAAGCGATCAGGGAATCGGCTTTCGAACCGACCTCGGCGGCCTCACGTCGGCGCAACGGGCTATCGTCGTCCCCGTCATCATCCACGTCGGGCGCCCTCCACTAGCTCGGCGCCAGCCGTGGGATGGTGGCCCAAACAAATCTGACACAAGTGCGGCGGCGACCGTGGTCTCTCTTGGCCTTAGCTGGTGAGCCAAAGCACTTTCTAGCCAAACCACGAACCTTGCCACCACTAGTTCAGTACGCATACGACATGCAAACTGAGAAGATGCTGCCCCCATCACAGTAGTCCAACACAAGGGGCATATGCATGATGGCCTAAACAAACAACCGTGAGCCCTTCGAGATCTGGAGCCCTTTAGCAAACAAATTTGGCAGGCATAGCAACAGCACTGGGAGAGCGCCATCAGGTAGCACACAACCAACATCTCCCTTCCCAGTGCCAGCCATGATCAGGCCCAGGTGAGGCTTGGGGATCGGAGTGGGCTTGATTCGGGACGTGTCTGACAGGTCTAGACGCGGAAAGAAACACCACGACACACGCAGAGAGCTGGCACACTCGCCGCGCGATGAGCTCAGCCCGCAGCCTCCGCTCCACCTCAGGAGCGGAGGGTTGAGGGTGACGGAGAACGGCATGGCGGGCTGCCAAACCTGTTAGACCATTACCATTATTCAAGAAGGTCTCTTCTTCAGTGAGGTCAGGTCGGTGCTTCAGGTGCCCTCTACACTTACACACATCCCCGGGAGCCTGGCCAAGCGCCTGGTGCATGAATCCAGCAGGCGGGCGACGATAAGAGTTCCTGGATGACAAGGGCTACAAATCTTGACGCACCACGTTTAAACAATCAGAAACTACAGGAAACCAAAGGCTCCACACCGGGCCGCAATCGCGCAGGCCGCAAACTCAGCCGCCTGTGGGGTCTGAGGGACCCGAAATGATGGCCAGGTGGGTGCCAGAGGGGTCCACGAGAATAGCCGCCCAGCCTGCCCTGGAGAGCCCTGGGGAAACCTCTCTAATACACGACCCGTCCACGAAGATGTGCCCATCCAAGGTCGCATCATCTGAATGGGCATCCTGGGCCCAAACAATCTGCAACCCACTGGGGACACCATTAAGAGTAGTAGCAGACCTTGGGTGGTAATTAGCGGAGTGCTCGTACAGACCTTTTCGTAAACAACAAGAACTCGGACGGGTCCGGAGTAGGCGTGGGGTCCGACGGCGATCTTATCTTCGAATGCTTGCCAAGAGCTTCCGCCCGCTCAGCCTCGTCAGCTGGGCGGAACCACAAGCGATGTAGCACAGTGTCGTCGGCATCCAGGCATAATGGACAACGCGTGTCGGACAAGTCGTAACCCGCTTGCTTCGCTCGCCGCCGTCCAAATTGCATTACAACATACAGCACGCATGCACCCCATTCATGTGCGGCGTGTACCTTTTTCTTACGCAACATAACCCAAAATCGGTCATGGCATACACGAGCAGGTTGTGTGAGGTGTGGTAGAAGCCGCACCGCCGATCGGCACTCATGGGCATGATGAGTGGCTACCCTCAGATGCCGCTTCAGCAACGCAGGCGAAGTTAACGTGAGCGGCAGCTCGCTCATTTGCTGGTCCACGACCAGATCGAGCGAAGGCATAATCAACGTATCCTTGACAAACTCAGCTTCATAGTCGAAGTGGGTCCTGCGAGTTGATCCAAAACTCGAGCCCAGAAACCAGGAAAAACACAAGCCCGAGACTCACGCAGTTCGGTCCAGGAAAAGAAACATGGGGTAACTTCTGAATCGCAAGGCCCATAGTTCCTTAGTTTAACGTAAGTAGTAACCTGGGAGAGGCCCAGCCACGAATAACTTCCTGCAGTGCTTACCTAGAGCGTGTCGCAACTTATGCAGCCTCCTGGTCTTGCTTGTAAGGTGGCGAACACAAGCCCTAAAAACGAACAGGAGCCTTACAAACCAGAGGACGTTGCTTGGCCCTCCTAGGCCTCCCAGCAATGAAATCGATACCGAAGTTGGCTGCAGAAGTGGCGAGTTGGCGTCCAGCCAACGAACCAATAGACATCAGCTAGGTGGCCACACTCCTGGAGGGTGCGACCAAGCAAGCCTTGTCCTCGGAGATGTTAGCTCCAAGGTCATGTACAATAGCAGCCTCCAGCATTATAGCGGGGAGTCGCGAGCCCATGGAGCGACAAGCCGAGCTCCGGTCAGGGGCGGATGCGAGCGGCAGGAAAAGTGTAGAGCGCGCTATCGAGCACAGAGCGTTTCGGGTCCCCAGGACGGCCACGGTACAGCCAAAGCCTCACGGCTACGCCGAGAGGACCCGAGAGGGAAAGCCCAGGGCCGAGCGAAACGAACGACCGCGGGCCCCAGACAAAACAGAAACACGAAGGAGCTCGATGGCTCAGGATATGGATAGGAAGGAGGAGGAGGCGGAGGAGGAAGAGCAGGAGGAGGAAAGGGGAGTGGGGGCCCCGCTCCCGGCCGGCGGCCCTCGTGGACGCCGGGCCCCCAGCAGGCCTCGGCCAGGCCGGGCCCTCCTGGGCCGCCCGCCCGCGGCGGGCGCCCGCCAGCTCGCTCGTGGCCGCCGCCCGCCGCCCGCACCGCCGCGCGGCGGCGGCGCCGCCGCGCGCGGCGCCGCCGAGCGCCAGGGCCATGGCGCCGCCGCGGGCCGCCGCGGACGGGGCGGAGGCACAGAACTGCCCCCCCGGCCGTGCCTATAGAGGAGGCCTGCGCGCGCCCGCTCATCTCCGCCGACGCCCGGCGGGCCGGGGCCTCCGTTGCCCCCCCCCTCCTCCGCGGCCGCCCCCGCGCTGCTTGTCCGCCCGCTCTGGTGCGCCCGCTGCAGCGCGGCCCGTCGGCTCTCCGCGCTCGCGCCCGCCCGCGCTGCGAACAGAACGCTTGGAGACGGCGGGCCGGGGCCGTCGTCCGAGCCTGGGGGTCCGCATGAGGGGGCAGGGACGGGCGCATGCACTGCTGTTCCCCGTGCCTGCTCCCCGGGCGTGCGTCCCGGTGCGGGTTCCAAGGCGAATCTCTGGCCGCGACAGCGGGGGACGGGCAGCGGCGTCGGAGCCTTTTCCGACTCCGAGTCTGGTAGGCAGGGCGGGCAGAAGCAGTGGCAGGAGCGCCCTGCCCGAAGGCAGCAGCGAGGACCAGGTGAGGCCAGGGGCCACTGGACCCGCTCGCCCAGGCGGGCGCGCTGAGGAGAAGCTCTCTCTCGCTCTCACACTTCTTCATCGCTAGAAAAAGAAAAACCTGCATGAACAACGTTTGCACCAGAGGACACCCATAATACGTTGATGATTTGAAAATTAATGACACGGATACTGAGATCGGTTCTGCGACCAAAAATAAGATCGATAGTTAGATCGATAGTGAGGACAATAGTAAGGTCGATCGTGAGATCGGTAGTGAAGTCGAGTCAAGGAGATCGATAGCGTGATCGATCGTGAGATCGTTCGTGTGATCTACAGTGACATCGATTATGAGTTCGATAACTTTTAGTGAGATCGATAGTGAGACAGATAGATAGAGAAAGGGGTAATGAGATCGATGGTGAAACCGATCGATTAACGAATACCAAAAACATCCGAACCCGAAATCGGCCTGGAACCAACAACCGGGAACCTGGGAACCAGGAGCCGGGAACTTGGGAACCCGGCGGCCCACCGAAATCGGCCAGGAACTTTCGCCAAATCTTTCAACATCCGGCCTGGACCCCCTTCCGTGCAGGCATGGATTGGGGAACTTTCGAACCTCCGCACGGATTCTTGGATCGGCACTGGACCCACCTCCCTGGCGGGCGCAGCGCGCGGCGCCGGAGGCGCCGCCAGGGGGGCCCAGCGCAGATCCAAGAAGCTCGTGCGGACTGTCGAAGGCTTACGTTCGTGCAGTGTTTGGCTGCTCGAACCACGGCGAGGCGCCTCCCATCACAGCTCAACGCGTGCGTGACCCCATCCTTCCTTGTGGTGGGTTCTCTCCTGGGCGGAGGGGCGCTCGAGACATCCGAGCCCCGCGCCCCCACGAGGCCCCGCAGACGACACCGCGCGATCGGCGGGCAGGACAGGGCTGCCGGAAGCAGGGGGAGGAGCAGACGAGGCATGGGGCGAGTCGGCCGACAAGGGAGGAGGGTCAAGAGACGGGGGGAGGTATATAACTCACCACCCGCCAAACCACCCCAACCCAACCCGAAGGCCTCAATTTGCCCTCCATTTCCAGTTGGGGGGGGGTCGGGGAACATTGAAAAAACACATATGGAACCCGTACCCCCCCCAACCCGAAATTGGGGTCTTCGGGTTGGGTTGGGGTGGTCTGGTAGGTAGTCAATAACAGGGCCCGCCGAAACGAGGCCGGCCGGCCCTCCGCAGACGCGGGGGAGACGCAGCAGGGCTCCGCGGACAGGGGAGGATCTATACGGAGGCTTCCGGCGGGCGTGCTCGCGGCGGGCCCGGCCCCGCCGCCCGGTTCCCGCTGGCAGGGCCGGGGAGCGGGGGAGGGGCATGGGGAGGGACCAGCCGCCGCCCGCAGCGCGCAACTGAAACTCGCCCCAGCAGTTCCAAGGAGCTCCCCCGCCCACCGCCGGCGCCGCCGTCGCCCGTCGCCTCTCGCCGCCGCCGCCGTCGGCGCCGACAATGAGACAGCGAGGGAACGAAAGGTACCGATGCCGCTACTCCCCAGGCCCGTCCCCAGAAGTGTTCTGACCATAATTTCGAAGCAAATCCGGCCGTGTCGCCGAGGGCTCTCCAGGACGAGCAGCACTATCGGTACCTTCTCCGCTCTGAGACAAACCCTGGGATCCGACGTTGCGAAAAAATGCGGCATCGCGATCAATCACGACCCTGGCCTTAGACCTCATCTTCCTGCGGCATTTTTCGAGCCGCATTGATCTCTGATGGTTTTGGGCCCGAAACTCTGAGCAGGGCGAGTTGAGATCACGGCAGCTCAAAATGGGTCCCCCCAGACCCCTCCTGGGGTCCAAACGCACCAGTTTCCGAGCTGCGTGTCCAGCCGTGGCGACGAGGGGGCCCCCCGAATGTCACCTACCAGTGTCTCCACTCGGCCCTGCTGCGAGAGAAGGGGCAGAAAACCGGGCGGTGCGAAACACTCGCAACGCCCGGACCTCAGGGTCGGACCCCTCGCTTCAGAGGAAGAAACAACGGCATGCACAAACCCTCTCGACGGTGCGCGCGGATGTCCTCGATCTGGATCGGCGCTGGACCTTCCCCTCCCTGGCGCGCGGAGCGGGCCATGGGGCGGCGCCAGAGGCGTCGCCAGGGGAGGCCCCGCGCCGACCCGAGCACTCCGCGCGGAGCTTCGAGAGCTTACTCTTAGGTCGGGCATGTCCTCCTACAGGCGGCATGTTCTTGTTCGACTTGAGCTTAATCTACGGCTCGTATCAGAAGGATGCGCGACAAGGATGCGAGGGCCTTGGAGGGCCACTCCGAAGCTTCTCGATCGGGGCGCGGCCAGCGGAAGCGGTCGAGGATGGGCCGAAGGGGAAGGAAGGATGCAAAGGGTACCCTTGGGAAGGTTGTCCATCCTTACCGTGCGGTTTGACTGTACTTCTTGGACTTCTTCTTCGACTTCTGTAGGGAAACAAACACTGACATAAGCATACAAACTCGGAGGTCCGCGCGGATTGCTCATTTCTCGGATCGGCGTTGGCCCCCCCTCCCTGGCGCGCGGAGCGCACCAGGGGCGGCGCCAGAGGCGCCGCCAAGGCTATCCAGCGCCGCTCCGAGCAATCCGCGCGGACCTCCGAGTTTTTATGTCGATGTCGTTGCTCGTTCCCATATTCTTCTTCGACTTCTGTCGCGCCCGCGCTCGGGAGCACCACCGCGCGGTGCGCCGCCGACTCGGAGGCCTCGGCGCGCTCGCGCGGCGCCCCTCCGCCGACGGCCGCCGCCGGCGCAGCGGCCGAGCTCGCCGCTGGCGGCGGGGTGTCGGCGGGGCTCGCCGCCCGCCGCCGCGAGGGCTTGCCGGCGGCCCTGTGCAGCGTCGTCTCGTCGTCGTCGTCGCCGTCGCCGTCTCCGTCGCCGTCGCCGTCGTCGTCGTCGTCGTCGTCGTCGTCGTCGCCGGCTCGTATCAGAAGGATGCGCGACAAGGATGCGAGGCCCTTGGAGGGCCATTTCGAGGCTTTTCGAGCGGGGCGCGGCCAGTGGAAGCGGTCGAGGACGCGCCGCAGGCGAAGGAAGGATGCAAAGGGTACCCTTGGGAAGGTTGCCCATCCTTACCGTGCGGGTTGACTGTACAGTCGGGGTGGGTTGGGGAGGGCACGCGGGAGGGCACAAAATTGGAGACTTGGAAGTGGGCATCCACTCCAACACAGGGGTGTGCTTGTGTGCTTCTACAAAGGGAAGATGATCCTAGACTTCGGTGTTGGTGGTAATATTTCGACCACGTATAGGCAGCTCGAATATTACCACCATAACCGAGATCGGGATCGTCTTCCCCCGGTGGAGGCACACCGCTGGTATTGGTGTTGGTGTCAACCTCTAGGCATGCGACAAAAGACCCTTCCGAGGGCCGCACTGCAATAGGAACGTAGAAGGCATGGGTCGCGAAACACAGGACGCAAGGGTGCCCTTGATTTGGCGGGGTCGACCTACTAATCAACCTCGGCTGTAGGTGGCGACATCCGAACCCTAACCCAGCCAACCATTGAGGCTCTGGACTCGATGGGAGGCGGGGTAAGGTTCGGAATTCGCCACGGGCTCGACGAATTCCGAACCCTACACCCCCGCCGCCCATGGTGCTGCCTGAATCGGTGATCGGCGAGGATAGGGTTCGGATTTCGCCGCCGATAAATTGCGGCGGGCGGTTTTCTGCCGTTTCCGGCCTCAGGAAACTCTTGTCAGAACCCAAAACCGTAGAAAAAAGCCTCGGGATGAACTACCGGCCCTGGGAAAGGGTTGGAACTTCCGTGGACCTGACATTGAATTGATGAAGACACCGCATGTCTGGGAACCTTTTCCCCATCCCCACTGGCGCGGCAATGGTCGATCGTGTCCTCCTACAAGCAGATTTTGGACGGAAAATCAACAATAGTCAAACAAGAACCGTCCCCATACTACTTTCGGGCCATTTTTGAATTCTCCTACTGTAGAGGGACACGCCCGACTTACGCCCAAAAGGGTGGGGATGTGTGCGACTCCCGTCGCGCTTCGCGGGGCCCCTCCTCGCCCGGGGGAGCGGGCTGGCGGGGCCGAGATGCCCTGGCCCGGTTGGGATTGAGGACAAGTCACTCGCCATCGCTCGGACGTCCATTCCGTGTGTTTTTTTCGCTTTCGTGCGTGGTTTTCGCCACATGATCAAGGATGCTCCTCGATGGTCCTCGCCGAGGAAAAAACGCACACGTCCAAGCGATGCCAAGCGTCGGGCTTCGCGGGGCCCATCCTCGCCCGGGGGCGCGGGCCGGCGGGGCCGAGATGCCGTGGCCCGGTGTTGGGATCGAGGACTGGGACTGAGAGGACAGGTCCGACGCTGCCGACCTGCCGCGGCTCCGACGGCGCCCGCGCTCCAGGGCCTCCCAGAACGCCACGGCGTCGATGCGGCGGCCGACGCGGGAGGAAAAGACAACGACTGCGCAAAAACAGAGCCCCTCAACGGTCCGCGCGGACCTCCTGGGTCGGCGCCGGAGCTCTCCCCTCCCTGGCGCGCGGGACGCGGCGGCGCCGCGGGTGCCGCCAGCGGGGCTCGGTGCAGATCCACGAGATCCGCGCGGAGCTCCGGAAAATTCTGTCTGTGCTGTTTTCTCATCCTCGAGATGTTCCCGTGGCTGGCGCCCTCCACGACGGTGAGCTCCGAGGGGATGCCGCTGGCGTCGAGCCAGGACTTGAGCTCCGTCAGCGACTGCAGGTGCGTCGTGTCCTTGCTGCCGACGTACATCTGGATGCCCTGCACGCCCCGCAGCGGCGAGACATCCTTCTGAGGGGCAACGGTAGGGGGGGGAACAGCCCAGGGGGGGGGGGAACCTCGAGCTGGAATCGACGATCGATCGCCGATAGGTCGTCGAAGGCCCCCCGATGGCGAATTCGCACGGTCCTGCCGAGGTGGACTAGATGGCCCCTGTCGGCGATGACTGGGCGATTCTGGCGGTGGTGCGTCCGCCCCCGAGCCTGTCACCCCGCAACGTTGCCCCTTCGGGGATGGACAGACCTCCCTTTAGCAAAACATGGTTTAGTGAAAACGACCTTGGGCCCAAACCTGGCGGGCGCAAGCCTGGAAAATAACGGCCGCGGCGCCCTCTCGAGAACCGAAAACGGACAATTCACTAATCGACGTGTCAGGGTAGGAGATCTGTCCACCCCCGACCCCTTGGCTTTCGGGTCACAACTCGGCTCTCCGGCGGCCGTTCTGGACGATTCGGGCCTCCCCGGAACGCTCTTGGCGAGGCGCAGCTGCTGCAGGCACCCCGAGGCTGGAAAGCCGCCGAGGACCAACGAAAACGTGCGAAAATCTCGAACCTCGACCCTCGAAACTTCGTCACCCCCCTAGGCCCTGAGCCTATCACCCCCGAACGTTGCCCCTGAGTCCTTCAGCTCGTCGGGGATGAAGCCTGCCACCAGGCTGAGCGACAGCACCAGCTCTGGCGCGGCAACGGCCGCCGCCAGTGCGGCAGCCGCGCCGTTGCTGCAGCCGACCAGGTGCAGGCCGCCCGACTCCACGCCGCTGGGCAGAAGCTTCAGGTCCTGAAGGGCATAATACCCAGACAAATCACCCAGACTCGTCACTATCAGGGGGTTTAGTGACCGAGAGCTGTGCCCGAAAATCTCGTCGAGTGTGACCGAAACCAGCGCCCGATTTATCCAAACGTCCCAGAGTGTGACAGAGATTCTTGTTTCGAAACCAACGCGGTTTTGAATTTCGCTCGCAATTTAGGTCACACGATTTTTTTTACATATTCGGGCACGGGGTCGGTCGACGATGTTGTTCGGTCAAGTACCGTTTGGGCTGACAGAGGCCGGGCGCCACTTCAGGAGGCAATTAAACAACGCAGGAAGTAGAGTCCGTTGCCCCTCAGGGGGGCGATCCCACACCACGGACAAGGAAGACGGACGACGCACCATGCGAATGTAAAAATATCGCAGAGTCCGTGTAAGCGCGATAGGTCTTTAGAACCCCCCAGTAGTTGGACGCTCATTTTGCGACGACCTTATCAACAATGATGGGGAATCAATATTTCTCTGCGGCACCCGCATCGGGAAACTAATCGGTGACACGCGAGGCTGGCGCCGACGACGAAGATGTTGATGCAGACTGTGCAGGTAAATTGCAAACGCACAGCACATACGACGAGATGAAGGAAACTACTGTGAACAATGCCGTCGGCGAGGATTGTGTCGATCTACATTGCAATCCTCTGACAAGCGTGTTCAACATTCCTCTGTCGTGCAGGGCAGCCCAGGGAGCATTATGCGGTAGGAGAACAAGCCCCCAAACATTATCCAGCATGGCGAACAATAGTGGGAAACTAATCGGTGGCCCACGATGTGGGCGCCCAACGAGACGGAATGCGTCAGGGTCTGCGGCCGCAGGGCGTCCCCGTCCTTCCTCTCCTCGTCTTGCTGCTCATCCTCCTCCTGTTCCTCCTCCTTCTGCTCCTCTTCCTCCTCCTCCTCCTTCTCCTCCTCCTCCCCCTCCTCCTCCTCCTCCTCCTCCTCCTCCTCCTCTCCTCCTCCTCCTCCTTCGGAATGAGACGAGGAGCAGCAGGAGGAGGAGGAGGAGGAGGAGGAGAAGGAATCTGAGGATGGGAGGAGGAGGAGGAGGAGGAGGAGGAGGAGGAGGAGGAGGAGGAGGAGGAGGAGGAGGAGGAAGGCGTTGCCCTAATCGAACGGGGCGCGGCGCCCCCCCATCGCGGCCGCGCGCCCCGCCAGGGCGACCCCGCGCGTCCGCCGCGCCATTGGCGGACCGCCTCGCCCGCAGGGCCTGCCCCCAACGGGGCTGCCGCGGGACACCCGTCGTCAGGCCACGGGCCGAGGCCCGAGACCAAGCGGCCTCCACCTGGCCGAGCCAGCCTGGCACCGCAGGCTGAGACGACTACGAGCTACTGACCGCACGCTCCTTCGTGTACGCGCTGCTGCCGAGCGACTTCGGCGGCATCATTCAGCTATGGGTGGTTGGAAATGCTCGAAGTGTTATACTACCAATGGGAGTTCCTTCTGGTATTGCAAGCAGTGCGGTGGCTCATATCATGAGAATGTATCAAAGAGGACATCATCGCGTGGGAAGTCCAAACAGGATACTCGTGACAGATCTGCTAGTCGCAAGAGAAAGGAAGGCCCTGTTCGCAGAGTTATCAATGATATCGGCCCTATGCATCCAAACCTTGCCAGAGTTGCCGAATCATGGATCCCACCGCCGCCGCCAGATGACAAGGAGAAGGCCAAAGTGTACAAACAAAAGCAGGGGCAAAGGATATATCAGTTGGCGGAGCTAACCATATCTCTCAAGGCCGCAGGCAAGTCAGCAGCCATCGAGACCACTGAGGTTTCAGTTCTTAAGGCAGCCATATTACAACTTTTGCCTCAGGCCGAGCAGCAGAAGTCAATCAGCAAACGAGCAGATATACTCAAGGAGAAGATTCAAAGTGTTGAAAAGCAGTTGGGCGAGCTGGTCAATGTAAGAGATGATTTGCACAAGCAGTTCGCGTTGGCCAAAGAGCAGCTCAGTACTTTCGATCACGATCAGAATAAGCACCTCTCTGCCGATATGGACTCGCATATGCAAGTTGATCAAGACAATGTGCCTGTGCGACCACCACCCCCGCCGCCTCAGGTTCCACAGCGCAGGAGTACTCAAGGGACCGCGGCGGGAACATCTCGCCCCCCACCCCCGCCTCCTCCTCCTGCGGAGGGCCTGGGAAAGGGAAAGACCAATCCGTTGTCGCAGATCACCGCCTCGCTGCAGCAAATATTGGACCAGCAGAAATGCCAAGCAGCTCAGATTCAAGCACAACAGCAGGAATCTCATATGCAGGCGATGAAATTGCAATTTCTCTTCGTACAGTTTGGCGCGTCTAGTGGGCAGACAGAGATTCCTCAGACTCAAGCATCACCGAGCACACATCAAGGTGGTGCCCCAGCTCATCAGCCACAACCACAGACGATCCCCTCGCAGTCACAGATGCCGACCCCTGTGGCTACATCCGCACCTAGGCCTCCTATGTCAATTCCGTCTCAATCACAGATGCCAAAGGAGGTTGCAGCAGCTGCAGCTCAGCAATGTCCAGTATCAGAGACCTCTGCCACCGACACGTTCGACGCTGGTGAGTACTATGCCAAGATGCAAGAGGAGCAACGTCGCAGAGACCAGCTAGATTTTGATCAGGCCCAAGCAGAGGAGGAGCAGAGGCGTATCGAGGAAGAAGCAGAGGGACTACTAAGTGATGGTTACCATGCGGGGTGCGATTCCAGTCAGGAGGCGAAGCTGTACAACCAGTACCAAGTTGATCAGCAAGCGAGGGCAGCAGCACAGTTTGAAGATGAACAACGCAATATCAACGAGGAAGCGGCTGCCAAGATGGAGGGTGTTCCTCCCCCTCCACCGCCGCCCCCAGGTGTGCAACAAGTGGCTTCTCCTTCTCATTGGTACTCATCCTCATCATGTGGCATCCCTGGTACATCACAGCCCTGTGGCCCCCATGTTGCACCACAGCAGTTCGACCTTACCGCGCAGGATGCCAAGACTGAGGAGCGCAAGGGCTCTTCCACACGCAGCCGGTCAGATGGAGGACGTGCCGAACGCCTACGACGTGGCAAGCCTGACGACCCCAGTAACTCAGAGGAGGTACGTCGTGAGGCAGGTTTTCACATCCCAGGCGTGGCACACGGTGGAGGCTAGCATCAGCTGGATCTCCAGAGGTGCGGCATCAGCGCGCTGTGCACTTTGCCCCAGCGCTGGTGTTGCACACCTACATCGACGAGATTGGGGACTCCGTCGGTGAGAATTCAAGCAGCCCACATCTTCATGTAGCAGCGGGTGAAGGTGTGTGTATTGACCGCTCTAGACCATCAGGCACGCGTAGCTTCGAATTTACACATGAGCCTGGCGGCACGCACTGCTCAGCGCACCAAGCTGCTCAAAGGGGCGCCAGGGGGTACCGACCGTCGGCCGCGGCCTTCGGCACGCACTGCCCAGCGCCTCCAACGAGTCAGCGCATGTGCGCCAGAGGGTATCGACCGTCAGGCTCTCAAAGGCACTGCCAAGAGGCTTTGGAGTGCCCGTCTTCGTCGCATTTCCCTTCTCCAGCGCCATCGGGCGGAGCGAGAGGGGCGTCCACGGTCGACATCTACAACTGCATGTTCGGCCACAGTGAGAATTCATTGAATTTATTTCAGACAGGCGATTTGGCGAGGGTTGGTGCTGTGATCCCACAACACCATGCTGGCTTAGAGATCGACAGCCCCAACGTGCAAGTTGATCGTACAGCGTCGCAGCCAGCTACGGCATCAAATTGTCAAGTTAAGCATGTTCCAACTTTACCAGAGTTGTTTGATCAGATACAGTGGCGGTTGCAGCTCTCTTGGGACTACCGTGGTATGCTACTACATCCGTTTGCTGACTTGGCCTTGCGCATGCACCCTCCCCGTCCAAGTACGGACCAGGCCACACATCACGTCTATACAGACGCATCTTTGTACTCCAAGTCTCCCGAGCTGGCGGCGTTCGCGCTGGCCCACGTCATGCAGGACTCCACGGGGTTTGCGTGCCAGGGCTATGTGGCGGCACGAGCGGTGACATCTCACTCCTTCGACAGCATGGCTGAGCAGACCCACAGCACCGAGGTTGAACTTTTAGGCGTTGTCTGGGCGGCGATCTTCTCTCTTCAGTTGCCCATGGATGAGCAGGTGTACATCATCTGCGACAATATGGCGGCGGTCGACAAAGCTTTGAGTCGTGTGCGCTTGGTTTCCGATTTGGACAAGATGGCTGCCACTGTTCTCAGCGACGTGCAGCGTGTACGACCGTTGTCGGTGGTGCAGGAGCCAGGTCACAAGGACTACCCATGGAATGAAGCTGTCGACTCGATATCCAGGCATTTTACCAAAGAATCCAATGTGCCACCAGACCTACCGCAGGTTCGACGTCAAGCACTGAAGTATACGGTAGATGCTGAATGGCAATTTACAAGGTTTTTAGATTCGAGGACATCACCATATCCGTGCTTCTTGGAAGATGGTTTTCACTTTGAGGTGCACAAGCGGAAGTTACTGCAGAAGGAGGATCAGGTTGAAGGCGAATTGGCAGTCATGCGTGCACCCACTTGTATTAAGTACAAGATTGCGACTTTCAACTATGTTACGATTTGCTCTGGTGATGATAGTGAATGTCCAGACAAGTCCGACAAGTCCGTTCATAACTTTGCCCGACACGAGGAACGAAGAGCCCGCACAAGACATCTTCGGCTACAACTCAAAGATGATTCTGTGCTACTGGCAGGCATCCAGGGGACATCTCATCCTGCTGGTAAGTTCGAGTCTGATGGCTTCCTCGTTGTAAATTCAGGCTCGGACTCCAAAGGGCTTGGCTGTACACTATTGGTTAATCTTGAACTTGGGTATGCACGAGGGAAGAAGGGTCCACTCAAGTTGGCGACCAAGCACGTCCATGTTATACATGCTGTGGAAAGGTTTCTTCTTATTCGGATACATGCTCCCATGATGGTACACACAGTTGCAGTTATCCATGCTCCACATCACAAACGTGGAACCATGGACCCTCCTCAGCATGTTCGCAAATGGTGGCAAGACGTACGAGCTATCCTGGACCAGCACCCACCGACTATTATCATGGCAGATGCGAACGCTCGCATGGGCAGTGAGGTCACAGAGGTGTCAGGAAGCGTCGGGCCAAATGATTCATTAGATTTCAACGGATGTGAGCTCCAGAAGATTTCAAATCAGTACAGCATGAAGATCACGAACACGCTTATCCCTCACGAACATCCTGAAACTTTCCGAGCGAAGTGCGGCACACTGCATAGACTGGACTACATCGTACTGCAGGACAGCATCCATGATTGTGCGAAGACCTGCTACGTTATGACCGACTTGGATTTTGGTGGCAAATCCCCTGATCACTGGCCAGTTGTTGTCACTATTGAGGCTGCAAAATATTACTCGACACCTGAAGCAGGGAGAAAGAGGCTCGACAGGCAGAAGCTAGCGGATCCTATCAGGCAAAACAAATTCCGACAAGCTCTCCTGGTGATGCCAGTGGCGCCGTGGACCACGGACATCAATCAGCAGGTTGATGACTTCAATGCCAAGATCAACCAGCTCACAGATGAGTTGTTTGCCGAGGGCCGCTTTTCTCCTAGGAAGCCCTACATCAAGACAGGCACTATGGCCCTCATCAGACTACGCAGGTACGTAAGGCGTGCACAGCAGGCGGTTCTCAGACATTCCTGGGAACCTATCTTTCTATTGGCCAGGCTCTTACCAAGGCAATTGGACGCATTCGTATACGCAAGTCGGGGCCCTGTTCGTTCCTCCCAGTGTCCCTGGGAAGGCCCTATGCGCCAGCTTGCCATGGCATGTGACTTATTTCAGGCCGAGGAGTTCACAATTGAAGAAATGCTCGCTGCTGCCTGTTGGTTCATGGATACTACTGCGCGAACGCTTACATGGTGCCTGAACAGAAACAGAAAAGATTTTCTTACTCAGACCGCCAAGAAGATTGGCGAACTGGCAATATTACACGACGGACACCATGAATGGGTTTGGCTCCAGAGGTTGCTGCGATTTAATGGCAAGCAGGCCAAGAGATGCGACCACAATCTCCTGCCCCAGAGATTCAAGCAAGACGGCTCTGCTATCGCCTCCGAGCTGGAGTGGGCTGAGGCCCTGAGGCGACACTTTGCTCAACTTGAAGACGGATACGAGTGTACTGCAACGGCGCTGCAAGCAGATTGCAATCAGCTGACTTTGGATCATGCTCTTGGTTTCCCAAGGTCTATCTCAATGATTCCGTCTCCGTCATGGCTTGCTACCAGATTACGTGGGGTCAAAGCCCACCGCGCACCTGGCCATGATCTAGTGCAGAACGCTGTCCTCAAAGCTGCGCCTGAGGCTGTTTTGCCGCATGTTCTGGCGATCACAGCCAAGACTGGGCCTCTGGTGCAGGAGGCGGCCATGCACAAAGCAGGACTGGCTTGTGGGCTCCACAAGGGCAAGAGCGGCAAGATGACGGCTGAGATGTACCGCTCGATCATGCTGAACTCTGATGTGATCAGGCACCACCACGCATTTCTTCGAGCAGCCATGTCGGACTGCATCAAGATACTCATGGTGGACTCGCAGACTGGTGGTATCAAGGGCCGCCGTGCAGGTATGGCTTCTCAGATGGTAAGAGTCTTCAGACACATTGCCAAGGCCAGGAAGTTTATTGCGATAGTACTGTTCGTGGATTTGGTGGCCGCCTTTTACTCGTTGTTGCGTCAGGCTGGGATCCCGCTCAAAGGAACCGAGAACTACATCGATCAAGTTCTTGATAATGCACCTGCGCTGGCGCACCCGCTGCTGGAAGCTGTTCTAGCGGCGCCAGTGTTGGTCGACACCAGAGTTGACCAACACCTGGTGGCGCAAGTGATTGAGGCCCATCGGCTCACCCACTTCAGAATGCCAGGGGATACGCAATGGATTGTCTCGCAAAGGAGTTCCCGGGCTGGCAACCCACTAGCCGACTTCTTCTTCAATGTCGTGTATGCCCGACCACTGAGAGGAATCAAATTGGATATGCAACAGGCTGGTATTGCCATGGACCTCAAGGACTGTATTGATGTATCCGAGCAGGTATTTTCCCAAGGCCTCACAGTGGAGAACGACACGTTTACGGACTCCACCTTCGTTGATGATTCTGGTTTTTGCTCCCCATGTTACGACCCCACAGCAGTGCGGGATCAAGTCTCGTTGCTCGGCAGGATCGTGAGGAAGCATATGTTGGGATCTGGTTTTCAACTTCACTTCGGGAAGGGCAAGACGGCTGCGGTTATCTCCTATAATGGCGAGGGTTCCCTGCATGCGAAGAGGACCATGGCCAGGTTCTCAGCCATTGCGCTAGATAGCACATCGAACGATCGTATTGTCCTCGAGCAGGCTTACAAGCATGTCGGTGGCATCTACACTGGCGATGGGAGCACAGCGCAGGAGGTTGCTAGAAGGAAGAACAAGCATTCTATGGCACTGAGGCCGCTTAGGGCATCGGTCATCAAGTACGAGATTGACACAAAGGACAAGCTCAAGTACATCGACGCGTTGTGCAGCACGCACTTGTTCTTTCAGGCGGAGACATGGGACAATATTTCTGCATCGTGCACGACCAAGTTGAACCATGCATTGCTATCAGGGTACCGAGTGGGCACCAAGAAATTGCACAGCCTGCTCACAGTCGGGCGTACGACAGACTCGGAAGTATTAGCTATCGCCAACAGGATGGAGTTTGGTGATATTCTACGCTTCCGACGACTACGCTACGTAGCTCGGCTGGTGCACTCAGGATCCCCAACACTGCGGTTAATCCTGGATGCAACGCTGGGTACCTCATCGTCATGGGCATCTCTTGTACTGGAGGATTTTCTGTGGCTCAAAAGGTTTTGTCATGATGCTCCAGACGACTGCCCCAGGAACATTCCAGGCATCGCCGCATGGATGAGATATGTTGCCAAAGATCTGAGAGGATTCCATAGACACTTGCGCAGTGCTTGGACAAGCTTCTCTGCGCAGCGAATGGATCAGCACAGGGACTCCTTCATACTGCGTAAGATTTTGTTGGTATATCCTGGGCTAGTCCCAAGTGCTGGTGATGGACATTCAGGTACAAGCTATTTCTGTTATGAATGCGATCAGGTTTTCCAAACTGTTGCTGGTTATCGAGGTCACTGGACTCGTGTGCACCAGCCAACCGACATGGCGCAGTATTTTGCTGACGGGGTTGATTGCCTGTGCTGTGGTGCCAACTTCTCGGATCGCTCACGTTTGCTAAGGCATCTCAAGCGCCCGACTGGAGCATGTCTGGGCCACATTATGGCATCCACTGTTCCTTTGGACGGCGAGGCGGTTGCGGCATGGCAGCTCCTGGACCAGCAGTCGGCTGAGGACAAACGCAGGCGTGGGCTTCGGGCGACTGCGCCAACACGTCCAGCACTACCTGGCAAGAGGCAAGCTGCTGTGGTTGACGAGCGCCCGATGCCCCCGTGTGTGGAGTGGGTCCCAGCACCATCGCTGCCACCAGCACCTGCGGAGCGCACCCATCGGCAAGCCTACTTGTTGCACATTGGATGGGGACCTAGAGCTGACGGCGACTTCAGCAGTATTATGGGCTGTGCCACTGGTTTTCTCAACTGTGCTGTTCTTTACTTGGATTGCAGTGAACCATCAATGACATTGAAGCTGGAGGATTCGACGTTTTTAGACAATATTACTGCAAGGATTCAGTCAGGGGCTATTCTGGGAGTTCTTGTGACACCGCCGACATCATCTTGGGTTGCGACTTTGAATAGTATTGGCTCGCAGGGCTCGCCTGTGAGACCTCGGGAGCAACTGTGGGGAGCAGACCTCCTGAACATGTTTTGGGTGAAACAGCTGCGGAAAGAGAACAGTGCCATCAGAGCTGGTTTATTATTCTTGGCTGCTGCAGCGGCGGCAGGAGTAGCTGGAGTTCTGGTGCACCAGGTTTCCGTGGCTCACCGTGTGCCGTCGATCTGGCAGCTCGAGACGGTGAAGGCACTCGCAGCCCTACCAGAATCCTCAACGGTGTCCTTCGACGTGGCCGACTTCGGGGGCGTGCTGTCATACTTCGGCCAGGCCTTGGCCGTGCACTGCCCGCACCTGTCGGAGGCCATGCGCCTCCATGGCCTGGTGGCGAGGCCCGCAGCTGCGCTTGAGGTGGACGACTGGGTTCTACCTAGGCCCTTCCTCGAGTTGCTGGGCGAGGCTTTTCTGGAGGCGCAGCCAGCGTTGCGAGGAGTGGGGCCTATGGTGTGGCCGACGGATCCATTTCTCCTCGCCATGCTCGTGCCCCCCGAGCGCTACCCAGAGGTGCCTTCGGAGGAGGAGGCTGCTTGGGACCTGGTCGAGGGCACCCTCCTCTCCTGCGGTGCGCCTCCGCACCGCGAGGGAGGCCCGTGAGGGTGCCTGGCTGGCAGGCTGCGGCCAGGCTGCGGCCCACCGGCGCTTGCGCGCTGCCGAGGACGCGGTCGCGGCCATGTCCATCGTGGGCGCCTGGCGGTGGGCCCGCACAAGAGCGTCGTGTACAAGGTGCTGCAAGGAGAGGACTCCGCGGGGGACCGCCCCTCAGGGATGGGAGAAGAAGAAGGAGGAGGAGGAGGAGGAACAGCAGGAGAAGGAGGAGCGAGTTCATTCCGCGCCGAGAAAAACAGAGGGAGGGCAATAACTAAAGCCTCCTGCGGTTAGCAAGCCTGCTCAACAGGCTGTCCTGCGCACGTGGCCGAAGCACCGCCGGTTGAAGTCAACCGCGGGGCGACGAGATCAAGCACCTGCAATAACCACAGACTCGGGGGCAACGGGGGAAAATAGGAGCCGGGCGCCATGAAACAGCTGCCTGCGCCGTCGAAGGCATCGCGGCGGAGAGCTCTTCGCAATGTTCGGCCTCTGGGGGCCTTCGCCTGGCCTCGGGGCCGTTGGGAAACGACTCGGGATGAACCACCCGGCCCTGGGGGAACGGGGTCGGGCCTTCCGGGGCCGCGTTTTGAACACATCAAGACATCGCAGGTCTGAACACCGATGCGGCAACTCCCGCGACCCCTCCAAAGGGAGAGTTCTGACCAGGATCCCGAGGCGAAGCCGGCCGTGGCGACGAGCCCCCCCCCTTCCGTCCAGGAGGCCTGAAACGGCAGACACGAGGGAAGGGCATCGGCGTAGACATGCCTTCTCCTCTCGGGAAAAAATGCGACGAACGTGCATGTTTGCCGGCGCGGATCCCAATCAGTGAGCTCCAGCACTCTGGGTGTGCAACCTATGTGGTGCACGCTCTGTGGTGCAAGCTATGCGCGAGGCAAGCAGCCTAGTGCAATCCCTGCTTGGTGCAACGCAAGGTGGTGTCAGTGCAGTGCAAGCAGAGTGCGGTGCAGGCCATGCGGTGCGACGCGTGGAAAAGCTACGCGGCGGAGGCTGCGCGGTGTGTGAGCTCTGGGGGGCAAGCACCGCGGTGCGGGCTATGCAATGCGAGCAGCGCAGAGCAAGCACAGCAGAGGCGCCCCCCACGAGCCAACGGCCGCCCACCAGGCGAAAAACCGGCGCACCGGTGCGCGGACGCGGCGCCCACGGCCGCCCACCGGGCGAGACCTCGGCACGCCGCACCGCCCACACGGGAGCCCGCGGCCACCCAGCAGGCGAAGCCTCGGCACAGCGATCCGGCGCACAGGACGCCCGCCGCCCACACTAGGGGGCCACACGCGAACCCTACCCCTACCCCTCACGATTTCTGGGGGGGAGGGTGGGGTTCACTTCGTCTGGGAGCTCCCGGACGAAGTGAACCCAACCCTCCCCCCAAGAAATCGTGGGGGGTAGGGGTAGGGTTCGCGTGTGGCCCCCTACACAAGGAGAAACCCTGCTACACGCATCCAGTGCCTTAGGCCACGCGGGTACGGGCCACGAAGCAAGCACTGTCCGGAGAACAACAGTGCGCTTCTGGAGGTCCGCGCAGATTTCTTGGGCCGGCGCTGGAAGCCTCAGCCTGGCGCGCGGAGCGCGCCAGGTGGGTCGCTGGAGGGGCCGCCAGGGGGGGGCACAACGCCGACCCACGAGATCCACGCGGACCTCCGAAAACTCATGAGTATGCCGCCTGTTCGAGGTTCTCTCTCTCTCTCTCTCCCTCTCTATATATAAGCTTCCTTACTGGTGGCTATAGTGTTGGTGGTTGAGCCGGAGTGCCAAAACAGTTCGAAACATCAACATGTGATTCCGAAACTCCCAACCACCATTCTGTAATCCCAAATGGTGGTGAGCGGGGCGGGGTTCCTGCGTGGACTGTCTGTAAAAGCGGCCAACCACCAGGTAGATTACGAAGTGGCGGTGAGGCCTGCTGAGTAGCTGGTCGCTGCGCAGACAGACAGTCAGACAGACAGCGGCCACCATCGCACTAGCCACCAACTCGTGCATCCGAATCTTTCCCATGGGGGGTCCCTGTCCGCGAGCAGCTCCCGCATGAACCCGACAACCAGCTCCACTCCCGCCGGGTCGAACAGGTAGGGCGTGCCCATCTTGGGTCGCAGGGGCACCGCCACCTGCCAGCCGGCAGCCTCCGCGCGCCAACTCCTGAAGAAGGCCGACACGTGCAGCTGCTCCTCGCCGGAGATCGCGAGCACCTCGGGAGCGAGGCGCAGACAACCACAACTGCTGGGCAAAGGTAGCCAGCCTCGAACTTGTCACGATCCCTGAGATCGACACGCCTCAAGCGATGACAATCTCAGGGATGCGCCTTCAGGAACCGAGGGAATCCTTCAGATCGGAACCGAGATTGGGAGGGAAATGCCATCCATGAGGGTCGGGACATGTTTCAGGCTGGTAACGAGGGAACCGACTCAAGGGGAGGCCGACCCCGACCCCCCCGCGGTGATGATCTGAACGAGGTGCCCGACTTTGAGTTCCGCGCGCAGGGCAACACCGCTGGCGGGTCGGGGTCGGCCTCGGGTGGGCGCCAGGAGCGATTCTCTCGGCCCAGCGGTATCGGCAGTCTGCCCTTCGCCCATGAGCGCCGTCGGGAGCGCCCCGGTGTTCTCCGCGTCGTCCCAGCGGGCCACCTTCGTTTGGCATGCGGGTTCTGGAGGAACGGAGCCCCGGAACCGTTTCGCAAATTCCGAGTCCCGTGGATCATCCGTGGGCCTCGGGGCCCTCAGAGTCTGACCCAGGGTGAAGCATTCGTCCTGCGAGAAACCCTGGGCTCTAGGACAGGTTTCCATCAGAGGACCCGTTTCCGTCATGGCGACACTGTAAGAAGGCAATGGCGAGCACCCTGGGAACCAACGCCGATTATGGGGGTTGGCATAGTTCTTCACCCTCGGACCTCAGAAGAGAAAGTACCTGCATGCGTCGGCCACGCGCTGAGGGGGTATATTAGGGGAGGGGGCAAGGCTTCTTGGAAGCATCCCTGCTCCTTAGAAGGCGCGGGCCTGATGTGTAGATGCAAGGCCGGCCCCTCCTGAGAAGCGGCCTCCTCCTGAGAAGCCTTCCCCCCTCCCCCTACCCCCTGCGCGCGTCGCCAAATACAGTCGGCGCGTTGACCCAAGGAACCCTACATGAGGAACGAGGCGCCTCTTGTCCGCGAGCTGAACCTCGACTTCCCATCGAAGACCCAAGGAAGACCTGGGGCAAACTGCGACACCATCGAGGCACACGGGGCCCCTCCCCAGCGAGAAGGGGCTCCCTCTTCGGCGCCCCGACTGCGTTCGGAGGCCCACGAGAAAAAATCCTGGGCCGGCGCTGGACCCCCCCCCCTCTCTCCTTCGGGGATCTCCAGACCGGGGTCAATCCAGACCCGGGTCGGTCGGGCCTTGCAGGGTCCTGCAGGCGCCTGCAAGATCCTGCGCCCAAGCCCGGGTGCAAAACGCGGAGGGCCCTGCAGGATCCTGCAGGATCCTGCGCCCGAGCCCGGGTCAGTGCGACCCCGGCCCTGCAGGATCCTGCAAGACCAGGCGCTCCGGCTGACCCCCGTCTGCACTGACCCCCGTCTCGAGGCTCCCGGCTCCTGGAGCGCGCAGCGCGCCCGGGGGCGGCGTCGGGGGCGCCAGCGGGGGCCCGGCGCCGACCCGGGAGACATCAGCGCGGACCTCCCAAAAATTTCAAAAATAGTAGAAAAGTAGGAAGTGGACGATTTTTCTACTACTGTGGGTCATCTGGGAGCATTTTCTTGTAGTATATGCTTGTGCATGGTGTGCACTCGCCTGGCATCCCCCCCTCTGCCGGCCGCCCGTCCTGTCCGATATCTTCCCGCTCTTGCATGCTGGCCAATTCGCTACAACGGCGCCCCCGCGTAGTTTGGCTCACTCCGCCAGCGCAGGCGACCCCTGCCTAGCCGCCGACGCAAAAAGTTGATGCAGCTTTGCATTGTGCTGTTCTTCGAACGCTGCACCGCCAGATGAATTATAAGACGGAGCCAGGACGAAGGCGAGTTCGGGTGAGGATATATCGAACACCTCTGAGATCCGCCGGCTGTGGAGGATGTATCGGGCGCCGCGGTCTTCTCAGAGCTTTCTGGAACGCTCTGAGAGTGTTCCCGAACACGTGGACATGTTTTGGTTAAGGGCTTCACAACTGCTGCTGTCCCTCGACTCGCGCTGGAGCTTCCACGAACTCTCCAAATTTATATGGGTGCCTCTGGGTCTACCTCGACTTATCCAGGCTTCCCCCATCTACCTGGACTTACCTCGATCTATCAAGCGAGATCCCTGCAAGTCGATCGGCGAAAGTCGTCAAGCCCTTGAGGATGTTTTCTCGCCGTAGACTCCCGATTGGCGTCCGAGATGGATTCGAAAAACCAAGCCGACGTCGCCGTTGCATCGCCGATGCATCGGCGACATCGGCGATGCGCAGAGAAAATCGGGCGGACCCCACTTACCTGGACCCCAGCTGGAAGGGTCGGATGCTCCGCGCAGATTTCTTCGATCGGCGCTGGGCCTCCTCCCTGGCGCGGCGCCGCCAGGAGGGCTCCAGCGTCGATCCAAGAAATCCGCGCGAGCATCCGATCTTGAATGTCTCAATACGCAGAGGACAAAACCTTTTCACCAGGCTGGCTCCTCGTCCTGAGTCGTTTCTTGCTCGTCCCAGGGCCCGCCCAAGGCCGCATGAAGCCGAAACCGTCACACCGCCCACTGCCAGCAGGGGTCCTGCGCTCGTGACGAATGTTTGATAGATTTGTGTGGGGAATTGCGATGGCGCAGAGCCAACGCGCGCGAAGGGACGTGCGCAATCTTGGCGTTCTTCGAGGCGCTATCTTGAGCGCACTGGACCGCGAAATGCTCCAAATAGTGCCCCACAATGTGGGCAAAATAGCGCTCAACCGGGCGGCGCGCAGCGGACGCGCCTCTGCCCTTGGGTCGGGCGCCCCCACTGCGCTGGGACCCTGTGTTTTCACAGGGATGGAGAGATTGGGGCACCATTTTGGACGCGTCGGACGCACTATTTGGGGCACCGTCTGAGAGGGGGTGAATTCAATGAACTTCCTCTTGCCCCCGGACGAACCACACGCACTTCCATCGCCGCAGAATGGCCCCCTTACCGGTCTCTCCACCCAGGTAGTGCTTCTCGTATTATTCAAACGCGGTTGTTTGGGAACAGCTCCAGTGCACTTTTTTGGGAAAGTCAACACTGAGTGCTGGCGTGAACCGAAGTGGAAAACAGCAAACCATTTCCGCATTGAGGCTCTCAAGACTGCGAGGGCGGCACCCATGCATCTTACCATGTTTAGACTCCCCTCGGGCTCCGCTCCAACGCGGTGCGGCACATCGGCTTTCGGCCGTGAAGACTATTCACCGTGCAACTCATGGAGCGGGGATGGACGACCCCTCGGGAGACGCCAACGCGGTACAGTGTACACAAGTCGTCCGTGGACAAGGCCCTGGAGCTCTGGGGATGCTGTTTCCCTTGAGCAGGGACCGACCGTCCCAGCATTCATATAGTCCTACCACGAAGTGTTCTTAGAACCCAACAATGTTCCAAGAGCAAAAACAGTGTTCTTAGAACATACACCCGATGTGATAAAACGAGGCAGTCCCAACCAGATATGTTCTAAGAAAAGTTCGTGGGAACCACAAAAGGTTCTTAGAACATTGCTTGATAAGACTAGAGGCACGCCAGGACGCTTCGCCACTGCTTGACTCCCGCCCGCGACGTGGCCGGACACCTTGCCCTTGGGCACGATGCGCGCGAAGGGCAACGTCCCTGGCCCCCGGGCGCCGCGCGCCTGCACCGCCGACAGCAGCTCGGTCGCCGGCTCGTCGCGCGAGGAGGCCTCGCGGAGGACCTGCGGCTTGCCTGGGGGGCAGCGTCGGGGGGGGGGGACTGGCTCATGGAGGCGGGGAAGTTCGAACTGGAATCGGCGGTGCATACTTTTGAGCAGGGGCCGGCCGTCCCGGCATTCCTGCAGTCCTACCACGAAATGTGCTTAGAACCCAACAATGTTCGAATAACGAAAACAACGTTCTTAGAAAATAAAGCCGGCGTGATAAAACAGGACAGACTCCGCCAGCAATGTTCTAGGAACATGTCGTGGAAACCGCAAAAGGTTCTTAGAACATTGTCTGGTAGGTCTATGTGCGAGCATAGACGCTTCGCCACTGTTTGAGAACTGGAGTCGGCGGTACGTACTTGGCCAGATCGGCGATATGCCCCCGGCTAAAAGGCTAAAGGAAAAAAACACCCTCACAAGAGGCACCCCTCCGAGCGAAGCCAGGCGGCAAACGCACCGAAGGAGGGAACGAACAGGGCAGGACCGTTCCGCGAACGTCCAAGGCTGCTCTGTGAACGCCAATTGTTTGGGGCCGGTGTGGTTCTTGACTCCATGACGGAAAACAATGAAGGGGCCCCAGGACACACAAACAAATACACACAAATAAAACGATCCCCCATATTTCCATATTTTTGGGTTTTTTGTCTTCCCCCCCACTTCCCATATCTTGGCATATTTTCCTGGGAGTCGACGATTAATTGTGTCTGTGTGTTTCTTTCCCTCCTGAAACATATCCGCAGTGTCCTGAGCGGGGCGGGCTGTCGGGCCCCTCTCGGCGGCGAGTGCACAGCCGGGGTTGGCGGCGCGCACAAAGGGGGCAGGAGGAGGGAGGAAGGCCTCCTCGAAGGAGGCTGCTTCTTAGAAGGCGCCGACCTCACATCTACGGATACAGTCGGGGCGTTGACCTAAGGAACCCTCAATAAGGAGCGAGGCCCTTTTTTCCTAAATCCGCCGACCCTGTCGGCGTGTGTGAGGGGCTTGTCCGTTCAAGTCGTCATCTCCGTCATTCGTTGGTCGTCGTCACTGTCGTCCACTTTCCCTGCCTCCTCCTTTCCCTGGGCTCGTCGAAGCTCCCCCCTTTTCCAGGAACCTCCTCAGCGCGCCAACCACAGCGAAGTTGAGCAACGTCGTAATTGAGTCGAAGGCAAGCGCCTTCTCTGAAATCCCTTCCCCGCCGGGGAGGGGTCAGACGCCCAGGGGAAACCCGGAGCCCAAAAGAAACCCAAGACAGGACAGGAGTGCCCGAAATGGCCCCAAAGACAGTCCAAGAGAACCCCGAATCGCCGAAAGAACTGTCCAAGACGCCTTGACAGTTTGAAAGCCTCCAAGAGTGCCTCGAGACGGCGCAAGAGGAGCCCTGGACGGACCAAGACGGCTTCACGAGAGCCCCAGGCTGTCCCAAGAAAGCCTCTGGCCTCCTCCTCTTCCTCCTCCTCCTCCTCCTTCTCCGCCTCCTCCTCTTCCTCCTCCTCCTCCGCCTCCTCCTCCTCCTCCTGCTCCTGCTCCTCCTCCTCTTCCTCCTCCTCCTCCTCCTCCTCCTCCTCCTCCTCCTCCTCCCCGCTCTGCTCCCCCTCCTCCTGCTCTCCTATGCCTCCTTCTCCTCCTCTTGCTTATCCTCCACGTCCTTCTCCGCTCTCCTCCTCCCTCATCCACCTCCCCCACCGTATTTTCACCTCCCACTCATCCTCCTCCCCCTGCCCCCCCTCGTTTTCATCTGAGTCGTTCTCAGGGTCGGCGGCACTGGCCGTAAGGCCTTCGCAATAAAGAACGAGGCCCCTTTCTCCCATAAATTAAACATCGATTTTACATGGACAACCGGACGAAAACCCAAGGCACAGTGTAAAACAATTAAGGAACACGGAACCCCTCCCAAACGAAAAGGGTTGTTTCTTCAGCGGCCCGACTGTAAGGCCCGCGCCTTCTAAGAAGCAGGGGCGTTTCTAAGAAGCCTTTCCCCCTCCTCCTGCCCCCCGAACCCATCCCTCCCAGACGTTGCCCCATGATGACCCTCGTCGGGGTGCAGGAACTGCTCCCGGTGCACGGCGTCGAAGTTGTTGCACCTCTCCCCGTACTTGCAGTGCTCGCGGGCGACACTGGGGGCCGCTCTCCGTTCTCTTTGTTTGATCTCTCTCCCTCTCGCTCTCTCTTTTTCTGTCACCTGTCTCTCTCTCTCGCTCTCTCTCTCTCTCTCTCTCTTTTTGTTTTTTTTCTCTCTCTCTCTCTCTCCTCTCTCTCTCTCTCTGTCTCTCTCGGTCTAGATTTATATTGTTTGTCGGTTCTCTCTGACTTTCTCTCGTCTCTCCGTCTTCAGGCTGTCCGACCCTGCCTGTGATGGGGATGGGGCAGGACCCACACAACCCGCGTGACGAAAGATGCGCCGAACACTTTTTTTCCATGGTTTTGCCGGCCCCAGGGCCGTGGCCGGGCCTGGGGACGCGGCCGAGCGGCCCGGACTGACACACATTGCCAGCGTGGACACCAACAATGAGGTTCTTGCATTCTGGATGTATAAGCTACGTGTTGCAAGCTACGTGGTGGAAGTTATATGGTGGAAGCTATGTGATGCAATCTACGTGGCGCACTTACATTTGCAAAGAATGAATTGGCAACTCCACTGCTCGCGCGAACATCCCATCCTCCCAACCGCAACTTGTTTGGCGACATCCAGTCGACAACGATCGAAGTTACTGACAGGCACTTGCTAGCGCATCTCTACGGCCGCGCTGGCGCGGCGCACGCTCGAGCGCAGAGCGTGCGTCCCAATGGTTTGGCAGAGTTGATGCGCTGACAGGTGGGAGCTCCCCAGCGCGTCTTAGACGGAGCTGGGGCACTTCAGTGCGGATGAGTGAAGCCGGCGAGCGCGACATGACGATGACGTCAGCAATGGCGGTACCTATGACGATAATACCGATGGTGGTGGCGATGACGCCGAGGAAAACGATGACGGCGGTCAGGCCAATGACGGTGCCGATGCAAGTGACGACGATTACGACGACGATGAGGATGATGATGATAATGCTTAGGATGCTGATGATAATGAGTCTGATGATGACAACCATGTGAATAGTAATGATGACGATGAAGCTAATGCCGAATATGACTACGATGAATATGACGGTGATGATGGTGATGTCTACATGTGTCGAATATCAAAGTGATTGTGCTGATGGTGGCGGCAATGGCGGCGATTGACGATGATGAAACCAGCGGTGATGCGATGGCGCTGGTGCGGGTGATGAGGACGTCCGCGCGCAGAAATTGAAATCATTTAGCAGATTTGTTGTTGGAAATGCATGGTGTTACCATATGTGCGCTGAAGAGCTTGATCTTGAAGTGTTTCGTTTCAACACGTGCGAGCGGGCAAAATACTTGGAACATGGCTATTGAACAGCATGTTGCGATGCATTATCCATCATGGGGTGCTTGCAACACCCACGTGTTCGGCCTGGTTTAGCCATGCGCGCGCGAGTGTGCATTCTCTTGCAAGGGACGGTTGAACACAAACTTTTTGATATAGCCGAAGGTGCGCGCACTGCGTCTACTTGACATGGATGACGTGTCCGTTGGGGGCAAACTCTGTTCCTCTGCCGAGGCCCGAAAACTCCGCTGAAGGTCTGATTCATGTCAGCGCTGGAACTCTGATTCACGTCTGGCCCTCAGCGCCAACTCTGATTTAGGTCTGACTGGAACTCTGATTGAACTTCTGCCCTAAGACCCAGGCCCGATTTAGGTCTGATTGGAACTCTGCTTTAGGGTTTGCCCTAAGACCCAAGTCTGATTTAGCTCTGACTGGGAATTCAAGGTTAAGTACAAGTATGGTTCGGGTTGGGCGCGCCGAAATCAATGTCGCGGCGTCGGCCCAGAACGCTGCCGGGTCGGCCCTGTGCGCATGCGTCTTCAAGAACAACGGAAGAAATGCGCTAGCCAAGCGGCAGGACATGGCTGGGGGCCCAGCCGCCAACTGCCGAATACTGCGAGCTTGGCCCGCCTGCGCGCGCCGCCCTACGGCAACGCTTTTGCTACGGCCTGCGATGGGGGCACGGGGCAGCGTTCCCCGCCTGCGCGGCCCTGGCCAAAAATTGTTCAACTGCAGCTGGGGCGAAAAAAACCACCCGAGGCTCGCCCCGCAGGGCTGCCGGCTGCCGCGCAGCGAAAGGATGCGCAGCGCGGTGCCCGCCCCAACCCCCGCCGCCCGCCCAGGACAAGTCGGGGGCGGGCGGGCAGCGCAGAGAGATGCGCCGCACTTTTCGGAAGGCTCGGGGGCGCGGAAGTGCCCTGGGCGGTTTCTGAAAGGCTTCGGGACATGAGCAAAGGCCCGAGAGGGGCTCGGAGGGTTTTCGAAGGCGGAGGCGGCCCGGGAAAGCAATGGCGAGGTTGGGAGAACGGAGGGGGGCTGGGAAGGATTGCTCAGGGGTCAGGAGCAATGTCGACAGCCTAGCAGGGCTTTGAAGGTGCATGGGGGGTTTGGCTTGGGGGCTTTTCGGAAGTTGCCGGAGGGCGCCGGAGCGTGGGGGTCGCGTCCGAACGCTCGGAAATGAATTCCGCGGGAAGCGGCGGGCTTTGGAAGGGCACGGAAGGCGTCGTGGCGGGGGCTCCTCTGGGTGAATTCGGGAGCGATTTTCCATTGGCAGGGGGGCGAAAATGCGTCAAAACCAGCTCGCGTTGTAAGCGGGCTGGTTTTGCCCGGAAGCGGCTGGGCATTTTTCCTTGCTCAGACGCGCCCCCCCCCGGTCCCCCCTCCGTTTTTGCGTCGACGGCGGGGGGGTCTCGCGCGATCGGGTGAGCAGTGGTTCTTGCTTCGTGGTGTAGAGCGGCTGAGTCGCCGATTTGCCCCGCGCTGGCTCGGAGACGCGGGGGGGGGGGCGGGGGGGTTCTTCATCGGCGTCGGAGGCGGCGCGAGGCCCCGGGAGATTTCCAGAGCTCCGGCGGGTGCGAAGGGGCCGGGCGGGACTTCCGCGGATTAGGGGCCGCGGCTTGGAGGTCGCCCCCATGCCAGCGTGGGCGCCGCCAGGGGAATGCTGCGGAGGGGCCTTTGGCGGGCCTTCAACGGAACCTTCGGCGATCTTTTGGGCCGCGCCGGGATTGTTTTGAGCCGTCCGGCGTCGTGGGGCCGTCGGGCCACCCAGCGAATTGGAAGGCTGCTTGGGTGGGTGCATCTGGGCGGCGAGTCTTGGAAACGCCTCGGCGCCCCCCGGAGCCCTTGGGCGGCTTGCCTGGGCCATCTGGGGGGCCCGTTGGGCGGTCAAAAACGTCGGGTGCTGTTTCGGAAGAATCTCGGGGCAATCCTGAGTTGCTCGGAAACTCTCGCTGGCCGTCTTGGGGCGATGGAGCGGGCGAGGGCGCGAAAACCGCCGAATAACATAGGGGGCGCTCGTGGCGCTGCCCATCGGGATTCCTTGGCAAAATCTATTTTTTTGACGGGGTCAGGTGGGGTAGTTTTGAAGCGGCCCTGGGGCTGCCCAGGGCCCCTGCGCGCGCGTCTGGGGCGAAACTTTGGGCCCTCGCGGGGGGGCCGCGGCCGTTTCGGAGGCCATCTTGGGCAATCTGGGCGCTTGAGCGCGAGGTGCGCGCGCGCGTCTACGGTTCGGCCGGCTGGCTGGAAGGCCGCCCTGACTCCGTTGGAAGCGCCGCGCGGGCGGAATCTCCACTGGGGGCCCGGACGCCCGGGCGCCCGATGCACCCAGACGCCCGGACGCCCAAGCGCGCGGCGGGCCAGGCCCGGGCGGCCCCAAGAGACCCCCCAGAGGCACACAAGATGCTCCAAGAGGCCTCGGCGAGAATGCCAAATCACTGATTTCACGAAGGTTTTAGCCTCATGTTGGCCTCCTGGGGGGGAGCACTGATTAAGATGACTCAAAGAGCGCCTGGGAGAGCCCAAGATGACCTCCGAGATGGCTCAAGATATCCCAAGATGTCTCATAATGGCTTCCTCTGTGTGCCCACTTCCCTGATCCAATTCCTCTGGGCAACGTTTCTGGATGGGCTGGTGGGGATTCTTTTTTTGTCGCGGTCGCAAGCGGAAGCGCAGGCGGCATCCGAAGAGGTCGGGCGGGCTACGCGCGAGCCTAATTATACAGCGACAAGCAAGCAAAGCGCGAGACCGAAAGCTGGTGGGGATTCGCGAAACGCCAACAATTTCCATGGGCTCTTCACATCGTTTGGTGTTCGGCGGAATGGCGCAAGTCTTTTGAATACCGGGCAAAGAACCAAAGCATCTCAAATCGGTGCCGCGCGCTCTCGCGCGCTCCCGCGAGTTCCCGCGACTTCCTCGCACGACTTGTCCAGAGGCTACAGTCATCGGCCTGACCTAAGGAACGATAAATAAGGAACGAAGCCCCTGTTTTATCCCGAGGAATAACGCATAAGGAACGATACATAACAAATAACGCATAACGCGTAAGGAACTGTAAACAACGCATGTAAGCTCTAAGGAACGACCGAGCCCCTTTTGAAAAGCAAGTGTTCCTTATTCAAGCCGCTGACTGTAGAAGGCGTCAAGAAGGCTTGGAGGGCCCCGTGAAGCGCCGAAAGAGGGCGCAATGAGGCCACGAAGACGGCCCGACGGCGCTCCAGGACGCCCAAGATGGCCCACAGGCGGCCGAAGGGACCCCCAGGACGCCCCAAGAGTTCTCCAAGAGGCCCCCAAAGAGGGCCCCGAGAAGCCAATCTCAGCGATGGTCTCTAGGTTTTTGAAAGATGTTGGAGGCCTCACGTGTTCTAGGTTTCGACGCTCCACGATGGCCCAAAAGGCCCCGAAGATCGCCCCCAAGACAGCCCACGAGGCCACCCCGAGAGCCCCCAACCGGCCCAAGATGGCCCAAGGAGCTGCCAAGACTGTCTAATGTGCTCCAAGGGGCTCCCAAGACTGCCTAATGGAGCTGACCGTATCCAAGGCCACTCTCTTGTCCAAGGCCACTCTCTTGTCCCTCTGGCCAAAGAAGGCCCCAAGAAGCACCCAAAGACCCCCAAGAGGCCCAAGGAGGCTTCCAAGAGGCCTCCAAGAAGCCCCCAGGAAGCTCCCATTTCCCTTCGTCTCCTCATCATCCTCTTCCTCCCCCACGTGTTCCCCGAAGGGCTTCCACAACGGCTGCGGGAACGCCTGGCCCACTAGCGTGGCCAAATGTTGCCCTAACGTTTGGCCACATAGGCGTATCCTAGAAGGATGCGGTGATTCGCCGTAGGCGTCTTCGATCCGCCGCCCCCTGTGGTCTTGCCACATCGGGTGCCCGGCGTGCTAAATTTCAGACGGTTTCTGTTTTTTGTTAGAAGCTTCCCCTGGGGCTTCGGCACAGCGTAACGGCCATCGGGGAAAATGGACATGGCGATGCCTTTCTCGCCCAAGATGGCCTCTAAGATGCATCCACGACTCCTCCAAGCAGCCCAACTGGCCACAAGAGAACCCACGATGGCCCCAAAATGCACCCATAACGGCCAACGATACACCCAAGACGGCCAACGATGGCCCAAGGCGATCCAAGAGGCCCCCAAGAATTCTCCACCCCAAGATCGCCCGAGAGGTCTCCAAGATAGCCCCAAGAAGGCTCCAAGATGGCCCCAGAGGCCTCCAAGACGCCCAAGATGGCCTCCGAGACGGCCCTGAAACACCCCAGAAGGGCCCCAAGTCGGTTCAGAAAGGCCCCCAACACGCCTTCCGACGGCGTCTTGGAGGCCAGGAACGCCCTAATGTGGCAAAAGAGCAAAAGAGGCTCCCAAGCAACACCCAGAGGTCCCCAAGAGGCCCTGGGAGGCCTTCAGATGCCTCCCAGACGACCCCAGGAAGCTCCCAGGAGGCCCCAAGAGTGCCCCAAGGAGCTCCCAAGAGGCCTCCCGTTCCTTCTCCTCGGCCTCTGTATTCTTCTGTCTCCTCGTCCTTGTCGTGCTGCCCCACGTGCTCCCCAAAGGGCTTCCACGCCGGCCAGACGTGCGGATGGTCCAACGATAGCGTTGCCAAATCCTTAACGTTTGGGCACGTAGGCGTATCCTGAAAGGCGGTGGGCGGCGGTGAGTCGCCGTAGGCGTCTTCGATTCGCCGCCCCCTGTGCTCTTGCCACAGGGATGCACGGCGTGCTGGACGTCTGGGAGGTTTTCGAAGACTGGACTTTTCTGAAGAACTTCCCATGGGGCTTCGGCACAGCCCGCTGGCCATCCAGAAAGCCTGGGAACATCCACTCCTCATTGCCCAAATCGCTTCCAAGACGGCCAAGATGGCCTCCAAGATGCCTCCAAGAAGCCCAAGATGACCCAAGATGGCCCCAGGATTGCCCAAGATGTCCTCCAGACGGCCTAAGAGGCTCCAAAAGGCCCCAAGAGGGCTCCAAGAGGACACCCAGGAGGCCAACATCATTGATTGCAGTTGGGTCGTTCGAATGGTTTTAGCGTTTTCGCCTTTTCGGGCTTCCGACGCTCCAAGACGGGCCCACAGGCCCCCAAGATCGCCCCAAGACGGCCCAGGCGGGCATGGCCCGCAAGACTGTCCAAGAGGGCCCCGAGACAGCCACAGAGGCCCCCAAGACGCCCCCAAAACGGCCCCAGAAACCGCCAAGACGGCCCTAAAGCGCGCAACGAGGGACCCACGACTGCCCAGGAATAGCCCAAGATGGCAACCGAAGGCCAGGAGGCCCTCAAGAGGTCCCCAAGAGGTCCCAGGAGCACGAGGCCCCGACGATGCCCCTTAGAGCCCCCCCCCGAAATCCTTCACCTGCCCTCCCTCGCCCCTTCCCTCCTTTTCTCCCATCTTTCTTCAGGCCTCTGGCGTGCTCCTTTGAAGAGACCCTGGGACACACAAATAAATACACACAAATAAAAGGATTCCCAATATTTTCCAATATTATTTTAGTTCCTGTCTTCCCTCCCACTTCCCATAGTTTCCTATCTTTTCCTGGGGATCGACGACTAATTGTGTCTGTGTGCTTCTTCCCCTCCTGATCCTTTCCCCAGAGCAGTCCTTGCACCCAGGTGTTAGCAAAGACGCCTGCGGCGAATCACCGCCGCCCCCTGCCTTTGGGAAACGCCCATGCGGTTAAACGTTGGGCCGAAGTCAGGCCAAGGCATTGTACTATGTGTTCCCACCAGCCGTTGTGGAACCTCTTGGGGGAACACTGGGGAGAGGAAGATAAAGACTGAGAGGGATGAGAAAGTGGAGGAGGCAGCGTAGGGGGCCTATTGATGCCCTCTTGGGGCTATTGGGGGTTGCGTGGGGAGAAACGGAGGGGAGCGGGAGGACAGGCAGACAATCATCATAAGCTCCATCCGATGTCTCTGGGGGGTAGCTGAGGTGCAACGTGCACTCCTGCAAAGCAGGATCACTGCTGGGCTCAAGCACGAGTGGAAGGCCAACCGAAGCTGCAGCGGCGAGCCTGATCGAGCCAGGTGCCAGCCCCGAAGCTGGGCCTCGAGGCGACAGGATGGTACTCCACGCGGAGGGGCGGAAAGGGGAGGGAGGAGGTGGGGAGTGCATATCGGACCCGCAGTCAACGGCAACCAGCAGGCCACGGCGAGCGGGATTACATCGGGCCGCACGTCAAGCCGCGCCTCTCGTCGGAGAACCTGCCAGCCCGACCGTCGGAGAGGCACATGGGGAGGGGGCGGGGGGGGCGGCCCGGGAGAGGCGGAGCGGAGGAGGGGGAGGAGACGGGCGGAGGAGGAGGAGGAGGAGGAGGAGGAGGAGGAGGAGGGAGGAGGAGGAGGAGGAGGAGGAGGAGAGGAGGAGGAGGAGGAGGAGGAGGAGGAGGAGGAGGAGAGGAGGAGGAGGAGGAGGAGGAGGAGAGGAGGAGGAGAGGAGGAGGAGGAGGAGGAGAGGAGGGAGGAGGAGGAGGAGGAGGAGGAGGAGGAGACGGGAGGAGGAGGAGGAGGAGGAGGAGGAGGAGGCGGCAGGAAGGAGGAGGAGGAGGAGGAGGAGGAGGAGGAGGAGGAGGAGGAGGAGGAACATGGGGGCGGGCGGCCAGGGCAGGGGACAAGGAGGAGGAGGAGCAGCAGCAGTGAGGGAGAGGCCAGGGCAGGGGACAGAAGGGGAGGCGGCATGGGCCCCCGAGCGGAAAGGCGACGGCAGAGTCGTCCGGCTCCTGAGGCTCTCCGCGAGGACGTACTCTGCCAGAAGCTCTCTGCCGATCACGTCGACGTCCACGCCCTTCACCTGGAGCGATGCGGCGAAGCTCTGGCCATCGCTCGGACGTCCATTCCCTGTGGTTGTTTAGGTTTCTTGCGTGTTTTTTTCGCCAAATGATCGAGGATGCTCCTCGATGGTCATCGCCGAAGGAAAAATGCACACGTCCGAGCGATGCCAAGAGCTTGGGGCGGAGGGGCAGAACAAACGAACTGCGCGGAGTGCGTAGCGAAAAGCGTGCGGACGCGATGGAGGTCGGAGTGCGTAGCGAAGCGTGTGGGCGCGACGAGGGCCTCACACTGCAAGAATGGCATTGGTGGCAAGACGAGCAGACTGCAGGTGTACTGTTCGCATGGGCTGCTGCTGCCCACAGTGAGCGAAAACCCTGTCGACGAAGGGAGCTAAAGAGTAGGAAGTGGGAGTAAGCCAGAGGGGGAGAGAAAGATGGAAGACGGGCACCTTGCCCTAGAGCTGCATCATCAACGTCGCACATCATGTCGAGCCCCTGCCAGAACGATCATCGGCATCGTTCCAGCGATGTTGGTCGTGTGCCATGTGCGATTCCCCATGCGCCATTCGCAGCATGGGGCGGTTGGCTGGGCTCCCGTCGCCCAGCGCGGGCGGCAAGGAGGCTGTATGAGGACAGGGCAGGTAGAACCATCGTGCTCCCATGAGGAAAGCTGGGTGAGGAGCGAATCGGCTCTCCTTTCCACGGCCTGGGCTTCGAGCAGGCTCCCCGACCCGGATCCCAGGAACCGCCCGACAGCCCGAGCTCCGCCCGAGCCCACGGTGGTCTTTGCTTCAGCGTCTTGGCGGCAGCCTGCCCGGGAACACACGGGCGCGCCGCACGTGGAGGGCTGGCGGCACGAGGGAGTGGCACTGGCACAATCCAAAGTAGGAGGAGGAGCAGGAGGAGTAGGAGAAGGACGGAGGAGGAGAGGGAGGAGGGGAGGGAGGGGGAGGAGGAGGAGGAGGGGGAGGGGGAGGAGGGGGAGGAGGAGCACGAAGCTCGGCAAGGAGGAGGAGGAGGAGGAGGAGGAGGAGGAGGAGGAGGAGGAGGAGGAGGGTGCGGCCTCTTGGACGCCCATGTCGAAACTTTTCGAGCGGGGCTGGCCGTCGACAATCGTTCAGGATGGACCGAAGAGGCACGGCTGCAAGCGTACCCTCGGGAAAATAATTACCCATCGTTGCCCTCGGCTTCGACTGTCCGTCCCCTGGCGCGTCCACTGCCGCCCTCCCCTCGGGTGGCGCACCGGAACCACCTAAGTACTGCAGGTTCATGTCCTGACGACCCAGGCGTTGGGCCCTGAGACCCAAGGGATCGTCCAACCTTGAACGATCGGCTGTTTCCGAAACTTCAGAACGTTCAACGTCGACCGATTCTGGTTCGCCGGCGTCGTTCAACGTTGAACGCTGGCCGCGGTGTCGCCGCCGGTCGACACGACGCGAACCTGCCGTGCGCCACCGCCAGGGACCGAACCTCCCATATTCCTTGACCCTCTTGAGAGGGAGGGCTGCGACACAGGGGCGGCGGCGACGACTGCGACGACGACGATGACGACGACGACGACGTCGACGACGTCGATCACGACGACGACGACGTCGACGACGTCGACGACGTCGACGACGACGACGACGGAGGAGGGGACTCATCCTGCATCGTATCTGGCGGCGTGCAGGCAGGGGTGGGGGCGAGGGGGTCGGCCCTCAAAGGGGGCGGGGGGCTTCCTGGAAGTGCCCGCAGGCTTCTCGGAAGGGCAGCTCGGACGGCGGGAGTGAAGGGGCCCTGGGGCACACAACTAAATACACACAAATCCCAGGATTCCCCATATTTTGTATTTTCTGGGTTGTCGTCTTCCCCCCCATTGTTCATATGTTCACATATTTTCCTGGGCATCGACGATTCATTGTGTCTGTATGTTTGTTCCCCTCCTGAAAGAGGGCCGGGGGTCTTCCTGGAGATGCCCGCAGGCTTCCTGGAAGGGCAGCTCGGATGGCGGGAGGGCAGCTTGAGAAGACCCCGCCCTTTTCAGAAAGCCGTCCCACTCGCCCCTCACCCTCCAGTGTCGAGCTGCCCAGTGCATGCCCTGTGGATCTGGACAGAGCCATACGTGAAACAGACTGATTACCAGCCTGGGACCTATCCCTATCCCTAAGATTGACACGCCAAAAGGCGATGACAATCTTAGGGATTCGCCCTCAAAAAATAAGGGAATCCCTAAGATTGGCATCGTGATGAGGAGGTGCCCAGCATAGGGATAGGGATATGTTCCAGGCTGGTAAACTGAAACCGAGCAGACGCTGAGACGTGCAGAAAATTGGGATTTCGACACCGGGGGGGGCGGGGCAGCAGTGCCTCGAGCACTACGAAGCCCTTGCGCCTGGCGTTGCGGATCCGAGGGTCGCCGAGGTCGAAAGCGACGTCGAAGGCGGCGCCGGTCAGGCTCAGCCTGGGAGGACACGCCGCCAGGTGCAGTAGGGGGACGAGGAGGAGGAGGAGGAGGAGGAGGCGGGGGACGAGGAGGAGGAGAAGTTTCGGTGGCAACTCATGGGAGCCTCCCATACAATTTTGTTGGCTCTTGCGAATCGACGCTAATTGACGCTAGTAGACGCTAGTCGACGCTCAATCGACGCTACTCGACGCTAGCAGACGCTAAATCGGCGCTATCTCATCGACTCCCAGACGCTAACCGACGCTAAAAACTGAGTTAAGAGGCTCCAATGATGTGCTACCGAGGGAGGAGGAGTTTTCCGGGAAGGAGGGGAGAAGAGGAGTGCGCGACCACTGAACCTCACAACGTCGCCACTAGCACAGTAGCGTGAAACAAACAATCGCTAGTAAATCATTTACGCTACACGAGCCGACCTGCTGTAGCATGTAGGTAAGATCATGCGATGAACTCTGGGCTGGGAGACACAAATATGACAATATAAGTGTTCAAAGCCTGAAGGGAAACGAAAGGTGACGGGACGAGGAGGCAGAGGAGGAAAGAGGGGGGAGCTGAACATACACAGACACACACGCAATAAGAGAAACGGATCCGAAGCCTACATGGTCCGTGACAAGACGACCGACCGAACACGGACGGGACGACCCTTAGAGAAATCCAGATATCGCATTGTCGACGACAGTGTGGGAGGGTTACAGTAGGAGCTCGACCACTAAAGACCTTCCACAAGAAGCCAAACCATGAGACCCCAGAACGTCCATTGATTTATGGTGAAGGAACGCCACGCTTCCCATAGCAAAACGATCGGAACCCAAGAAACTAAGGACGCCGTGGAGACAAACAAGATGTTTCTTGGCATGGGTTCCCGCTGTATACATATATTCTCATACGCACCTCTCCGAGGGAGTAGAGCTCAGAGGCGATTAATGTGCACGCGTCCGCGATGTTTCTGGGCGTTTCGCTCGGGACATCCTCGACATTCTGAAAATCGGTGGCACCCCTCACGCAGATCGCGACGTCAGGGTCCAAAAACACATGGGAAATTCAACATTTTAACATAAAACCTTCAAAACCATATGGTAATTTCAATAATTGTTACCCCGATTCTCAGTGAATGGCGGTTTCGCTTGAAAAATCCTTCCCAAATCGAGCCCCAGACCCCGCCTCGGAGCCTCCTGGGGGCCTCCTGGAACCTTCTGGGGCCTCCTGGGGCCTCCTGCGGCCTCCTGGAGCCTCTTGGGGCCTCCTGAAGCCTCCTGGGGTCTCCTGGGGCCTCCTGAGGCCGCCTGGGGCCTCCTGGGGCCTCCTGGGCCTTCTGAACCTTCTGGCACCCCAGACCCCGCCTCGGAGCCTCCTGGGGGTGTCCTGAAACCTCCTGGGGCCTCCTGGGGCCTCCTGCGGCCTCCTGGAGCCTCTTGGGGCCTCCTGAAGCCTCCTGGGGTCTCCTGGGGCCTCCTGAGGCCGCCTGGGGCCTCCTGGGGCCTCCTGGGGCTTCAGAACTACATGCACACAGAGACACAAATCACGCCCAACACATCACACGCTAGACAAACATAACACACACACACACACACCTACAACACACAAAAAGCACGCACCACACGAAGCATACATCACACACACACACACACACGCACAACACTCACAATCCTGGGGCCTCCTGGAGCCTCTTCTGGTATCCAAGTCGGGCCTCCTAAGGCTTCCTGGGGGCCCTGGTACACACATCGCAAGGTGTGGCAACCCCACTTGCGCTCGAGTGCGACTCCGATGTTGCATTTCACTCCTGCTTCAAACGCCCCTTCAGTTTTTTGTATGAGCCTGGGCACACACGTGCCACTTGTATATATATATATATGTATGTATATATATACTGGAACGTGGTGATTGGAACAGAAACAACGAGACAAGTCTTGGAACAATCGGCGGATGCCATGGCTCATGACGACTGCAGCCATCACGAACGCTGCCGAAACAAACGACACGTAAAGCCAAAACGGTGCTGACGGGAGTGTCCTCGGCGAAGGCAGGGACAAGCCCTCGAGGCGGGCTTGCGCCGATTCGTTTAGAGATGATGTGTGGTCCTTACCTGGACGTATATACAGTTGGCCTTGATTGGACAGGACACGCGGAGAGGACACAAGACCCTTCCAAGGGCCACATCGCCATGGGAGTGTAACAAGGCACGCGTCACGAGGCACAGGATACAAAGGCACCCTTGAGCTGGCAAGGCCGACCTACTATTCCGGCCGCCTGTAGCTTCCCGGCTCTTGAAATCGCTGTGCTGGGCGCTGCCGATTCTAGCCACATGTGACGTGTACTCTTTGTCTGAGGTGCGAGGAAAAGGCAGCAGCGGCAGCAACAGGAACGCTTTCTCAATTTCAGAGGGGGTCCCAGGAAGGTGATGACAGAGGGGGAGGGGCCACGAAGGGCTGCAACGAGGCCACGAAGGGCAGCGAGGAAGCCACGAAGCGCTGCAACGGGGCCACGAAGGGCAGCGAGGGGGCCACGAAGCGCTGCAACAGGGCCACGAAGGGCAGCGAGGGGGCCATGAAGGGCTGCAACGGAGCCGAAGGGCAGCGAGGGGGCCACGAAGGGCTGCAACGGGGCCACGAAGGGCAGCGAGGGGGCCGCTAAGGGCTGCATTGGGACTACGAAGGGCAGCGAGGAGGCCACGAAGGGCTGCAACGGGGCCACGAAGGGGAAGCGAGGGGGCCACGAAGGGCTGCAACGGAGCCACGAAGGGCAGCGAGGGGGTCACGAAGGGCTGCAACGGGGCCACAAAAGGGAAGCGAGGGGGTCACGAAGGGCTGCAACGGGTCTACAAAAGGGAAACAAGGTGGCCACGAAAGGCTGCAACGGGGCCACGAAGGGCAGCGAGATCCCGATTCCTAAGCAAGCCGTGAAGGAGTCCAACGCGTGAGCGCGACTCCTGGGTGCCTGAGTGTCGGGAGCGCGGCGCTTGAGTAAATTGCAAAGGAAGTCCACCGCAGGAGCGCTATTCTTGAGTAAATTGCAAACAAATATCCAGCGAGAGCGCGACTCCAGAGCGCCGAGAAAACGATTCCTGCATAAATTGTAGACGGTCCTAAGCAAGAGCGCGATTCCTGAGAACTACAAGAGGAAGTCTCATGCGGGAGCGGGGGTCCTGGCTAAATTGTGAGGAAGTCTCAAGCGGGAGCCGTTTTTGTTGTTGTAACCCGGGGGCTAGGAGCACAATTGGACCCTTGTGACTTTCCCTGGCAAAAAAAAGGTGCGAGCCCCGGGGAAAGCACTTCAACTGAAAAAACACAAGGGTCACCGGAGGGGGGGGATCAACAGCAATATTCTTCAATAGTGAGAGTTCAACAAAAGCAGCGAGGATCCGCACTGCAGAAACGCACTTCAACCACACACCGAAGGGCGGTGTAGGACCGTTCGGCCCCCTCATTCTGACCCAGGATGAAGGGGGGCGAGGTGAGGGAGGGAGGAGGGAGTAGAGCAAGGGAGGGGAGAATGAGCAGGATGAGGAGGAAGGGGGCAAGAGCAGGGGGGAGGGGCTGCAGTGAAGGTACTATTACCAGTGATATCTTGACGCCGAATGGGCGATGTCGGGACCCAAATTTGCGTGCACAAGTGAACAATTGAACAAACGCATGCATCTCAACTCCTGTGAACAATTTGCACTCTCCCGTGCCAACCCGCTCGACAACGCCTCCCCTGCTTCCGTCTCGGGGACTGCGATGTAGACCTTGGCAGCTTGGCAGGAGGGCGTACGGTGAACCAACCTTAAGACTTGCACACATCACAAACGAACCTCTCTACTACCTCGAAAACGGCACCGCGACCGTCACCATGCCCTGCGTCAGACGCATTCGGGCGTACTGCTCGGACAAGCTGTCCTTACATCTTCAGACTGCGTGAGACGTAGCGATATCCGCCGACGCGCCGCCCGGCAGCGTGGAGTATGCGAATGTCCCTCCGAGTCCACTGCGTCGACGACCGTGCGATCCTAAGAGGACTCGAAGGCTCCAGGGGCGGATCTCCTGGGGCGCGGCGCGGGACGCTTTGGGCGCCCCGCGTGCCTCGTCCAGAAGCCTCGAGACCGTGCCTGGGTTTCCATACTTCCAAACGTGCATACTTCGGCGGTGGACAACCCTCCCTTTGGTAGACCTCCCCTTAGTGACAACGGCCTGGGACCGACACCGACGGACCAAGACCCTCAAAAATGACGGCCGCGACGCCCTCTCGCGAACCGAAAACGGCCAATTCATGAATCGACGTGTCAGGGTTGGAGGTCTGTCCACCCCCGAATACTGGATGCATCTTGGGCTGTCTTGGAGGCCTTTGGGGCAGGCCATGAGGCCAAGCTCATTGAGCAACATCTGTTTTTTCGTATGAGATCCGCGTGCTGAGTTTCTCGGCCTCCAGGAAACGAGACGGCCAAAGAGGCCCCCAAGATCGCCCCAGTGCGGCCCCCGAGGAACCCAAGAGGTCCCCAAGATGACTCCAGGAGGCCCAAGCGGGGGAACTCGAAGTTACATTGCGAGCCTCGCACTCCAAGCTGGCCTCCGAGATCGCCAGGCGGCCCCCAAGCCGCCCGAGGAAGCGATAGTGAGGAGGGCCCCGAGAGGCCCCCACGACCCAGGCACGGAGGCGGGTCGGGGCGCAACCCACCAAACCCGCCGTGTCCTTTTCGGGTGTTGCTAGAAGTACCCCTGGCCCAAGGTGCCCCCAGCTTTTCGCTCCAATTTTGAGCCCCTGGAGGCCGCCTGGGCCACCCCGAGAATCCTGGGGGTACCTTGGGCCCGGGGTACTTCTGACAACACCCGACCTTTGGCTTGCTTGGCGCGCCAGACTTCGCATCCGGCCCCACCCGCCGACCACCCGGACGGCACCACACCAGATCAAAGACTCGCCTCTGGGATCGCCAGCATGGCCCAGGACAGCGTCGAAGACCGCCCCGAGAGGCATCCCAGACGGCTACGATGGCCCCTCAAGAGCCCAAGATGCCTCCCAAACGGTCCAAGACGGCCTCCACGCGGCAAAAGAGACCTCTCAGAGGCACTGGAGGAGGGCCCGAAGCAGCCAAACTCATTCTTTCACTGAGATTCTTCAGGGATGTTCGCGTTCTCGCCTCGTCGAGCATGCGACAGCCGAAGACGGCCCCAGGGGCATCCACGAAGCCCCCAAGAGAGCCCCAGCACGGGCCAAGATATCCCCAAGACGGCCTCAACACAGCCCAATCGAACCTCCAAGACGGCCCAGCAGCGCGGCGTCCGATGGCTGGCGTCCGACGAGCCACGTGACCCCTCAGACGGCCCAAGAGGCCCCCAAGCCCCCTGAGGTTCCCAAGAGGCCCCTCAGAGACCCCCAAGAGGCCCCTAGGAAACCCGCGAGAAATTCCAAGACGCCTCCTTATCCTCGTGCCCGCTTCCGCCCTCTCCTTTTTCTTCTCCTCCCCCTCCTCCTCCTCGATTCACTCCCAAAATGTTATCCCAAGGATGTCCACGACGGCTGGGGAAAGACATCGTTGAAAATGTTGAATCTGTTGCCCGCCCGCAGGTCAGTGTCCGCCCCGCCCGCCGGAACACCTGCCCGGCGGAGCTGCAGGCCCACCGCCGAAGCGGTCCGCCGGCCACCCACATGTGGCCTCAGCAGAAGCACCATTTGGCGGGGGCACGCCCTTGACAAGCTCAGCTTGGCCCACTGCCCACGTGTTTCGCTCCACTCGCACAGCACACGTTGGGCTCGAGCAGGGCACTGGTGTGCACATCATCAGAAACCCACGTTCTGACCCGCCACCTGACCACCTCGCCCGAACCATCCGATGCCCCCATGGGGTACAGAAGCGTTTTTCAACAGGCATCTTGCTCCGCCCCTCACGTATCACCCATGTCGTACTCACTTCCCGGGAGACCCCGCAAAGGCCACAGCGGGGTGCATGCGCATGAATACTTTACGCGACTAAACTCCCCACCATTTCCAGAAACTCTCAACCCCAAAGCATCACACTCTCTTGAGGGTGTTTTTTTACTTCCGCTGGTCTTCCGCCCGCCTCCGCTGGAGGAGCCGCGCACGCTGTACTTCCGCTGGCTTCGGCCGCCCTTCCGTCGAGGGCGAGATGTCAACCCCATCGATCCCTCCAATTGGTCTCTCAGGACTGCCTCGGACAAGTAACCCCCCCTCTGTGAAAGGCTGGGCCCGCGGCGAGGTCTGTGCCACCCTGCCGTCGGGAGCGGCGGTCGGGGGCGGAGGCGTGAAGATGATCCGAGACGTGCTCAACCCTGTCTCCGTGTGCGCCACTCTGCAAAAACGCACTGTAAGATACGCAACGCGCTTGCCTACGAAAGCCCCCCAATGGAGCCGCGAGGTCTCGCCAGATCTCCTGTGGGACCCCACTCCGCTGGCCATCCCAGGAGCCCACTCCGCAGGTCGCAGCCTTCCAGTGAGGTCCCCAATGGGTCTGCGTGGCCCCCGACTCCGCTGGACCTCCCAGGAGCCCACGAAAGTGGCGACGGTTGCGCAGTTCGCAGCCACCCAAGGAGCAGCGAGGTCTCCAACGGGTCTGCGTGTAACTCCACTCCGCTGGACCTCCCAGGAGCCCACGAAAGTGGCGACTGCTGCGCAATTTGCAGCCCCCCAGTAGAAAAGGTACGAGAAAGGAAGACGCGAAGGCAGGAGGCAGGAGGAAGGGGGTGGAGGAGGACGAGGATTGGGAATGGAGAACACAGTTCTCTATGCAAAACGAGAACCCAGCACACAGGAGGGTTGGGACACACAATACGACGGGACCCAAAACCCTGGCGTCGTGACAAAAATGCTGCCAGAAGTTATTCGGGCGTTGCCTCATGCGGAGGGGCGATAAATAGGGGCGAAGAAATGTTTACGTTTGTGCCCTGAAGGCGCCCCCCGGGGCTCACAAGGGGCACCCAAAATGCAAGTCCCCCCCACCTCACCCACATTCATCCCCCCCATCACGTAACACCCGAGTTCTAGGCAGTCTTCGGAATCCAGGGGCCCTCGCCTGGCTCCTGGACTGTCAGCAAAAACATCGGGACGAGAGAATGGCCGAAGGGGCCCGGACCTCCATGGGTCCCTCTTAGGAAGCTGATAACGCTGGGGGACTTGGGAGATCCACCCACGCCCCCGACGTCGTGATTGTCTCACAGCGTGGACCCCGTGAAAATGTCGACCCCTTCTCCAGGGCAGATGTTTCATCCCGGATATGGTTTGACATTTCTGGGGCCTAACTAACGGGAGCCCCTGGGAACGAAACGGGACAACAACTTCCCCTCATGACTGTCTTACGACGCAAGCATGTCTGGGTTGCGCTTGTCGGAGACATGTCTCCACCGTCAGACGGTTGCCCCCGAGCGCTAAGCAAGCCAACCCCTGTCATCTTCCGCGCACCAGTGGCGCCATCATCCTGTGCGGCCACCTCGTCGAGCGAGATGAGCACCTCCTGGAGATGCTTTTGTTCCACCCTCGGCGCACGGGCAGAGGGGGGTTGAAAGGAAGCAAGCAACTCCAAACGACTCAAGTCGGCGAGGTGAATTTGAAAACACAACGATAGCCTTGGAATCACAACGATGCAATCGCAATGAGATCAAGCCCTTGCGAGCCACATGCTTCGACTCTCTCTAAGAGTCGCCCCCACGAGAATCTGTGCTACGCGAGTGTGCCAACAGGACTTCTGCTCCTACCTCCTCCTCCTCCTCCTCCTCCTCCTCCTCCTCCTCCTCCTCCTCCTGCTCATCCCTCCTCCTCCTCCTCCTCCTCCTCCTGCTCATCCCTCCTCCTCCTCCTCCTCCTCCTCCTCCTCCTCCAGCCCCCGAGGCCCAAGTCTTTCGGCCACGGGCAAGACTGGAGAACACCCCGCTCATGGGGAGGGTGCCGCCCACTTCCTCCAGAACCAGCCTGGCTGGCGAGCGCCTTTCACACTCACCTTCCACTCTCCTTACTGTACTCCCTTGCTGTATGCTCAGATGCTTAGGCTGTAGCGCCCTGGGCGACGGGCGATCGACTAGAAGAAGTATGCTTGGAAGGGGGGCACTTCGATTGTATCCTACTATGTTGCACGAAATGTGGTGATCGCTTAGGGGGTGGCGATGTGTTACCACGACGTGTAGGGGACCGCAAAGTCTGTGAGGCCCCGCACGGACCACAAGTGTACAGGAACAACAGCTGCGGGTGCGCGATTGTGCTAAATGGTGTTTCTCAGGAGTCTGATATCTATCAATGTGGGGGGAGCCCACCCGAGGCTGCAGGCAGATGCCTGGCTGCCCGCCTGAAGCGAGGACCTGTGGATGTGTGCCGGATTACTATATACGCCCCCCCCCGCCCGAAATGGTGGAACTAGCGACGTAAATACTTCAAGACGGTAACCCCACTTACTCAATGACTCTATCGACGCTAGTGGATGCGTTACCTATCCGCTGCACGCCAATACGATACTCTGATCTAAGCGACGGGATGGGGACCACTTGGCAGGACGACCACTGGACGGACTTGGTCACTCCAGTTGCGGAGACGTGTGCACAAGAACGTACGGTGGGAAGCGCGGGGCAAAATATGCGGGAACTCATGGAACAACCCGATATGATGGCGATACATACCAGCACGTATTCACCTACGTACTCCCACCAGCCCTTTGGGCGTGAGTGGTTTAGAGAGCCCGCTCTGTCCTCAACCCCCCTTCTTCCCCTTCGGGGAGGGGTTTACCCCTCCCCTACCCCCTCCCCCTGGACCTGGAGAGGGAGTTCCGCGGGTCGTCAGGGGGGTCTTTTTCGACGTCTGGGAGGGCCAAAAAACGACGACCCTCACGAGGATTCTGGCCCCGAGGGGGGGGGGGGGGAGTTTGGTGCCTCAGCTCGTCTTTGAAGCCAAAATCATTGACTTTACTACGGTTTTGGCCCCATGTTGGCCTCCTGAGGGGGCCGCGCTCATCTTCCTTCATAGCAAAATCATTGATTTTACGAAGGTTTTGGGTTCATTTTGTCCTTCTCAGGGGGCAGCTCTCATTTGCGCTTCAAAGGAGGTCGCAAGAGGCCCCAAGATGGCCCCAAGAGGCCCCCAGGAGGCTCCCAAGAGGCCTCCAAGAGGCCCCCCAGAGGCCCCCAAGCGGCCCCAACAGGCCCCCAAGAGGCCCCCAAGAGGCCCCCAAGAGGCCCCAAGAGGCCCCAAGAGGCCCCCAAGAGGCCCCCAAGAGGCCCCCAAGAGGCCCCCAAGAGGCCCCAAGAGGCTCCAAGAGGCCCCCAAGAGGCCCCACGAGGAGCCCGAACGACTCACACCAGGACGAGGGGCCCGAACGACTCACACCACGAAGAGCCCGAACGACTCACACCACAAGGAGGGGCCCGAACGACTCACACCAGGACGAGGCGCCCGAACGACTCACACCACGAGGAGCCCGAACGACTCACACACGAGGAGCGCTTTCTCTCCCTCCTCCTCCGCCTCGTCCTTCTCCCGCTCCCCCCACAAGGAGGATGTACAAGGAGGCGGAAGGAAGGAGGAACAGGGGAGATATGCGGGGCCAAGCGGACACACGCCTGAAAAACACGACTGTCGGCATGCTTCGCAAGAGTTGCTGCTGTGAGATGGGCTGGTGGGGATACGCGAAGCGTAAAGAATTCTATGATGGGGACCGGGGCTAGCCGTATCGACTATATGTTCTGGCATCGGGGTATGCCCGCATCGGTCACAAAGGCGTCGGTCCTGAGAGCTATGGGAACGAAACTCCACACTCAACGAGGCCCTGCGCCTCGGAACCGCCTCCCGCTGGCCCTGTGCTACCGTTGCAATGGAAGGCAACGAACGACGGACGACGACAAAGCGGGAACCTTGAAATTATGGTACTATGCTGGAGGGGCTCAGGAAGGGGACTCGCCGGTTGGACTACCTGCAGAGTTTACAGAACCAAATACGTGCCCTACCTTCCGTCCACCTACGGGACTACGCTTCTCCAGATCCTGGCTTCGAAACTTTGGAATCAGTTCTGATGGCGGCGGGACGGGAGCACTTTCGGAAACGACCCCCACCTTCCCCCCAATATGTCGAGGACTGTGCCTACAGACGAGACCTGCCACGACGGCGGACGATGATTAGGGCTGATGAGGAGGGAGCTACGGAGGAGGCCGAGCGAATCGATTCCGCACGTAGGCGACTCTCCCACGAGCTCAAGCGTGTCCGTCGCCAGGCCGCACGACGCCAGCGAGCCTCCCTCAGGAACGACGCCGACGATGTGCGGAGGCCATGCGGGTCTCTCGACGGGCTGCCAGGGCGAGGTTCGGTCCCAAGCGCCGGGGCGGCGGGCTCTGCTCCAGTCCCCTCCCATCCTCTGAGGAATGGCTTGCCACGTGCGAGCTTCCCGAGGCGAAGGGCGGGATGTCTTGTGTTACGCTCGACTGGGAGGAGCCAAGGGCTGCTCGGGAGGAGGAGACGTACGATTACGACGGGACGAACAACGAGCTCACTGAACGTGAAGTGTGATGAGCAGGGGGTCAGACGGTACGCGCGAGACGCACCCGAACGTCTCCCGGTCCCCTCGGAATCGTCCCCCCTCGAACTCTGGCACATGGCCCTTTGCCGCAGTTGGCGACGGGAAACAGTTGGTGGATTGGGGTTGGATAACAAGGCCCCAGAGGTACGGGGATTCTGGCTCCTACTCTACGTTGGGCTCGCCAAAATGCGGCTGGCCGAGGCTGCTCCACTATACTGGCACCGCAGCACGGGGCTGGGGCTACACGAATCCAACGCGAGAGGGCCCAGGGGGAAACGCGTGATGCACCTCCTCCCTGTAGTCGGCGAGGCCTGGTACCCTCAACGACTGACGGTGCTGCCCTCGCTGGCGGGCCACGGCTCTGTGAAGGGGCGTCGTAGGGAGGCGGCCATCCTCGCTGGATGTGCCGAAGGCCATTCGATGATCACTCTTCGGGCGCTTTGACAATTGCTTATCCGCCTTTTCCCATGCGTGCACGGCGAATGCTGAGAATGTCAGCTCAAGAGGCCCTTCAAAAGCCCCCAAGAGGCCCCCGTGAAGCCCCAAAAAAGCTCCACGAAGCCTCCCACAGGCGCCCAAGATGTGCTCACAAGCAACAAACACACAACAACCGCCAGTCCCTAATGTTCCCTAGGTGTGCGAAGGATGCTGGCATTTGCTTCCGAACGGCCTTCCGACAGCTCAAGAGGCCCCCAAGATTGCCCTAAGATCGCCGAGGAGGCCTCCAAGATGGTCCCAGGACGGCCCAAGAGGCTCCCAAGACGGCCCCCAAACGGCCGGCCCCAGGAGGCCCCAAGACACATGAGATGGCCTTGAACACGACCCTGAAGCGCCCCAAGAGGACCACAAGACGGCCCAGCGAGGCTCCCAAGACGGCCTCCGACGGCGTCAGACGGGCCAGGAACGCCGTAAGACTGCCAAAGGGGCCGCCAAGAAGCCCCAAAAGGCTCCCAA